>JBBCBC010000020.1:5084793-5684793 GCA_037126765.1 Stenogyne calaminthoides | reverse complement strand
ATGACGGAATTAGCATCAACAGACTCAGTCTGATACAAAACATGAGTTTGATATTCGATCTTGATCAGATAACAGCTGTTCATCGTATATCAAACTCAATATTTGCATGCGACACTTGTGGCCATATGGTCTTTGGACCACATCTTTGGCACTTGTGTCCCATTTAACAGCTGGAGAGCCCATTGATTTTAGGACTAGTGGCTCCTGGCTTAAAAATCCTTCAATGCCGCTCTCTCTCCTAACTCCGAAGCTCTGAGGGTGGCTTTAGGATTATTTCAAAGCCTCTCACACCCCTTTTAGGGTTAAGTGGGGGAAAATGGGAGCATCAGGCTTTAAAATCTTTAAAGCCTCTCTCCCCCCTTCTAGGGTTAGGCTTAGGGTTTTCGGTTTATGGTTTATGTACTGACCTCCGGGTCCTTTTGTACTTGTAACTTGTAATGTAAATCTGACCTCTGGGTCTTTATTAATGAAAATTTCTATTATTCCATTGTTGTGTATTTTCTGTTTCCTTATGCGATTGAATCTTTAATCTTATGTAACTTGCTTGTTGAACATTAGCTTAATCGACTTACAAAGTATGAAACAACCAAACTGATCAGTTCCTTTAATCTGATAATTCTTTAATCTGATCAGTTCCTTCTTAATCGATAAAAAGCCTTCTCATATCAGTTTCTTGACTGATCTTCTGATCAGTTGAGATACCTAACTCAACTGATTCCTCTTAACCTGATTAGTCTCTTAACCAGCTGGTTCTGGAGATCAATCCACCAAACATTTATGGTGCTTTTTCTCCAAGATCCAGAAGCCCTAGCTCATTGCATAATTCTCCGAATCTGATCTCAGCTAGTGGCTTGGTTAAAATATTAGCTTATGTTTATCAGTATGGATCTTTTCCATTCTGATATTCTTCTTTTCAACATGATCTCTTATAAAATGGTGTCTGACATCCACATGCTTGCATCTTGTATGTAGAAACGAGGATTACGAGTGATTGCAATAAGATTATTATCATCTATGAGAATATAGGCATGCGTTCTTACCTAAAAAGTTTATAATCCTCACCACGACTAAGCGAGGCGGTTGGGAGAACAACTTTTCTGCGGCCATATATTTCGCTTCGGTAGTAGATGTATGAATCGATATCCGCCTTTTGAAAACCACGAGATCGTTTTACTACCTAAAAACTGACATGTACCTGAGGTTGACTTCCTGTCAATTCTGCAACCTCCATAATCAGAATCAGAATACCCACTAAGCTCTAGATTATCATCTGATGGGTAAAATAAATCAAGGTTTACTATCCCCTTCAGATACTTAAGAATCCGCTTACTCGCTTCCGGTGGCTTTGCATTGGATTTGCTCGAAATCGCACATACACCCCTTTGCCAAAAGTGATATCCGGTCATTGGCGGTCGGTATAGTAAAGATCCAATGAGAGCCCTGTTGGGGAATGAGTTGCACAGATCTATTCGGGGTGAATATTTAAATACAAATTTAATTCATTAATTATTACTAGCATGAATTAATCATATATTAATTCAAATAATAATTGCAACAACATATCATGCATATAAAAAGCCACGTAAAACCTACGCATGCGGAATCTACGGGTTTACGTGAACGTACCTCTCGGGATGGCAGTGGCTTTGGTCGGATGGACTAACCAAAAGGACTTCCCAAGTATTCCCTTAGCCCTTGCTCGACAATCAAATTGGAAGGATACTCGCGAACAATTAACAAAAGGAAAAAAATAAACTTTGTTGCACCACTTATGTGGATTTGCTAATATTTCCAGCACATGGAATTGTACTTGGGAATGAACTAATCATCCCCTATTTATAAGAGGGGGTTTGGACGAAAATTATGTGATATTTCAATGTGGGAAAAGACTTTTCTTGGTCACCAAGAAATCTTGAATATATCCCATATATTCTTTTTCCCATAATTAAAATATTCCACAAAATTCAACCTCCTCTATTTTATGGCATAATTTTCAAAAATACTAGGCAAGATACCAAGATTTGGATCTTCTTGAATTTATGAGATATTCTTGTATTTCAAGAAATACATATCTTCCATAATATCTTTTCAAGAAAATCAAGAAAATCTTTCTTGCCCACTATATATTTCAAAAATTTGAAAATTCTTAATGAATAACCAAGTGGGAGATTTCTTGAATTTAATGAGATAATCTTGTATTCCAAGAATACATATCTTCATTCCATAACAAAATTCAAAGAAAATCTTTCTCCCTCTTTTATCCATAAATTTCGAAAATATCATAGGAAAATTAAGCAACAATATTTATTTTATTTTAATCACCTTTTCAGTTATTGGACTATATGTTGGGCTACTCAGGGGGCCTTTAGGAGAATTATGATTGGACCTTCTAATGGATCTTGAATATCTAATATTGCCACAATATAATTCAAGCCCATAAATATTAATTAATCCCACTACATAATTAATATTGACTATCCATCTTAACCCATATTACGGTCAATATGGCTCCGGTCATTATTTAAAGTGTTTAAGATTATCTAGCCCATTAATTAATTCAAGCCTTTGAAATAGCTTTCCGTTAATTAATATCTTTTGTCTTGGTCGAGAGCGGTTCAACATTATTATCCATAAGGAAACTAATTCCACTTGCAAGATTTGGTATGATAAAACTTATGAACCTCCCAAGGGGGTAAATCAAGCAAGCGCATGCTGCACACGCGATTCTTCGTATTAAATCTTAGCAATCACATGTGACCAATAATATTGCCCAAGATAAAAAGTATTGAATCTCTCGATTCGCTACCCATGATAAGTCAAAGCAATAGTTACCGATCCCACGTGATCCTATTTAAGGGGCGAAGGTTAAGAAACAACGAACCACCGAGGTCTAATTCTTCCTTGTTCGATTCAAGAATTTATCCTCCTCAGAGGTCCTATTCAACAAGATCGGTCATGCACTAGTGTAATCTCTTGGTCAAGACAAACCAATCGAGCCTTACACCTCAACCTTTCGCGATGGTTGTTCATTTTCATCTAGGTCGTGAATTGCGTACTTTTTTAGTTACAAGGATTTATTAATTTAATCTTACGTGATCTAGTATCACTAAATTAACTGATGTAACACGCATTTAATTATTGAACAGTTATGCAGTAAATATATATAACATTCAATCATATTTAAAGCATCATTGATAAATAATTTATTTCAGTAAATAAGTCTGAAAATTCAGTTTTGATTATACAAAGTAAAAACATACTTTTTAGTATAATCCCAACAATCTCCCACTTATACTCAAAGTCTGCTTTTAAGTATACTACAACACGTCTCGAGTAGTCCGTGACATCTAATGTCACCTACACGAACCTAATAATTTCTCCCACTTATACTCAAAGCAGATTGACAACGGTCTTGACACCCATTCCACTCACATGTCTCTCGAATGTATTCAGAGGCAGACGCTTTGTGAATGGATCTGCTAGACTGTCCTCAGATGCTATCTTTTGCCACATCTATATCTCCTCTCTTAACGATTTCTCGTATAAGATGTCTTTCCTTTAATGTGTTTGTTTGACTCGTGGACTCTTGGTTCTCTTGAATTTGCAACTGCCCCTAGCAGATATTGCTAGTCAAATTCAGAACACCATCCAAGTCCACTAAGAAGATCTAGAGCCCAATCGGTTCTTTTCTTCGCTTCAAAGATGTGACTACTTACCCGAGTCTCATGGTTGAGTCAGTGATGCATTTCTACTTCACACTCGTCCATTTGATGGCTACACTTCCCAAATGGAAACACACTAATGGCGAGGCGAGATAATTTCTGGAATCTAAATCGATTGGAAATCCGAGTCCATGTATGGCCGATGGGGATTGGAGTATCGATCGATAAATCAACATTCTATCCCGAGTTCTTTTCGGATACTTGAGAATGTTTTTAAGCGTAAATCAATTCGCTTTCCTGGGTTACTCGATATCTTGCTACCATGCCTACTGAAAGCATATATCCGGTCTCGCATACAAACAATGCATACATAAGGTTTTAAAACAACCGAAGCACAAGGAATACCTTTCATGTCATCTATCTCCTTTTAGTCTTAGGGAACATTTTCTTGGATAGATGGATTCCAAGTCTGAAAGGTACGAATCCTTCTTGGAATCTTGCATGCTGAATTATTTCAAAAAAAACCAGTGTCTATGTATGAAACTTGCGATAACCCGATCATCATTTTCTGGCGATCTCGAGTAATCTTGATCCCAAGGATATGTCCGGCTTTCCCTAAGTCTTTCATATCAAACTGTTTTGAAACCATGCCCTTACGTCGATCACACCTTCACATCGTTCGGATGATCACAATGTCATCTACGTATAGTACTAAGAATACCAATGCGGTTAAAACGCTTTTTTATACACACAACTTTCAAACTTGTTTTGATCAAACCCATAAGACTTTATTACATGATCAGAACTTTGGTTCCAAGCTCTGGATGCCTGTTTGAGTCCGTAAATGGACCTCTTGAGCTTTACAAACTAGGTGTTCTTGGCCTGTTTCAATGAAAACATGGGGTTGTTGCATATAGATCTCTTTATCAAGACTTCCGTTAAGGAAAGTTGTCTTGACATCTATTTGCCAGACTTCAAAGTCGAAATCTTGCAAACAATCGATAAGAGAATACGGATGGACTTAAGCATGGCTACGGGCAAAAAAGTTTCCTCATAATCGATCCCTTTCTTTCTGAGTATAATCTTTCGCCATTAGTCTTGCTTTAAAGGTTTCAACCTTCCCGTCCGTTCCTCTTTTCCTCTTATATACCCACTTGCATCCAATGGGTTTGACCACATTAAGTGGTTCGACTAGCTCCCACACTCTATTATGAAACATAGAACCCATATCGGCTTTCATTGCTATTTGCCAGCGCATCCTTATCTTGGAGTGCCTCGTCATATGTCCATGGGGTGCGATTAGGGAATCAAGTCCGAGGACTCTCCTATTCCCATGAATCTCTCGGGCTGTCTAACAACCCTCCCACCATAACGAGGTTCCGGTTGTGAAAGCGTATCGTTTGGTATATCATCTAGTACAATTGGCATTGAGGTTTGCCCTCTAAGCTCATTTAAGGTAATCTCACTTCTGGGTTTTCTTTGGTTCTATAGTTTTCTTCCAAAATCTAAAGTGGGTGCGGATGTCCACCTTTTGATCTTTGAACTATAGAACATTCACCCTTTTGTTCCTCGGGGTATCCTACAAAACAACCTTAATTACGATCGAGGATCCAATTCTGGGTTTCCTTGTCCAACACGGGCGGACACCCCAAAGTTCTCATGTGTCTCATACTAGGCTTTTTTTCGGTCCACAATTCTTTGGGAGTTTTGGGAACCGATTTGGATAGCACCAAGTTAGAATGTAAGCATTGTTTCAAGGAATAACCCCGAAGCGACTTGGGAAGATCCGTATAACTCATCATTGATCTAACTATTTCCAAAAGAATTATGTTGCCGCTCTGCAAACCCCCGTTTTGTTGAGGGGTTAAGATCTTGATGAGTGGGATACAATCCCTTCATCGGATAAGTAGTTCAAAACTCATATTTGAGGTATTCGCCTCCACGATCAGATCGTAGAGACTTGATACGTTTTTCCATATGATTCTCTGTTTGAGCCTTAAATTCTTAGAATTTCTCAAAGGTCTCAGATTCATGCTTCATAAGGAAAATGTACCTTGAGTAATCATCAATAAAATTGCTCATAACCTCCTCTTGCTTTGGTTGACATTGAACTACGTACATCTATGTGAACGATCTCTAACATTTCTTTAGCCCCATTCCCCTTGGCTCCAAATGCCATCTTGGTCATATCACCCTCCAAACATGATTCGCAGGTTGGAATCTGTTCAACTTGGAGAAGCCCTAGTGAACCGTCTCTTACCAACCTTTGGATCCTCTTTGGATTTATATGACCCAATTTATAGATGCCAAAGAAGTGTCTCGTTCACGTCTGATGACCGTTTTCTTTTCTCGGAAACAGTTGATGTGTTATAGGATACATTTCGTGAGTGGTGTGCACAGTTAATTGCATATAAATTTTCCATCAATGTCCCGTAATAGATACACTCATCATTTCAAAAAAAAATGATGTCATTCTTATTAGAAGAAACTTAGTGTCCTTTAATCGAATTTTAGAAACTGAAAGTGAATTCTTTCTAAAACTGGGAACATAAAGATAATCTCAAAAAACTTTATCTTCAAAAGATAGGTGCACTTCTCCCACTGCTTTAACTGCTACTCATGTAGCATTGCAATGTCTGCTACTTGCGTAGTATTGCAATAATCGTTACTATGGTAGCATTGCAATATCTGCCACTTACGTAGCATTGCAATGTCTTCTACTTTAAATAACGTTGCCCGGTGTGATGAGGATCTCACTCCCACTACGTTACCGGATCATTTAGAACCCGTGAAGCCAACATGATTAGTGGATCTCGTATCAACCACCCACGAATGAGAAGTATACGCCGCTAAACAAGTTTCAACAACTAGTGTGTGAGAATTACCTTTCTTTCTGTCCCTTTTGAGGTTGGAACAGGCAAAACCTCCATTGTCCTCTCTCATCGCAGCTTAAGCACTTCCTCTTTGGATTTTCCTTGACTCAACAAACATTCCTCATCTTACCATTGCCCTTGACAACAGTTGAGTTTTATTGCTTATGGCCTTTGGTCCTCTTCTTTATCTTGCCTACCCTTGGCCTAGAAGATGAAAGGCGGACCACTTGTAAATCAAAGCTTGAGTTTGGTGCCTTATCATCATTTCGCCGAGTCCAAAAGTTTGCAACAAATTATTTAAGCGAGGCCAAAATGCTCAAAAACCTTTCGGGCAAATAATGAAGTACCAAATTCATCCGAGTCTCCGGATCATAATCTGCTCGAGAATCTCAAGTTTGTTCGGATGGACCATCTATTTTGAGGGCGTAATCCCTTACGGGTTTTTTCCTCCACCATTTTCAAATGACGACATCTCTCATGAAGGTGATTTGACGAGTCCCGCATGTTTTGACTCGTCGGTTGGCTCATCGATTTTTGTGTGTCAAAATCTACTTGTGCTTTTTTGTGCGGTTAGGACAATTATAATTTTTCAATCAATATAGTTTCCATACATATTGTATTGACTTTTAAGTATAATAACATTGGATTAAAAGGTAACGACATCTTTGAATGAAATAAACAACTATATCAATAAGACAAGTATATCACAAGGTTCGATCACATTGCATCATATTTAAAATCTCAAAAAAAAATATGAACATGCATCGCCCAACATCTCAAAAGCAGTTTAAATAAGCCACGTGGGGTGGGTCATTATTTAAACACATTCAAGCAGGTTACAAACAAGAACAGTTACAAACCTTTAATATCCAGATTAATAGTTGGCTCCCACTTGACCAATATAAAATTGACAGGGACTTCGGGGAAGTATATGCATATCAATTTTATACCTAAGTAATAACCATGATTAAATCTGAGGATTACTATTTCGCTTTGATCGAGCCTCGTGGGGGGGTCATCGCCACTAGTAATAACCCACAATCATCCGTTTGGAATTCATTCATGTGAAACCTATCTTTTGACCGTCCAGGGGGAATTTCTCCAAAAGAATTCACAAATAAATAAATCATGGAGGTCAAAATTAATTCAATTTTATTATCCGGAATAAAATTGTCAATTAATTATTTAAACATACTTAGTAATTTTGAAGTTGAGATTTTTCAATTTGGCAACCCTCATGCAAACACATTTAAACAAATTAAATAAAGCATAAGATAGCACAAATAAAATCAAGCAAAAACAGAAAAATAAACATATTGGGCACAAATTATCCAATTGTCATGGTTTGATTTTTCTTGGCTTGATCTTGAAGAAACACGTCTCGAATTTCTCCCACTCGTTCGTCTCGAAAAAATATGCGCCGTCTCGGACCGCCATATGCAGCATTTCGCGGCCGGGATGCACTTCAGATCCGCCGACCACTTAACTGGGGGGCAAAGCCTAAGCGACCTCGGTACCGCCCGTGCCCGCCGTGCCGCCAGATGCCTCGATGCGCCTCGGCGGTCGGCGAGATTCTCGGCGGCGGCGCATCGATTGTCCGGCAGATCTCCATATTCGCCAGCGTCTTCGCCCGCGCCCGTCTCCCGCGCGCGCCCGTCGCAGCGGTCCGCCCATTGAATTCGCCCGTCCGTGGCCTTTGGAAGCGCACCCACCCGTCTTGGACCGGCCTTCATCATGTGGCGTGCTCAGCCGCCCGGCCTCGCCCTGCGCCCGTGCGTGCCGGTAGCAGCGCCCGCGCCGCCTTACGCACAGTTCGGATTTCGTCCTTTAATTCTTTTTTTTCGTTTCCGATCCGGTTACAATTTATTTACAAAAATAAATAAACCTAGATCTGGACTAGTCTATTACATTGATCAAATCAAACAAATCTAGTCTACTCGTGAATTTTTCTCACGAGGCAAAACAAATCCGAGCGAATCGAATTAAAAACCACGGTTTATATGCATGCAAAATAAAAACATTAAAATCCATGACAATTGGATACCGCAAAAACAGATCTAACAATTCTACTATCAATTTCAAATTTAATGTCCACGAATTAAATTGCAATTTAAAAAATTGAGAGTCAAATAAAGTGGCTCGATGCGATTGTTGGGGAATGAGTTGCACAGATCTATTCGGGGTGAATATTTAAATACAAATTTAATTCATTAATTATTACTAGCATGAATTAATCCTATATTAATTCAAATAATAATTGCAACAACATATCATGCATATAAAAAGCCACGTAAAACCCACGCACGCGGAATCTACGGGTTTACGTGAGCGTACCCTCTCGGGACGGCGGTGGCTTTGGTCGGACGGACTAACCAAAAGGACTTCCCAAGTATTCCTTAGCCCTTGCTCGACAATCCGGTGGAAGGATACTCGCGAACAATTAACAAAAGAAAAAAAATAAACTTTGTTGCACCACTTATGTGGATTCTTTAATATTTCCAAAGACATGGAATTGTACTTGGGAATGAACTAATCATCCCTATTTATAAGAGGGGTTTGGACGAAAATTATGTGATATTTCAATGTGGGAAAAGACTTTTCTTGGTCACCAAGAAATCTTGAATATATCCCATATATTCTTTTTCCCATAATTAAAATATTCCACAAAATTCAACCTCCTCTATTTTATGGCATAATTTTCGAAAATACTAGGCAAGATACCAAGATTTGGATCTTCTTGAATTTATGAGATATTCTTGTATTTCAAGAAATACATATCTCCCATAATATCTTTTCAAGAAAATCAAGAAAATCTTTCTTGCCCACTATATTTCAAAAATTTGAAATTCCTTAATGAATAACCAAGTGGGAGATTTCTTGAATTTAATGAGATAATCTTGTATTCCAAGAATACATATCTTCATTCCATAACAAAATTCAAAGAAAATCTTTCTCCTCTTTTATCCATAAATTTAAAAAATATCATATCATAGGAAAATTAAGCAACAATATTTATTTTATTTTAATCACCTTTTTAGGTTATTGGACTATATGTTGGGCTACTTTCGGGGGCCTTTAGGAGAATTATGACTGGACCTTCTAATGGATCTTGAATATCTAATATTGCCACAATATAATTCAAGCCCATAAATATTAATTAATCCCACTACATAATTAATATTGCACTATCCATCTTAACCCATATTACAGTCAATATGGCTCCCGGTCATTATTTCTCGTGTTTAAGATTATCTAGCCCATTAATTAATTCAAGCCACTGAAATAGCTTTCCGTTAATTAATATCTTTTGTCCTTGGTCGAGGAACGGTTCAACGTTATTATCCATACCGGAAACTAATTCCACTTGCAAGATTTGGTATGATAAAACTTATGAACCTCCCAAGGGGGCAAATCAAGTAAGCGTACTTGCACACGATTCTTCGTATTAAATCTTAGCAATCACATGTGACCAATAATATTGCCCAAGATAAAAAGTATTGAATCTCTCTCTGATTCGCTACCCATGATAAGTCAAAGCAATAGTTACCGATCCCACGTGATCCTATTTAAGGGACGAAGGTTAAGAAACAACGAACCACTGAGGTCTAATTCTTCCTTGTTCAGTTCTGAAGAATTTATCCTCTTGTAGGTCCTATTCAGCGCATCAGTCATGCACTAGTGTAATCTCTTGGTCAAGACAAACCAATCTAAGCCTTACACCTCAACCTTTCGCGATGGTTGTTCATTTCCATCTAGGTCGTGAATTGCGTACTTTTAGTTACAAAGGATCAATTAATTTAATCTTACGTGATCCGGTATCACTAAATTAAACTCTGATGTAACACGTCATTTAATTATTGAACGATTATGCAAATAAATATATATAACATTCAATCATATTTAAAGCATCAGTGATAAATAATTTATTTCAGTAAACAAGTCTGAAAATTCAGTTTTGATTATACAAAGTAAAAGCATACTTTTCAGTATAATCCCAACAAGCCCTATATTCTTTCTGATTAGTTTTCTGACCATCCTCATCTAGATCCATCTTGAATCCAGTCAACATAGGAATTCTGGCTTCCTTACAGTTTTGAACTCCAAACTTAGCCAATAAACTCCTAGTGTACTTCGTCTGGCAGATGAATATCCCTTCTGTACTTTGCTTAACTTGTAGACCCAGAAAGTAACTCATCTAACCCATAATGGACATCTCGAACTTCCCTTGCATCAGCTTGCTAAATTTTTCACATAAACTCTTGTTGGGAGATCCGAAGATGATGTCGTCCACATAAATCTGAACCATCAGAATATCTTCTCCATCTTCTATTCTGAATAAGGTTTTGTCCACTATTCCTTTAGTGAAACCACTGTCTATCAAGAACTGAGAGAGTGTATCATACCAAGCTCGAGGAGCTTGTTTCAGGCCATAAAGAGCTTTTCTTAAACGGTACACCTGGTCGCTTTTTTCAAAGCCTGGAGGTTGTTCAACATAAACTTCCTCAGCTAGTACCCCGTTTAAGAATACACTTTTTACATCCATCTGATACACAATAAATCCTCTGTGGGCAGCATATGCCAAAAATAGCCAAATGGCTTCCAGGTGAGCGACTGGTGCAAAGGTCTCATCATAATCAATTCCTTCTGATTGTGAATACCCCTTAGCAACAAGTCTTGCCTTATTTCTGGTTATGACATTATTCTCATCTCTCTTGTTCTTGAATACCCACTTTGTGCGATCCACATCTTGATGGGTTGGTCATCACCGATTTCCAAACTCGATTCCTTTCAAACTGTTCCAGTTTTTCTTGCATGGCTAGAATCTAGTTTGCATCTTGTAGAGCTTCCTCTACTTCAGTTGGTTCCTTCAAAGACAGATAACAATAATACATGGCACTTTCACCAATCTGATGTCTAGTTTTGACTCTATCAGATGGGTCTCCGATGATCTGATCAGTTGGATGACTGGTTACCCAGGTCCTTCTTTTCTGATTTGCATCTGTTTGGAGAACATCATCCTCTTCTGATAGTAGTTCATTACTAGTGATTGGGAGTGGTGCAGAATTATGATCCACTTGACATGGACAAGTCTCAGCTGATGTTGGACTCATCATGTGCTGATGTCTCTCCGTAGGAACTTCAGGTGTTCCCCCTGAACCAGATGGTTCAGTTGATATTGTCTCAATTTGTACCGAACTTCTTTTATCGACGGTTATGCGTACCTTAGGGTCCGATTGACATGGTGAATCAGCAGGATCCGGAATATACAGCATTATTCGTGTTACGATCCTTTTTCCTTGATACTTAGCTGATCCAATTTCTGTGCATCAGGCACCGGTTGATCTGGTACTTCTTGTTCTGAGACAGATTTATCTTGTTCAGAAGATGTTTCATCAAAGATCACATGAGGTGTTTCTTCCACAACTAGGGTTCGCCTGTTGTAAACCCTGAAAGCCTTGCTGGATGAGGAATATCCTAAGAATATACCCTCATCTGACTTGGCCTCAAAAGTCTTCAACTGACTCTTCCCATTGTTGTGTATGAAACACTTGCACCCAAAAACATGGAAGTAAGAAACATGAGGTTTTCTGCCCTTCCACAGTTCATAGGGTATTTTGTAGTGAGCCTTAATCGGAGAGCATCTGTTCTGAGTGTGGCATGCAGTATTGATGGCTTCTGCCCAGAAACGACTTGGTGTTGCATGTTCAGCTAACATAGTGCGAGTAACTTCTTTGAGTGTTCTGTTTCTCCGTTCTGCTACACCATTCTGTTGTGGCGTTCTTGCAGCTGATGTCTCATGTCAGATACCAAACTTAGTGCAAAAATCAAGTAATAAAAGAGTTCGTAAATTGCATACCTTTATCGATCCGATTTTCACTAACCCTGACACCCTTTTCGTTTTGTAGTTTCTTGAGCAGCTCAGGTATCTTTGTTGTTGTCTCATTCTTCTTATACAAGAATACAACCCATGTAAACTTGGAATAATCATCCACGATTACCAGAGTATATTTTCTTCCGCTAAGACTGACTGGTGTAACTGGTCCAAATAAGTCCATATGGAGGCGATTTGCAATACTCTCTTTGGATCTTTGGTCGAGGATTCCCTTGAATGAGGCTTTAACCTATTTTTTTTCCGCCCGACGTCGACACATGTGTCCGATCCTTAGAGAATACCTCATTCGGAATTCCCTCAACCAAAGACATCCTTGCTATCTTGTTAAGAGTTTTAAAGTTCAGATGACTCATTCTTTTGTGTCAGAGCCAACTGCTACTTTTGGAACTCTTAACAATCAGACATGCATTTCTTGGACAACTGTTCCAATCTGGCCAGATAAATCGTACCTTTCCTTGAACCAGTTAACAAGATCTGGCGAGTAGCTCGATTCTTGATAATACCTTCGATCGATCGAGAACTCAACATTGAATCCGATTGTCGCAGAATTGTGAAGTTCGATAACATGTTATGCTTTAAACCTTCGACATCTGAGACTCAAAGAACTCAGACATCATCATTCTCTAAGGTTCCTAATCCTCTAGTAAAACCAAAGTTATCATCACCAAAGAGTACACGCGGGCCTTCTTGTTCTGTGTAAGAGCTAATGAGATGTTTGCTTCCAGTCATATGTCTTGAGCATCCACTATCGATGTACCAGATAGTTGTTTGTACACCTCTTTTGTTGGCCAAACCCACGCGAACCTGCAATCAAATCAAACTTTAGGTACCCCTTTTGGATTGGGTCCTGAGGGGTTAGAGTTGGTTTTAGGGATCCATACAAACAGGGCACTTCTATTGTAATCAGATAGATCAAAAGGTCTAATTTGTCTCCCATAAACATCTACATAATCATACATCTCTTCATATGCATTCTGATCAGTATGATTATTTGTGCGATCCTTGAGTGAATCAGAAGACTTGGGATTTTTCTTTGCTGTTTGTCTTCTTTTAACCCAGTGGGGCTCAGGTGCAACAGCCCTAGGTTTCTGATTGTAAGGGTAGGTACGACTGCTACCATTAAAAGATTCATATCTTTTTGGCTAAATGGTCTTTGGCGGTTTACCTTTAGCTTGCTTGTTAGGCGGTGATCTGATTAGGTTTGATTAGATTTCCTTTGATGTCAGTTGTTTTTTCGATACCTAATCTGGATCGTCGGGGTTGAGGTCTCTTCAGAAAAACTGGGTTCTTCTGTTGATTCCTCGGCTGATGCTTAATCATTTGGGGTCCATTTATGTTCCCTTTCTGATTGGGCACTTGCCTTACTTGTTCAGCAGGTCTCTTTTTCTTATCAGATACATATTTTGCTTTTTGTGTATCTATATCAGAAACTCGTTTGATTACACCTTTTTGAAGTGAACCAGACGGGGCTTTTGAGGATGTAGAAGGGTTTTCATACCAAATTCCCTTCTTATTAGTTGTCTTTCGAAAATAGTTGTTCATATCCTGATCAGTTTTCAAAGATTTCGTGAAAACCTATTTTCTTACGTAAACTATCCTCAGTTAATTTCAAACTCTCATGTAGTCGGAAGAGATCATCAAACTTGTCTTGTAGGATTTTAAAATTATCAGCTTGATGTTTATTGATAGCTAGTTGTTCCTTAATCTGCTTCTCCTGATCAGAAGAATTAACTTTCAGAACTTTCAGTTCTTCAGTTATCTTCTGAGCAGCTTCAGCTGATTTTAGTTATTTGCTTCGACAACATTTTCCTTAACAAGCTGAGTATTTTCAATCCTTAGCTTATCGTTTTCGGCTTCCACTATCGTATAAGTGTCTAATGCGTTAAAGAGATCATCAAGCAATTGCTCAGAATAGAGATGCAAGTCAATCTCTCCAGCAGGTGTGCTAATCATAGCTGATGTGGAAACTGAAAGAGCAGAAGGTTTAGAGGTTACCTCAGATTGGTCTTCCTCCTTAGCCATCTGTATCTTTGTTCTCGTCTGTTCCGCTTGTCTTCTCTTTCTTTTGGAGTCAGGTCCGGACAATCTGCGCTGTAATGACCTAGTTTCTCATAGTTGAAATATGCTCCACGATTCACAGAACTTCTCCTGTCTGGTGAGTCATTCCGTCTGTAGAATCTGTCAGGTGACTTACCTGTCTGATTGTAATCAGAATTTCTTCTCTCAGATCTGTTGTCTCTTCTTTCATCAGACCGATCATCTCTTTTCTTATCTTCTCTATGATCCTTTCTGTGATCATCTCTTCGGTCATCAGATCTGGTCCTTTCTGGAGATCTGTAAGCTGGCCTCCTATCTCTTCCTATGCTGTTTTGATAATCCCTGTAGAATCTACGACACTTGCCAAGTTGAATGTTAGATTTTTCAAGTTTTCTGGTTAGCAAATCAATCTATTCAGTTTGGCTTATAATATTTCCAACTGGTTCAGTAGACTTTGAGTTGCTGCTAGCTGCTTTGAATGCAATTGATTTTGATGTGGCAGGTGTGGCTTCAGCAGGCGACTCGTCTTCTTCTTCTTGCCCTCTTTCGATCAGATCGAACTCATGGGCTTTAAGACTCAGGAACATGTTGCTTGGCTTCATCTTGGCAATATCTTGACAATCCTTTATTACAGTGACTTTCATAACCCACTTCTTAGTCAGAGATCTCAAGATCTTGTAATTTATGTCTTTATCTGACATCTCTCCTCCTAGTTCCCGAAGCTTGTTAACTGACATGGTGATTCTTCCATCGAGCTCATTGATGGTTTCATTTGGTAACATCTTAAGTTTCTCGAATTTCACCAGTTCAGATTGCAGTCTGCTATCTTTAATTAGATCATTTCCTACACACATTTCAGCAAGCGTATCCCACATCTGTTTGGTTGTCTTGAGATACTTTATCTTTTCTCTGGTTATCTTGTCCATGGTCTTCATGATTATGTGCCTGACTATCGTATCTAGAGTGTACAACTTTCTCTCTTCAGCATCCATCAGGGCGGGACTCTTTCTGACAAGACTTCCAACTGCAAAATTTGGATCACCTCCAACAGCTGGGTTGTCATGATAGATGATGATGGGTCCTCGTTCAAGAACTTCCATCATCCTGCTGCTTATTGATCCCAGATGGTTGCTCATGTATATCTTCCAGTCTGCATACTCATCAATGGAAAATTTAGGCAAATCATGATACATACCCGAAGTATTATCCATGCTGATCGTGTGTTTGAAAACAAATGAGATTTGAAAAGGTTTTCCAAGATCAGTTCAAGTGACCAAAAAGGTTCTTCCTCAAGAACCGATGATATTCAAAGCCAGTGGTCCGTAGAACCACTGCTCTGATACCAACTTGTAGGTCGAAGCGGGTTTCGAGGTCGAAGTCTAGAGGGAGGGTGAATAGACTTTCGAAAACTTTTTCGTCTTGATCGGTGTGATTGCGGTTTGCGATCGAGTGCAAGTGAATCGGTTTGATCGATATCAACTTCTTGATCGCTGAGGCGGATCGATTCGGTATCTATCAGTTTAACTGATTGTGCGGAAGCTAGTTTATACCCGTGTGAAAAACCAGTTTATAACAAATCAGATTCTGAAGCCGTTTTCAATCAGATGACTATGGAGTCAATCTGATCAGATCAGTAGCTTGGTGCTAGCTAATCCTAACTCAGAATATGTATGCAGATTTAATCAAGTTGTGTGCAATAGTGTAAAACAATTAATCAAAAAGGTAAATGCACACAAGATTTATAGTGGTTCGGACAATCAGTCCCAAGTCCACTCTTCCCTATCACAAGGGGCACAAACTTAACCAACTGGACTTAGATTATTGTGTTAGTCCAACACATTACACCAACAGATATTTATAGAGCTCTCACTCAACCGATCCTTGAAATCAGAACTAAAAACCCTAGTCTGAAATCTTACTAAACAAACTTAACCTAACTTTGGGTTTTGGGTAAGATTTGTTGTTTGTTCCAACTTTGAAATCTTTCCTAGTATTTAAGTAATTTCTAACAATTAGAGGATAAGATTTACGTCTTTAAGAACTATGGGATGAACACTTAGAAAAATAATCTTCAAGGTTGTGTTCTTCGTGCGGAAATTTGGCTATAGTATGAGCTTCTTGATAATTTCCGTGTCTTTACTCTGAAGAGTAATCCCATATTTATAGACTTCGAAATCAAAGAGTCGTTGGAGAGCAATTTGAATTTTCGGCTATATTTGGTAGATATGTAGGATTTGATGTGACGTGCTTATAGGTACGGCATGACCGAAAGCGTGTATGTCATTTTTTATAGTCGTTTGACCAAGCAACACCAAATCCCGTATTGTCGGCTCCGTTCATACGTGTCTTGTTTTTATTGGTTAACAAAAACACTTTTCAGTGTTTGTTCTACCAACTAAAGTTGACATTCTTCTTGTTCAGATCAACAACGTATGATTTGGTGAAACATCGATTCCACACGGTGTGGTGACCGATAAGTTACAACCGATCGGTCACGCGATAGAGTCTTCGGTCTGGGTTGTCTTAGCTCAACTAGCAGACTTTCGATGTAGATGTAGGTCCGATCTTCTGGTAGTCATCTGATCTTCAGGTCTTCTGAATTTGTGTTTCATGACTTCACCTGATTATCTGACTTTATAAGATCGTCTGATCTTTTGTCCTTCCCTTGCCTTCTGGCCTGTCGGACTTCAGCTGATCTTTTGTTATTCTGATCTTTAGATCTGACCTATACATATTGAGTTCCCCTCAATATGTGACCTATCTTATACATCAGTTGTTCTATACAATAATTATCAACTGGTCATCTTATAACTGGTATTAAAAAATATCGATCAATTTACCAATGCGATTGGACGGCCCTATTACATATGTTTTAGAACTTTCATCAAAACTCTAAATTTCCCAACAATAAATGATTACAAATTCATTCATAATCAAGGTGTATTTAATTATTTTACTCCTACATGAAATGAATGTTTTTTTTAATAAATTTATGTGAAACATAAAATCCTAATAAGTAATACCTTTATTATTTTGCTCCAATTATTAATTACCTACATCTTCTTAATAAGACTAATATAATTTGATTAAATACGATTGTTTGAAAAATCAATCAATTTCCGAATATTTTCCAGTAGTATACTTTTCTTCCGTCCGGTCCATCCTCCACTCAAGATTCCCCACCCGCGTTTTCCTTTCTCTTTATAAACTCACACACTGGCTTTCCTTTTCAGTTTTCACCATTTCAAATTTCAAAATTATAATAATAACAGCAATTGAAAAAGGGGAAATAAAAAAAAAAAAACTGTAAGCTCAGAGTAATTTAACCGTCTAGCACGTGCCGCCGGAGGGGTAAAATCGACTATTCAACCACTGAAGATGGACCCTACCGACACGCCGAGGCGGGCCGCCGGTTCGGGCCCGGCCTCACTCACGGAGTCGCTGCGCGGCTTCTCGCTGTCGGGGGTGCGCATCTCGAAGGAGGAGGTCCGGAAGAAAATCACCTTCCCGGAGTATCTCCGGCGATCCATGACGGAGGCGATCCGGGCGAAGAACGCCGCCGCCCCCGCCGTGTCTCCGATTTACGAGGCGGCTCACTGGGAAGGCGCGCCGCCTCCGGAGCCCGCCGAGTGGCCGATGGTGGTGTTTATCAATTCGAAGAGCGGCGGGCGCCACGGGCCCAAACTCAAGGCCCGGCTTCAGGAACTCATGGGTGAAGAACAGGTAATTTCTCGACTGCCTTTTTTTTTGGTTACGTATACGCCTGCGTCAGCGTGTGAATACGTATAAGTATCTGGAGTGGATACGCGCAACAGTATCTATCACTGATTCAGATCAATTCTGTTTTGCATTAAAGTTATTCCCTTGTGTGTATAATTGTTTTCTTTTTGTGAATCATCAATTGTTCGTGTAATTGTATTTATGCCGCATTTCATTTTAAATTCTATTGATAACATCCTTGAAAAATACTACTAGTATTTTGTAACTGAAAACTTGTAAATTGCTAGTAATTTCTAATTTTAGATGTCTTATTTAATGTTTCAATATATTGGAAATATCATGTGTGCCATAACATTATTAATATTTGACAAAGTCTAGTATTAAAATTTGCATACAAATTATGTATATGGTGAAGGTAAGATAAAGTCGAGTGGTTCATGGTTCACCAGACCCGAATAGGTAATGATTTATGGTTCATTATTTAGTGTTTAGGGTGTAGATGGTTCACCCGGCCCGAATAGGTCATGATTTAGTGCGATTTTATAGTTTTTCATACATGAAAATTTTCACACTGAACCTACTCTTAATATTTTGTGTATTACAAGTTGATATAAACTAGAGTTTCCATGTGCTCGTTTTTTTTAATAGAAACCCTTAAATAAATGATACATTGAAGCAATTTCCAATTTTTAATTATAGTTCACTGGACCTACTCTTAATATTTTGTGTATTACAAGTTGATATAAACTAGAGTTTCCATGTGCTCATTCTTTTTTAATAGAAACCCTTAAATAAATGATACATTGAAGCAATTTCCAATTTTTAATTATAGTTTGTTGATTAAAAAATCTTCTAAAAACATTACATCTTACTCTTAACTGAAGGGAAAATCTGGCTAGATCCAACCAACCAGTCAATCTTTTTTTTTTTTGAAACACCAACTAATCAATCTTGTTTGGTTGCTAATAATGGTCTTGCAAATTTTTTACCTGGAGAATTGTTTGTTTGTTTTATTTTTTTATTGGAACATTGCTAAAACATCAAATAAGAAATAGAAAGAAAAGGACTGATTTTTCCATATTCAAAAAATATTTTATCGTGTTTCTTGCATGATTACTGATTAAATTCTGATAATGGCATCAAGATTGATTGGTTGCAAGTTTTAGGTTGAGAAGTGCTAAAAATACTTTAATTAAGAATTTCAATTAGTAAAGTTGCCACATAATTCTATTGGAAAGCTTTAATTGCTGGTGAGATTTCATAGCAAGGTTTATCAAAGGGGACTTCCAGAAAAGTTTGTCACTTATTTTTTTTTGCTGCTCTTTAGGACTTTCCTTTTTTAATATTGCAAAAGTGCATTTTCTCTCAGTTTTTGAGGTAAGTTAGTGCAAGAATACGTTTTGAGACTGCTAACTATCAAGCTTATCAATTTGGTAGGAAATTGAACTTAGAACAAAACTGACTTTCTTTAATTTTCTCGAGGGAGAAAAGTGCCTCAGTAGTTACTTTAAGTGATTGTGGAATTTTGCATTTTTGGGTGTCAGATTAATAGTTTCAAGATATTGATAAGTTTCAGACTTGCAGCTTGGCCTCTATTTCCTCATTAGATATTTTATTTAGCTGGCCATCTGCAGAATACAGTGATCTGATTGACTGTTTGTATTTCTTTAATACACGCTAAATTTTACGAAAAATATTTATGCATGATCATTCATTTGTTGCCAGAGGGACTACAATTTTTTTGGTTTATATGTATATTTATCTTATGCAATTAATTTTGGCTTGAATTCAATTGCAACAAATACTTTTGGTGTAAGTTTATCTTCATGCTGGTACCAGGTTTTCGACCTTTCAACGGTGAAGCCCCATGAATTTGTTCAGTATGGATTGACTTGCCTGGAAAATTTCGCTAGTTCCGGAGACAGCTGTGCAAAAGAGACTCGTGAGAAACTTAGGATTGTGGTATATTTTTTCCCTTCCACAATACTATTGTTGACGATGCAGTGTACATGAAAACCTTGTATGTATTTGACAGGTGGCAGGAGGAGATGGTACTGTTGGTTGGGTCCTTGGGTGCCTTGGAGAGCTTAACAAACGGGGTAGGCTGCCAGTTCCGTCAACTGGGGTTATTCCACTTGGTACAGGAAATGACTTGTCCAGAAGTTTTGGTTGGGTAAGCTTTTATATGCATCCACTTTCACATTAACTCCCTGTTTAGCTGGTTTCTGAAGATCTTTGAAGTGCCTTTTTGCAGGGTGGTTCATTCCCTTTTAATTGGAAATCATCCATTAAAAGAACTCTTGACAAGATTGCTCATGGTCCTATTTCTCGTCTGGATAGGTGACATTTAGTTCTTCAAACTCAATAATGGTCATATCATGTAATCATATGCTGTTACTTTTTGTAATTATGTGAAGACCATGGCACAAAAAGAGGCAAAAAGGTTTACCATGTTAATACTGTAGTGGCATTCATATGATGATAAAAAAATTTCGTACAGAAATGCGTCTGCAAGGTAAACTGAAGGATTTTTAGTTTACTGGTTCATAATCATACAAGACATACTTATGATTGAAGGGATATGGACTTTTATGATAGCATAGTGTAGTTCCAAGATTGCAAAAGAATTTCAAAGCTGCGAATGATAACTAAATCTATATATGGCTTTCGTTATTCTGTATCTTGTCGTACTGTTCTATCTTCTTCAGAGGCCCACTACTAGAAGTTTTTTCCTAATTTACCTTAATGTTCAGTTGGCAGGTTTCAATATCAATGCCAGCTGGGGTGGAGTTGGATGCACCTCATTCTCTAAAGGAAACAGAAGAAGCACTTCTTGATCAGGTTCTTGGCTTAATATAGTTTTTCAGTTTCATAGTTTTTGGAGTCCATTTTTGGGCTAACTGGTAGAGCTTTTGATTTTGTTGATCTATATTTTTTCGTTTGATTAATCATTGTTTACCTTTCTCAATTTGAAAGTGCTGCTGTTAATGCATAATGTTAGTCCTCCATACTATCCATGCTGTTTATTATACCTCATTCTTATGAAAATTATGATAACTATATTTTGTCCTGTTTAATGGTGTAATTCTTTTATCTCATGTTTGTGTGTTTAAACTTGCAGGAACTTGAAGTTCAAGGGGAGTTGCCGGAGAAAGTTTCCTGCTATGAAGGCGTATTTTATAATTATTTCAGCATAGGTTTGCATTTGAAATGCTACTTTCTTCTCTCTTTATATGTTTACTATTCTTGCTGAAAAGTACTAGTACTTTTTTATGTTGATGAAGGAATGGATGCCCGAGTAGCTCATGGTTTTCACCATTTACGCAATGAAAGGCCTTACCTTGCTCGAGGTCCTATCTCAAATAAGGTGCAAATTGTTATACCAATCTTTATGATCGATATTCATTTTCTAGTCCATCTCTGAATCTTCAGATGGGATTTGTATGTTTTCTCATATATTCCCTTTTAAATGAATCCTTGATTTTGAGCCCAGTCACACTTAATGCAATCCATATATATGGTGCATCATCTTCTGATGCTTGCTACAATTATCTCTGAATTTTGTCAAAGATGGTTTCTCTCTTTCTAGAGTTAAGATAATTTCCACTGTCATGCATTCTGAATTTTGATGTTTGAATGCAGATTATCTACTCTGGATACAGTTGCGGGCAAGGGTGGTTCTGCACACCATGCAGCTCCGCTCCAGATTTAAGGTCACGTTTTCTCTCACATTCTCAAAACTGGGAGTTCAATTTTCCTTCCTATTTAGAATCCCCAATTGTTATTTTCCTTGAATTTTTCTTGGCTATTTCACCTTCTATTACAACAAATACCCAATTCTACATGACTATTTCTCTAAAACGGACATTGCTATATTTTCATATCGTCGTGCAGGTCTTTAAAAAATATCTTGAGGATATACGTTAAGAGGGTCAATCATACGAAGTGGGAGCAACTCCCAGTCCCATCCAGGTTCGAAGTTTTTTCTTGAGAGATTACATATATTTCCTATCTGAGATTATAATTGGAACTTCCAACATATTAAGTTCAATACTCATATCTGAGTGGTTAAATTTCAAAATTAAAATTTCTAAGTTCTGATCTTGATACAAGTTACTTTAATTAACTTAAACATATCGATCCTCTTCCAGTGTGAGATCTGTCGTTGTTCTCAATCTTCCTAGCTATGGGAGTGGGAGCAATCCATGGGGCAAGTTGAGGCCAGATTATCTAGAGAAGGTAATTTCGACTCGCCAAAACAATAAAGCAATACTTTGATGAAGGTTATCTCACCGCCCTATACCCCCTCCTCTTTTCCAACAGAGAGGATTTGTTCATGCGCATGCAGATGACAGCTATCTGGAAATATTTGGACTTAAACAAGGATGGCATGCTTCCATGGTTATGGCTGAATTAATTACAGCAAAACACATAGCCCAGGTACCGTAACAATTTTCCAAGCAAATACTTCAATGCACCAGTCAAGTGCATTTTTAAATAGTATTAGTTGTTTTAATAGTTGTTCATCAGTTGCACGGTCAAATTGGTGAATGCAAGTGTTACTCATTTTTTAATCAACTAATGGGTTCCAAAAGGTTAATAAAGTGTCGATTTTGGCTCAAAAGGACAAAAATTAGAAAAAGAAAAAACATACATGTCTAAATATTTGGTCCTGTATGCTATACCTTTTCAATTTTGGTCCATTTTTTTGTCCAAGTTTAGTTCTATATGTTTTTACTATTTTCAATTGGTCTAAAAGGACTAAAACTGACACTAAAAGGACCATATTTGAAAAAGTGAACTTATTAAAATTGGACAAGACCTAAATTACATGATGATTCGTGATATTAGCTCTGTTCCATAATAAACAAAGGATTTGACTCACCCACACCCCCACCCGATCATGATAGGTTGTTTGATTTTGGTTTTAATTTAGAGCAACAATGTTTGTTGCAGGCTTCAGCTATCCGATTTGAGCTTAGAGGAGGAGAATGGAAAAAGTCGTACCTGCAAATGGACGGTGAACCATGGAAACAACCCTTGAACAAAGATTTCTCAACCTTTGTGGAAATCAAAAGAGTGCCATTCCAATCCCTTATGCTCAGGGGAGACAACTGATTTCTAGTCGATTTATGCATCTTCCCCATCAACTACATTTTTTGCTAAATTATGTAACTTGTACATTTTTGTATTAGGTTTGCGTTTAATAATGTATTATTTCTGTAGGAGAAAAATGTTTAACAGAGTCGAAGACTACATTGTGTAATACTCATTAAGTTAGGGTGCCTATTGAGAAATTTTGAGTCAAATTACCTTTATGTATGTCCTTTTATTTGCTGGGTAACTTTTTTTTTAGAAAGAAAATTTCATTGATTAAGGAATAATGGCAGATGCCCTACATCTGCGCAAGCACTGGTGCAAGCACCTCTTCAACACACACAAAGCCTGAATTTAGACATCTATTAGATGAAGTTACCTAGACAGGAAAAATAAGAGCAACTGAAGGACAACAAAGGCAGTTGTTATGAAAATTCAATGACATTGTGTAACAAGAGATCTCAATGGATTAACATTCTTTAGCATGCTAAAAGTGGGTTTTGTGGAAATGAACAGCACTAGTTTCTCTATAGTCTAGCAAAATTAGGACATTATCCTTTAAGTTGAACAAATTTAGGTCAAGTCCCATTTGAGTCCTCATGTGAAATTTAGTCCACATTTGGTGAAATTTGACATAAATTTTCCCCATTTAAAAGATACTGTCGTGACTTTACACGCTCATAAAAATGGTATCCTAGTTTTACTTTTACAAGCCAAAAAATAGTGTCCTAAATTTGAAAACTCCAAAAGATAATATTTTAAAAAAGTAATTTTCCCTATAAGTTAATAGGGTGGTGAAGTACTTTAAAGAAAAGGGGTAGTGAAGACTTTTCTATCTGGAATGAGTAAACTTTGTCCATAGTTAGATAAATATTTAGAAGGTTAATATACTCTCTATATTAATTTCTATACCACAATCAAAGTAGATCTTTAAGGACAAAAGAAACAGATCATTCATTTACAACAATTATTCGAGAATTAAATAAGAAAAAATAGAGAAGAAAAATTCCACTTTTTTTTTTTTTTTTTTTTCGGTAAAAGTTGAAAACTTACTAGATTTGATTTATAACAATGAAGTTAATTACACATACCATGGAGCTAAAAAAATATGGCATACCTTCAACATGGATCGAATACTACTATTCTAGTTATACATGTATAAGAAGAATACTATACAGACAATGAACAATTCGAAAGAAAAATAATCTTCACTACATTATATCATGAACTGAGCCACCAAATTGATTGTTTCCTATGAATTTGTTCCCACATTTCTTGTTCCTGAATCTTGAGAAGCAGAAGTTTCATCAACAAGGCCTGTTACATGAATTTCATCATCAACAAACTGAGGGACATCTGTGCCTTCTTCTCCTGATGAATGACCATTTAAATTACTCTCCACAAGTTCAGTACCATCGTCTCCACTTTCTGCCGATTCTCCAACACCACCAGCATCGCCTATGGGATTAAGTCTTGAAGGTTTAAAACGGAAGCAAACGAGTATAAAATGTCCGGTTTTCTCAGCCAACTTTCGTCCAATTTTTGTCTCTGAGCAGAACAGAGAAAATATAGTTATTGATCCTATGATAAGGAAGAGCCCTGCAAACTCATACAAAGACAGACTTGATGTCTGTTGTGAGATCGTCGAAGACAGTGGATCTTGAGAAGAGTATCCAGGCCCGAAATTCTTTTGTTCAATTGCTGTCATGTTTGGACCTTGAGTAACCTCCAAGATTGCCTTTGAGAAATATGCAACTAAGGGAGAGCCCCTAGGGAAGGCCTGAAAGATATCACAACCAAAGTTTTATAAATATGATTCATGTTTCTTTACTTGATGAACTTAGAATAAAGAAACTTACAAAGCCAAATCCACCAGTTCGGTACGTTGGTCCAACCATTTTGTAATGAGAATCGTATTTGTTGAGAAACAGTTTCATGTAAGGAATCTCATCGAATATCGCATCTATGCCACCTTTTTTGCTTCCCAAAGACATAGCAGCATGATATTCTTCAGCTGATGAGTAACTCTTGAGCCTTGAACAATTAATATGCAATTGCTTTGTCAAAAATTCTTTCATGAAGGAACCTTCCTGGTAACCGATATAGTAATCGTTTGAAAATGCAAACTTTAATTGATCTACGGTCAGAATTGCCGATAAGCTCGCTGTATAACTCTGCATTAGTATGAATGCCATGAATAACCAAGACATCAACACAAAGAAAGACCAGTTATTCGAGACCATGTTTCCTGTTAAGAACACACAATGTAAGAATTTTATACACTTGGTGCTCAAACAAACATATACAATCAAGAATGGAGTCTTACTTTCTGGGAAAGCAAGAACTGATACTGGAATCAGTGCCCTTATTGAATCAGGTTTGTCCTTGTGAGGCCTCATGGGATCAGTGTCACTGCTACTGACTCGATGTTCCAATACGTGAAGAACTATCCCCATCAAAATGCAGGTCACGATTATCGCCAACCAGAGATCCCACCTCAGGGGTTTAACAAAGATCCACATGTCAAATGGCTTCCTATTTTTAACCACTAGGATGACTCCTGATTCAGAATAGGGGAGCGAAAAATCAACATACTCTGCCCTTGGAGCCCAAATCGTTGTATCCCCCACCACCATATCAAATTCCTATTTCGAAAAGGAAAAATATTGACAAGTATAATGTAAAGTGTGGTAGCTCTTTCTTCAAGTATATATGAAATCTTACCATAACTAATATGAATGAGAAAATAGTGACACAAGTTGGAGTTCAATGTACCTTAGGTATCTTATGAAGCATGTCGTCGTAACTCCAATAACTATTGTTTGTATCATTATAATAACGAAAATCATGATTGATGTGGAAAGGTATCGCCTCCAAGGTAGCCAAGAAGATGTCGATTGAAAAACCAGTTGCATTTGTATAGTTTGTCTTGTGATCAATAATCACATCAACAAACTCTGTGTATCCATGCTTCCAAGGAACTCCAACTCTGAGGTTCCCGTTTGTCGGGATAGCCCAGCCCTTCGGTTGTGTAAGAGAATCACCAGGCCACATAATGTTTTTGAGTCCTTTCGTCGAAGTTGAGTAAGTTGTCTCTGCAACCTCTCTCGTTATTCCTCTTTCTGGAGTCCAAAATCCGATAGTTTTTTCTCCACTTCCAATCACATTAAATATCTCAAACGCTGTTGAATTCAGCCTTCCATCAACCAACTGAAAGTCCCCACTTAAGCCTCTAAATTTTGTATTCGACAATTCATTGACAAGTTGGGATCCAAACGGTGAGATTCTGAACCTTTTCTTTTCTGTTTCGTCTGCAGTTGTGTTCGTATGGGACAACGTAGAATTTGCTCGCACGATCTTTTCCACTGCCATTGCTAAAGCAGTTACAACATCATATGCCCACAAACCATAAACATTCAATTCCATATTAGGACCCGTACCCGCGTTTCTTTTCCACCTTTCTTGAAAACTATCAAGTTCCGACCTGGACACGTAAGGTCTTACGCCAAGTGCTCCTTCCATCGAATCACGTGTAAATGAGTCCATCGAATTCATGAATATGGATAAACTACTAGTTACAATCCATGCATACTCTTTACTCATTACCCCTGCCTTTTTAGCGAGCGGGAACAACCGATAACCAAGGGAAGGACTCATGTGCACCAGGAACACTCTCGTTTGCTTCGTCCCTAACTTCTCCAGTTCTTTCAAGATATGACCATCATCAGCTGAATTCGGGATAGCAACCATATAAGCCAATGCAATATCAACTTCTTGGAATGCCTTATTTATAATAGACATAAACTGAATTCCATAATCCGTGTCTTCGTACAAAACAGCGAATTGAGGCCATCCAAATCCCTGGCACAGGGCTGCAAGAGCGTTTGCTTGAACAACATCATCAGGTGTTGTCCTAACAAAGTAGTGATTGTTCGTATAGGAAAGATCCGAATTACCTCTTGCAGTAAAAGAGATAATTGGAACATGAATCTCTTTCCCTAATTCTGCGAAAAAGGTTTCTTCTTTGGATCCTTGTGGCCCTATAATTCCATGCACTTGTTCATTCTTCAGTAGCTCCACAACTGCATAACAATCACAACTTTAATACACAAATGTAAACATACCGATTAATTGGGCTATTTTTGTTACTGAGACATTTTCACAAAAACAAAACATGCATTCATGGATTGCAATGTAAACGGCTGTTGTAGGCAGTGATCCAGGCACATCAACTTTTAGAATATTACTAGTTGCATCTTCCACCTAGAGATGTTAATCCGGGCCGGGCTAAACGGGTCGGCCCGTTTAAACCTATTATATGCAGGGTTAGGGCCGAGCAATGGGAGGCCCGTTTAAAATCGAGTCTTTTTGGCCCGGACCGATTAGCCCGCGGGCTAAACGGGCTAGCCCACGGGTTAACCGGGCCAGCCTGTTTAGCCCGTTTATATTTATATATACTCAAATTTTTTATTTTCTAATTTTTCAATTAATTTTTTTTAAAAGTTTTTTCACAAATTTAAATAAGGCAAAAATCAATTATGGCTAATCAATTACAAATTAAATATTTCTATTTGATTTAGTCAATTAATAATTAATCCTCTCCAATTCAATATTTTTTAACAGTTTTGAATTTCTATTGAATTGAATAAATAAGTAAAATATTAATTCAATATAAAATAATAATATAATATTTTTATAAATTCTATTATAAAATTTGTTCATAATATGAAATTGATATCATTATAATTATAAATTAATATTATGGTATTAATTTATAAATGTGATGATACAAATTTTATATTATTAACTAATTTCATGAGAACTTTGCTCAATTATGTTATTAAAAATGATGGGAACTAATTTTATATTTTGAACATTTGTTATTAAAGATGATGGGGCAGTCTGGATCGAAATTTTGTCATTATGTAATGTTAATGTTTGAACTTTTTTTTTTAATTTTTTTTCGGAGCTCGTTAGGTGGCCCGTTTAGCCCGTAACCCGCTAGGGTTAGGGTTAGGTCTCAACTATTAGAGGCCCCGTTTAAAATGAACCGCTTAAGGCCGGGACCGTTTGGCCCGTAGCCCTGTAGGGCTGACCCTAATGGGTTAGAGCCGACCCGTTTAACATCTCTAAAGTCTATCTCAAGTAATATCAACTTGTTTGTTACTTTGCGAATCATGTCCCATTATAATATAAGATTCAAAATCAGAAATCAATACCTACTTTTATAAAATACACTCGCACCTAACTTTCACAAAATTGACATCACTACTTTTCTTACTCATAAAGACTAAAATGATGCATATAACTAGGCTTATAGCTGACAATTAAAGTCCAAATTAATCGTCCAATCCAACCAATTGAAAAATTAGTATGGGTTGTGCTATAAAATATAGCCCAAATATCTCGGGAATATACACGGGCATGACTTTTTTTTTTCAATCATTTCTAGAATGATGCATATATTTAGTCGAGTATGTGAACAAGCCCTATACATAAACTCTATCACTGTTATGTATAAAAAATCCACTTTGTAAAAATATAAAATATTTTTTAAACATTGAGAGTTTTTGTACGTAACAGTAATAGTTTTGATGCGTAACCGTGATAATTTTAATATATAACAGTGATACTAAAAAAAATTGAGTTCACCGTGAATTCGAATTCACACAAGTTGTTATCATTTAGGGGTGGGAAAAAGAACACCAAAATTTCGGTATACTGTATTTATCGTATTGAAAAATATCAAATTTGTTGAAATTTTCGGTATTCCGAAATTTTATGTACCATATCGAAAAGTGTCGATGGGATAACAGTGAGACAAATAAAAAATTTTGGTATTTCGGTATGTAATGATATACCCAAAAAAATTCGATATTTTTATATTACGATATCTTAGTATTTTGATATCTTGCAGTGAATACTCTAAAATAATTCAATATGAAACGGTATAACAAAATTTCGACATAATATAAAAATTTTCGTATAAAATGGTACCGAAAATTCGGTATGGTATAGTATATACCAAATTTTCGGTACGTTATACGATATGCAATTTTAACATACCGAAATTTCAGTATACCCAAATTTTCAATACGATAACGGTATAATTTTTTAAATACCAAACATTTTAAGCTAGGTCTTGTATGCACCCATATGCACCGTGCACTTATAGTACATTTTAGAAACGTGCGACTTATTATATTGAAAAACACAACTTATTTACATTGAAGCGTGCAACTATTGATATGAAAAAATAGTTGCACGATTTAGTGTAAATAAGTTGCACTTTTCAGTATAACAAGTCGCACAATTCTAAAATTCACTATGAGTGCATTGTGTTCTTGGATGTATATAAGACCCACCAAAATTTTTAATATAATATACGTATGATTCGTTATTTTCGATATGATACGGTATGCCACCTCTACATATATTATCAACTCCCCCGAATAGATCTTATTTAGTTATATATATATATCAAATGAATTGTGGATCTCATGTGCACCGTGTACTCATAGTGTATTTTATAAATATGTAATTTGTTGTATTGAAATATACAACTTATTTATATTGAACCATATAATTATTTTTATGATTTGATGTAAACAAATTACATATTTTTAAAATACATTATAAGTACACGGTGTACCTAAATGCATTTAAGACTTAACCTCAAATTAAAGCTTCAAAGAGTTTAATGTATTTTGTAGTTTACTCACATTTTCCGTATGTTTAGTTGACTTTTCATTAATTAACGTTCAGTGAAACCAACTTATATATTTAAATGCACTTGAGTTGCACCTATTACATACACAAGACTTTACTTATATAATTACGTTATATATATATATATATATATATATATATATATATATATATATATAAAGTTCAAATTATATTTGTACTAGCATCATCCAATTTAAATTGAACACCAAACAGAAATGTCAATGCTAAGCGATAGATATAAGGAAAATTATTAATAAGTGCAAATTTTTTATGCAAATTACTATTGTGTACAAATGGGATTGCATATATAGTTAAAAGTGCAAGCAAAATTACAAAAGTACCTATATATATGCAATTATTTCTTACCTATTACTAAATTTCAATCCTAAAATATATACCTGCAAAATTAGCCTGAACAACACTCTCAGCATTCTTGGTGTATAACTGCAACCTTGTGGTATAATTTGGATGCACAGAATAGAAATCTGAAATCGCCATTTTCATGCACAAATCCGCCATTGAACCCACCGTCGACTTCATGTCCACTACTACACCAATCGGGACACTTAAAAATCCCGATTCTTCATCTTTAACATTGTTCTTTTCAGAAGAATAACGATCAATGCAGGAAAAAAATACTAGAAAAAGAAGTAGAAAGAAGTGAATATTGCAGTTTAGCATTAATTGTCTTGATCGAGTCATTAATTTTTTTTGGTTCTGTGCAATTACAAGTTGAGGTTTTATAGAAGAACGTCACAAACTAAGTAATAAATATGATAGTAACATTATATACAGTATATTGATTAATTAATTCAATAAGAATATTATTTCTACGTTGGCGTGGACAATTCAAACGAAACCTTTTCGTGGAATCTTAAGTGATGTCATGTTTGTGAATAATTTATTTGACGACTTAATTACGAACTTATATGGAAACTTCCTGCAGCCGTGATACTTGGAGATACTACATAAGCCATATTTTTTAGATCTATGTTTTGAATAAGATATATAAGTCATATTTTTTTGGTCTCCCACAATGGATGACGAACATTACTTTGCTTACGAAATGTATAAAATAGACTAAACTCATACGCCTATTTAATCCGAATGAGCATACATTAACTTTTTTAACATTAAAAAACTACTGCTACTGTGCTACACCTATATCTATATCTATATCGACAAATTCTTGACATATATTAAAGGGAAAATTGATTTTTTGTCCGGTATAAATTTGATCAATTTTGATCTTGGTCCTACTCACTAACTATTTTTTATCTTGATCATATAATTTTACAAAATTCAATTTTTTTGTCCTGTCATCGGCTATTGCGGATGACAGGACTAAAAAGTCAAATTTTTATAAGTTATAAAACTAAAATCAAAATTCGTAAATTATGATCTTGATCCTGTAACTTTACAAAATTCGACCTTTTAGTCCTGTCATCTGCTATTGCAAGCATTTAGTAGGTGACAGGACGAAAATGTCAAATTTTATAAAGTTACAGAATCAAGATAAAAACCGTAAATTAGTAGGATCAAGATTAAAATGAATCAAAGTTACGGGATGAAAAAATGTATTTTCCCTATTTTAAATTTCTTACTCAGTCACTTTGTCTATAGATCTGTTCTTTTCTTTTTTAATATGACTTTTCAAAATGAAATGCTGTTAAGTTAATGTACATATAACCCCTCATTACTTGATTTCTGTACTATATTGATGCGAGTGCGGGGCGATAAATATACGGTAAACTAGGCGGAAGTCGTTATTATACTGTTACAACTGTTTTTTGTCCAAGTTATGCGATTATTTATTCTCATGAAATTTCTTGGAAAAAATAGCAAGCTAATTTAAGATACAAGGCAAACAAAAGATTACGTCGCTGTGGTTATTTAATTCCTGATGCCCCAATTCAATCAGGAAGTCGTTGATTTCTATTTACTCAACTTTAATTTGTATCGAAGTTTCTGAGAATGAATTTTAAAAAATAAAAAATAACAAATCTATTTAGAATTATTTGGATTGACGTGGTAGTTTTGAAACTGAGCATTTATCAAAACTTGAGTGAATTTATAATTATTAGATTGTTAAATACAATATGATCAAATTTACTTAAAAAATAAAAAATGATCTATTGCTTTCTAAATATTTCATCTTGTAAAGTGCATTTTTCTTTCTAAATTTCAATCTTGAAAATAGTATCGCACCATAAATATTATATTCCATTTTCAAAATAAAAATTAGAAGAAAAAATAAGTTTAAAGTAAAATATACTAATATTTGGAGAACATATATAAGATATTTATGGAATATAAAATCATTTGAGGATGCCTTCGTACATTTTTGTAACATTAGTGTATATAGGAGGGTGAACTAGTTGTTCCTCTAATAAAATTGATTATTTGATTGTATTGTATTTAATCTAATCCTTCATTAGTTCATTTTGTTTTTCTCTTTTATAAAAGCAACAGATTAGAATAATATTGCAGTAGATTGATTCTACCCAGGCCCATGTAAACCCAGTCCAGTTCCCTGATGGCCTGATCAATGGGCTTAGAATATACTGCTTTCTTATAAGTGGGCCTGCGAGCCCATTTGCACACTAGAAGCCATTTTCTTACCAACCAAGCAGAAAATTAGCGTAGCTAAATAAATAATCCTATTAGCCATAAAGACCAAAGAAATTAAGAAACCTATATATTATTATTTTAATTCAATTATTTAAAAGACTCATCTAAATCAATTTTTATTTTATTTTCTCTTTAGTTGGGGGAGTATTTTATTAGGGGTAATGCTTGTTTTATTCTAAAAAAAATATTTTAATGAATTAGTGAAGCCCACTATCATGATAAAATAGAAAAAACACAAAATCATCATGGACGAATTTAGACAAATAGCAGCATCCTTTGTCCTTTAGTGCATTAAAAGGCAAAATTGTGTATCAACAACAATTAAAACTGACCAGATTTATTTTATTGACGTCTACGGATTCTTGTTTTCAATCATTTCCATGTTGAGATTTCAAAATTTCAGTCCATTTTGTAAAGACAGAATCCTAGTATTAAATATTTTTTTTTATCAATTTACACACTAGTATAATTACATTCTTATTTCCTGTCAAAAAAAATTACATTTTTATTTTAAATTAATAAATAAATTTTGATGGTCAATCTCACAAATTCTTAATTTTGGCTAAATCTTCATCTATGCTTTGGAAAATAATAATTGGATTAAATAATTATTCAATTTCCACCTAATGACGTGATTTCAGAAACCTAAATGGGCAATTATTAATCTCCTTCAAATGAAGCAAATAAAGTAGAGGAAGTTTTTCAATGGTGAAAATGTTTCCAAGAAAGCTGGTGGAATTTATCCAATGGGGAGAAAAATTAATTGAAAATGATGAATTGTTTGATTAAAACGTGAGAGCAATTCAGGTGGATAAATGTCAGAAAATGAAGGACCCAGGTTGTGGGTGGATATATTGATACGATTCCATTTAATGTGGTGGGACTCTATTATTTTTAATTTATTGCACCTACATATATATATATATATATATATATATATATATGTTTGCATTAGATGGAGAAAATACCGAAAATACCGGTACACCGCACTTACTGTACCGAAGAATATTGATTTTATCGAAATTTTGGTGTACCAAAATTTTCGATACGATAACGGTATGAAAATATAAAAAATTTCGGTATACTGAAATTTCGGTACGATATCGATATGTAATATTGACATATCAAAATTTTCGATATGACATTTTTCGATATCGAAAATTTCGATACGATAACAGTATGACGAAAAAAAATTCGGTAAGCCGTACCGTTCACCTCTCCACCGTTCACCCCTATGTTGCATACTTTTCATTGGTAGCATACAAATTGTACTAATCCCTATGTCTATGGCATGGGAAGCAACTGTTTTTGGACTCTTCTTTTCTTTAATTTTGTTAGGCTGAGTCATATTCCACATAACTACTACAATTAAAAAGATCATATTAATGAAATTTACTTTACAAGAAAATTAATTTTTAATGATAAAAATTCTAGCTACGAAAGTTATAGTGACATAATTTTTATCATTAAAATCCAGTTCTCTTCTAATGTCAGTTTTCTTTGCCGTAAGGTTTATTGTAAAAATAATAAGTTTATGTGTAACAAGAAAAGAGTTGCAACACCAGTATAAGCTTTATCAAATTATTTTTGCATGAATAGGTTTACGATAAACTCTATATTTTTAATATCACAATTATGTATAAAAATTATCACTGTTATATATAAAAATTATTATTGTTATATACAAAAAAATCACTGTTAGAAAGTGTTTTATTTTTTAAATGGTGATAATTTTTATGCGTAACAGTCTTATAATTCATGTATAGATTCAATTCACATAAGTGTTATTATAGATTTACTAATAAGTTTTTTCTATCACCTTATTTATTCAATATTGGATAATTTGCATATATTACCCGCTAAATTTTTTGTTTTTCATTTGAAAGTTACTTTATGTATAAAATTTTCGTTCATCCAAAATTGAAAAAGTTAAACATCCTACTTTTATTGACTCGAAACGTAGATTTTATATTTGCAACTCGTTTCATTTTTAATAAATGAAACGTTAAATTAAATCAATCAATGATCAAATCGTTTCTCGACCAATTTCCAACATAATCGGTTATGTTTGTTGACGTAACATGCACTCACTACAAAAAATTGTCGATTTAGAGAGGGTATTTAAAGAGGGGAACGGAACCCTTTTTAATTGATGAGGGTTTTAAAGAGGGTAAAAGTCAGCGAGAGTTTTAATGAGTGTATTTAATTGGCGAGGGTTTAAACTCTCGCCAAAAGTCCACGCGCATTTAGCGAGGGTTTGTAACCCTCGCCTATTTCAAAAAACCCTCGCTGACCTGTAACGGTCAACACCACGATTTCCGGTGCCAGATGCCCTCGTTTAACGAGGGCAATTTCCCTCGCCAAAACCCTCGCCTCGCCCCCCACTATATATACGCCCAAATCGCCCATTTGTCCAGTTTCGCGTTTTTGCTCGGCCGAGAGAGGAAAATGAGGCGATTCCAGGCGGATTTCAGGCGACTTTCGGGCGATTTTTTGCAATTCCGGGCGTGTGTTCCTTTTAAGGTATGTTTTCGATTTATTTAATCGTTTATAAGTATTAGTTGCTTTATTGTTTAGTATTAGTTGTATTATTGTTTAGTATTAGTTGTTATATTATTTAGTATTAGTTATTTTGTTGTTAAATTAATTAGTATTAGTTGTTATAGTATTTAGTATAATTAGTTGTTTTGTTGTTTAATTAATTAGTATTAGTTGTTATATTATTTAGTATTAGTTGTTTTATTGTTTAATTAATTAGTATTAGTTGTTATATTGTTTAGTATGTATTTTAATTGTTAATTATACATATTAGTTTGTTTTATTGTTTAGTATTAATTGTTTAGTATTAGGTGGTTCATTATTTAGTATTATTATTAGTATTTTAGCTTAATTTAGTATGTAGCTTGATACGTGTATGTTTAGTATATTATTTTGTATTAATTATTTAGGTAACATGTGTATATTAATTTAGTATAATTAACTCAATTTAGCTTGTTTAATATTAATATAACTAGTTTTGGTGTTAAAGAATATATCTTAATTACGTTGGAGTAGAGGGATCGATGTTGGTGAATATTTGTTGGTTATTGGTTGTTGTAGAAGATGTGCGTTCCGACTTAATTAATTTTAATTGATTAAGTCGGAAATGGATGCACGTATGATCATGATTAACTGGGGAATACGATAAAATAAAATGAAACTCTGCCGAAATTTTTAGGAAATATTAATTATTAATTAGGCTTTTGAATATTAATTAATTCGTAAATGTGAAACAGATTGATATGAATTATTCTGGCCGTTTACGTTGGATGTATGGTCCAAGATCGATTAATGACATGATATCTTCTGAATTTTACAATGGACTAGAATCATTTATAGATTTTGCCACTAGTAATCCGAATTGGATGAATCAGGGAAATATTAGGTGTCTCTGCAACAAATTTAGATGTCGGAACAAGGAATCGTTTCATTCACCTGATGACGTGAAAGATCATTTGTATAGAAATGGGTTCATGCCCAATTATTGCAATTGGGGTTTTTCATGGTGAGGAAATTTGGGGTCAACACAATGATCAACCATTTACGTCGACTTCACATGGGTCGGTTAACGTCACATCTGGATCTACCTCGTATCACGATATGATGACGGACTTAACCTCTGGTCCCCACTTAAATGTGGATGATGAGCCCCCTAATGAGGAACCTCCTAATGAGCATGCTGCACATTTTTATAACATACTTTGTGCAGCGAATCAGGATATAATGCCTGGTTGCGAATCACACTCACAGTTGTCATACAATGCCCTATTGCTGAACATTAAAAATGAAAACAGATTGTCTGAAAGGGGCTATAATCAAATGGTTGATGCGATTCGTGTTCTTTGTCCGAATAGTCTGGTGCCCAAGAAATTTTCTGATAACAAACAACTGATGAGTGAGATGGGTCTTCCAGTGGAGAGGATCCATTGTTGTACACATAACTGCATGTTATATTGGGGTGCAGACGACGAACTTAAAAATTATATATTTTGCCAACGGCCACAGTTCAAACCTGCTAGACGTGACGTAAATGGTCGAGTGAAAAAGAACCATCCTTTTAAGGAGATGTTCTATTTTCCTATCATTCCTCGACTGCAAAGATTGTATCAGTCAAATGCTACTGCGAAGGATATGACATGGCATGCACGTTGCTCTAATGACCACTCGGTGTTATGCGTCACCCTGCAGAGTCACAGGCTTGGAAACACTTGGACCAGTCGCATCCTGAATTTGCTTTAGAAATTTAGAACGTGAGGTTGGGATTGAGCACTGATGGTTTTCAACTATTTGGGCCGCACGGGAAACAATATTCATCATGGCCAGTGATAGTGACACTGTGTAATCTACTTCCATGGTTGTGCATGAAGGATCAGTTCATGTTTCTTACGATTCTGGTGCCTGGTCCAACAAATCCAAAGGATAAATTGGACGTATTTTTGCAACCACTGATCCGTGATTTGCAATTTTTATGGGAACAAGGAGTGGTAACGTATGATGTTGCTACAAAATAGATTTTTTCGATGCGAGCTGCACTAATCTGGACCATCAGTGACTTTCCAGCCTACTCGATGTTGTCTGGATGGAGCACAGCTGGAAGACTTGCTTGTCCACACTGTGCAGATTACATTGAGTCTTTCACCGAGGCTCGATCATAGCGATCGTGGTTTGACAACCATCGTAAGTTCTTAGATAGACGTCATCCATACCGAAGGAACAAGAATGCATTCAGAAATAATGTAGTAGTTGATGATGATCCACCTCCCATCCTTACAGGTGATCAGCTCCTCGAGCAAATTGATTGGATTGGATTGATGAAAGTAATGAGTTTGGTCTTTGATGTTCACAACAAAGGTTTACAATGTGGTTGGTAGAAGAAAAAGTATTTTCCGGGATTTGTCGTATTGGAGCTCCTTGTTGATCGGACACAATTTGGATGTGATGCACGAAAAAAAAATGTGTTTGATAATCTGTTTTACACGGTGATGAATGTCGAAGGGAAAATAAAGGACACAACTAAATCCAGGGATGAACTGAATGAATACTGTTGTCGACCCTCATTGCAGAAATGTCCACGTACAGAAAAGTACCCCAAAGCTTCTTATTCCCTTGATAAAAAACACAAAGATATGGTCTGCAAATGGGTAGATGTATTGAAATTTCCCGATAACTATGTTTCCAACTTGTCTCGATGCGTAGATGGAAAAAAATTGAAGATGTTTGGGATGAAGAGTCATGATTGTCACATGTTTATGCAGAGACTACTCCCAATTGCTTTCCGTGAGATTCTGCCAGCTAAGGTTTGGCAAGCTATCACTGAAATTAGCTTGTTCTTCAGGGAGTTAACATTGAGGACCATTACTGTTGAAAACATGACTCGATTGGACAATGATATCCCAGTGATCTTGTGCAAGTTGGAACGAATATTTCCACCCAGCTTCTTTAATTGGATGGAGCATCTACCTGTCCATCTTGCATATGAAGCAAAAATTGCTGGTCCAGTACAATATAGATGGATGTATTTATTTGAGAGGTAATCTATTTAACTCATTTTAACTATTTGATAATTTATTTAATTAGACAATTCAACTCACTCATTCAATCGAATTAGGTATCTTCACAACTTAAAGTTAAGTGTGGGTAACAAAGCACATGTGGAAGCTTCAATTGCGAATGCTTATTTAACAAAAGAAGCATCAATGTTTTGTTCCCATTATTTTGAGGAGCATGTGCTGATGAGGAGACACAATGTACCTCGTGAAGTATCCCCATCAATGACAGGTAGTCTCTCGATATTTGTACCTCCTGGTAGTAAACTTGGAAAGAAGGGTAAAAGATCGATTGTTAACTTGGAGAAGTGAATAACTCATACGTATGTGCTACTAAATTGCAACGAGGTGCAACCATATATTAAGTAAGTTAATTAATTTGAAATTTACAATTTCAACGATATTAATCAATTATTACAAGTTCTCATCGCAACAATTGTAGTCTATTTTTCCAGCAGCTACAGATTGTTCAACCGATTCTATCGAATGTTGAAAAAGATAATTTTCTTCAACAGGAATTCGCGTCGTGGTTTGATCTACTTGTAAGTGATATATATTAATCTGATAATACGTCAATTGTATAATATAAAACACTATATACATTAATCTGATAATACGTCAATTATATATATATATATATATATATATATATATATATATATATATGTGTGAAGAACAATGATATTCAGAATCAGTTTATACACAATCTTTCGGGCGGTCCTCTTAGTAGTGTCACCACGTACCAAGGATATTACGTGAATGGTTTCAAATTTCACACACAAGCTTATGGCGCCTCTAAAGCCACTATGAACAGTGGAGTTTGCATTAAGGGAACAAACTACGATTCAAATGAAAATGATTTCTACGGGATACTCGAGGAGGTTGTGGTATTGGAATATCCCGGACTTACTGAAAGAAAAGTAGTGTTTTTCAAGTGTGAGTGGTTTGATCCAACTGTGCCACGAGGAACAAGAGTACATCCTAATTATAAACTTGTGGACGTTAATCCGAGAGGACGATACGACTGTTTTGATCCATTCGTGCTAGCAAGTCAAGCCAGTCAATTTTATTATTGCAAGTACCCCGGATCATGCGAGGATTAGATTGGTGAAATTTTGCACCACCAAACCGAGATCATTAGTGGAAATCGATAGAAATATAGAACTATAGTTTCCCCAATTCCAAGAGGACGACATATCATCCCAAATGAATGTGCAAACAGATGATGATCCTGTCGTTTTGGTAGATTCGAACTCTGCACTAGTTGAGGAAGAAGAGGAAGATGATGATGATGATGATGAAGAAGAAGAAGAAGAAGAAGAAGAAGAAGAAGAAGAAGAAGAAGAAGAAGAAGAAGAAGAAGAAGAAGAAGAAGAAGAAGAAGAAGAAGAAGAAGAAGAAGAAGAAGAAAAAAATGATGATGATGATGATGATGATGATGATGATTAATTGATGAATTAATTATTATATATCTTTGTTGTGTACACCACTATATGTTTTGATGATGTGTTGTGATACATATATATACGTGTGTTGTGAAATGAGTTATTTTAATTATATGATGATGTGCACTTGTTTTAATTATGCATTATTCTTATCTATCTTCGAATATTTAATTTATTTAATCAATTTTACAGATGGCTAGAGGTTTGCGAGGATTGCGAAATCGTATATTTGGCAGAGGCAATTCAAGTAGATCTAGTTCCACATCCCATGACAATGAAGAAGAAGAAGAGACTACTCAAGTACCAGTACCAAATCTGGGTTCAGATGAATCGATGAACGAAGAGGCAGATGATGATACGAATGAGGAATCGATGAACGAGGAACAAGAGGCTGCAGAGTTGGCCAACCATGCTCCACAATCCACCCAACTAGTTATCTGGACGTGGCAGGGAGTGTATGTTAGACCATATTTATAAAGATAATATTTAATTATATATATGTGTGTGTAACGCTTTTTTAATTTTACAGGTTGATGCCCTCTAATAAGGTATCAAGAATAATTAGAAATACCATGTCCAGACACATGGAGTTGGGTGGCTACACTTTAGCTAAGGTGTCCGATCAAAGGAAAGACGAGTGGTGGGAAACCTTTCAGGTATATATATGTTAACTAATCTCATATTTTTATATATTTCTAACTAGCTACTTAATTTAATGTTGTTTATATATTTTTTTGTTAGAGGGAAGTAGCATGGGATGAGCAGGCTGAGGATAAAAATGACATCAGAGAAAAAGAGGTTGAACGTTAATGATGAGACTGTGAAGCTCCCGTGGGATGAACGTGTATGGCATGCACTGAAGCAATACTGGGACCGACCTGAAGTGAAGGGTAAAAGCGATCAGTGTCGGCGAAATAGGTTGTCCAAGGGGTCTAAGCATAGAGGCGGTTCAAAGGGAGCTGCAGAATATGCATGGGAATACGTAAGTAGTTTTTGTGATATTTTAATTACTTAATTACAATAATAATTAATTATTAACAAACTGCATCTAAATTTAGTTTAAGACAAATGGAAGTCTCCCAACTGTATGGGACCTCGTGACACATTTCCACGAACAAGAAGGAAAGACAGTCACGTACGACGATATGGATGCCACACTTGTAAGTGCTTGAATTTGTTTATTCACTATACGTACTACTTAATTAAGGAGTTAATAATATATTTAATTTTAAATATCAAAATATTTGTATGTTCAGAGAGCTGTGAGGGAGTCACTCAGCCAGTTAACCGTGCAACCAGCAAACGAGAAGGAGAAAAAGAAAAAGTTGAGACAACTGTATACGGAACAGGTGCCATAAGCCCACGAAAAACATAAAGGTCTTGGTCAAATGACGAACATGGGGCGCATTCAATCTGGCCCAGGTGGGAGCTCAAGTGGCACTAGTATTGGTGGCTACTCTCAGATTGATATGGAACGTTTGCTGGCGCAAGAACGACAAGCGAGACAAGAGATGGCTCAGAAGTTTCAGGAGGAAATGGAGCGGCGGGAGCAGCTTATGCGCTAGGAAATGGCTGCGTATTATCAGGGGCTCCAGGTAAACCCACCTAGTGGTCTTTACCCTCGGCAAAGATCGCCAGACGGATTTATTCCCAAAGAAAGTGACAGACGGATTTATTCCCAGCCCAGAGACAGTGGAAGCCCGCGTGAGCAGCGGCGGTAGTCCTCATCAGGAGGCGGGACTCTTTACCCAGTAGACCGGTGGTAGCCCGCAGCAGGCCGGCGGTACCCAGGGGTTAGGGCCGTTCGGCGCCATATTTCCCCCTTATCCCCCTTATCCCTCATATCCGAGTGTCTCTATTGGTGGGTATTCTACTATTCCCGTTAACCCTCCTGGTGGTTTTCTTCCTACCGGTGGTCCCAGTGCTTCGGCGTCTCGTGCTCGACGTCGTTCAGATAATATTTCATTTAATGATCTTCTCGTTAATCCTAACAATGAATATCAGCCTCATGATGATGATGATGTAGATTTGAATTACTGATAGTTATCTTGATGATTTTATATTTCTGAATACTTTGTTATATTTTTTTATTAGTTTTTGAATATTTGTCACATTTGTTTGTTATGATCATTATTAGTTTTGAATATTATTGATGGATCTCTCCGATTAGTTTATGAGAATTGGTCTATGAGATTTGATATATATATATATATATATGCACATGTAGGTTAATAGTGAAAAAATAATATAAAAGTGATTATTTAACAATTTTATTAACAATAATTAACAAAAAGATATAGTAAACAATATAATTGACAATTATTTTTAAAATATTTTAATAAAAACGAGTGAACATATATATAATGTTAGTTAATATAGTGCACATATATATAGAATATTAAAATATCATTTAAAAAAAAAAATTATTCATGTTAATAAATATATAAAAGAATATAAATTATATATTTTTAATTTAATTATAAATATTTTAATCAAATATATATAATAAATATATAAGAAATGACATATATACATATATAATATATAATACATACATATATAAGAAATAATACATAAATATACAATACATACATATATATAATATATACAATTACAAAGGCATTATTGACAAGTAACAAGCCGTGCCCAAATGGTTTGGTTAAACACGCAAGGCCTCCACATACCGGGAGGTACCGTGTTCGATACACCATGGGGGCGAAATGCCCAAATAATGCTGCTACAGTACCTGGGTCGTGTGTCCCAGTGGTTGTGTGGGTGCCTTAGAGGGCTTGCAATGCGGGTTCGAATCCCCCAATTCCAAAATTAGCGAGGGTTTTGCGGCCCTCGTTAAATGTGCGAGGCTTTTGGCGAGCGGTTTTTTAGACTCCAATTTGGCGAGGGTGGTTGGCACTCGCCAATCTGACACGCGTCAGTCCCTCGCCAAAGCCTTCTTTAATTTAACGAGGGTTTAAAAAATCTTTCGTTAAGCAGTTCCCGACACACATTTTGGGGAGGGATATTTTCCCTCTTTAAAACCCTCTCTAAACAGTTATCCATCTTTAAAATCCTCTCTAACACCCTCTTTAAATTACACATATTTTGTGGTGACTGTCTGATATTTTTTCCTAAATAATTACTAGTATATTATTGAGGTCAGTATGAACGTCCTTTTGTCAATATATAGGAAAGCAGAATAACTGAGATTATGGAATGGGGTCATTTGAAATCAGGCCAAAATAAAATGCCTTTTCTTTTTTTGTGGATGCTTCACTCTCTGTTTTGCTGTTTCCCATTGTACCAGATAAGTTGTGTCATGACTCGTGTATTTGTGCTTTATCAAGAGTTAGAGAGACAACGCCTTTTTTCTATAATTTTGGTTTTGCAATGCTTTTCGACCTCATTAATCCAAGATATATCTTCTGTGTATATTTATAATAATTTTCTTTAATATGAGTGGAGTTGCTTATAGCGAGAATTGAACTCAGAACGTGGGCGTGAGCCTGAAGGCTCTGATACATGAAATAATTTCATCTCAACTAAAAGTTCGAATTTTTAGAGAGGTTGTAATTAATTTATTTAATTTCTCCAATAGATTGATTTACAGGGCAAATTGTATTTTTGGTCCCATAAAAATATTTTCAAAGCACTTTTGGTTCCATTGTTTCAAAATGGTCATTTTTTGTGCATTTTTGGTCCCAAACCTTTAATTGCACATCACAAAAACCCCTAACAGGATCATCTAACAACTTCACCTCACAAAAGTCACCTATATATGTTTAAAGTTTTTTGTGCACTTTTGATTTTGGAAGATTTGGGTAAGATTTTTTTAAAGTTTGCTAGATATTGGAGGTGTAATGATTCCTAAGGTTCAAGTTGGGGATGAAGATTTTTTGTGTTTTTTTTGTAGAATGTTAGTAATCCCGCTATTTTGGTGGGAACACATGCACTTACATCTGTTAAAAACTGAGGGAATATTAGTTTGGGATCAAAAATGCTTGTATTGAGATCATTTTGATATGAGAATATTCTTATGGGACCAAAAGTGCAATTTCCCCTTGATTTACATCTTATTTCAATTTAGTTTTACATTTATTTTATGAGCGAGTCTATGGTAAAACTTTGCTCACAATACGAAAATTGATTGAGATCATTACATTTATACTAGTATCATACTCTCCCGTCCCGGGATAACGTGCACAACAACTAAGAAAATTTATTTTATTGATATTATTTAAATCAATTATAATGATATTATGAAGGTGTAAGTTTTGAGTGTTTTGTTATTTTAGAAAATATGCACATTATTGCGGAACAGATCAAAAATAAAATTGTGCACATTATTGCGGGACGGAGGGAGTAACTCTTATCAAATGATATTATTTTATGAGATATGTAAATATTATGATAATAATTTATAAAAGTAATGATATTAGTAATTCATGATGACTTCCAAGTCCCATTTCCTAAAGGGATTGATGACCACTTCAAGAAAAAGATATACTGCAACTCTTATACGAAAATTTGTTTTACATCAGCTAAATCATAGGTGGAAAATAAATACCAAAATGAGAAACATCTTAATAAATCGAATTTGTTGTACTTACGTCAACTTATAAATCATAGTTGTGAGAAAAAATAAAATTCTCAACACTAAAAACTTGTTAATAAATCGAATAATTGGAGATAATGCGCTCTATCAACAATGTTGTTACTTAGGGAACATAACAATGAAAGGAGAGAACGATTAGCAATATGGAACACTTTAAGTCACATTATTACTTATTATTAATTAGTACTGTTTTGGGTAACCAAATGGGGATTTTCTGCAAATTTCAAAATAAAACAAAATATTATGACCACTATTAATATAATGTTTGTTGATTGACGTCATACATAATCAACATTTTCCAGTGGGAGCGTACAAACACTTTTCCTGAGACGAATTTTTTGAAGTAAAAACTAATTTTAAAAGTGAAAAGTATATTGTTATTTAATTAAATAGTATAAATATTTATTTAGTAATAATTTTGAAGTAAAAAATATTATTTGGAGGTTGGAGTATTATTCAATTCTATGAAACATTTTAAATATATATGCTAATTAATTATCCTAATAAATCTTACACATACTATACTTGATAAAATACAAAAAATATTTAATGCAATATTTGTTTACTTACAAATACTAACATGCATGCATGTGTATTGGTGCATAAATTGGAGTATAATAGCTTAATATGTCACTCTAGGTAAAACATTTTAGATCTATGTCGATCGTTTGGGATTATAGGATTTATATTAAGTTAATTTGTTCAAACTTCAAAATATAATTTTTCAAAAACTTTAACCTAAATTATACTTTGAGTATGACAAAATTTATTTTAGTGTTGAAACCTGACTTATTTTAGAAAGGTTAACGTCATTTTGCTCCCGGCCAACTACTGATCATGTGTAAATTCGTCTAAGGGTTAATCTTATTTTGTAACATGCATGTACTATACCATTTTTATTAAATTGGTAGGTTCATTTATTTCCTTTATCAAACTCGTATTCTTACAATAGCTGTTGGCTGGAAAAAAATACATATTGGAACTGGTCAATTCTGAATTGCAATTGATTTTTTTTAATATAGTCTAACTATAAGGTTATAATTTAAAGTTGAAATTTGAGATAATTAGTAGCATATAACATGATGTAATTGTTGGGGTTATACGTGAAAGTATGCTTTTACGTAATAACAGACTAATGTACTCTTATTTACTGAATATAATTGTTTTATCGATGTTGCTTTAAATATAAATGAATGTTATTTATTTACAGCAAACCGTTCAATATTAGTACATATTACATTGTAGTTAATATGGTGATACATGATCACAGAAGTTCACATTAACAGTTCCTTGTAAATAAAAGTACATCTTCACAACCTAGATGAAATTGAACACTCCATTGGTAGAGGTTGAAGTGCAAAGCTCAAATTGACTTGTCTTGACCAAAATATTGCACTAGCACATTGTGATGTGCTGAAGAGGACCTACAGATAGGATAAATTCTTCTGTACTGACTTATGTGATGAAGAATTAGACCTCAGTGGTTGTTGATTTCTTAACCTCTGTCACTTAAATAGGATTGTGTGTAATTAATATTTATTGCTTTGATTTGTGTTGTGTTTAGAGTCAGAGAGTGATTCTATACTTTCAAATTTAGGTAATATTATTAATTACATGACAATTGCTAAGATTTAATACAGAGCACCGTGTGCAAGGAAGGTCTTGTCAGATTTGTCCCCTTGGTGGGCTCAAAAGTTTTATCATACCAAATCTTGCAAGTGAAATTAGTTTCCGGTATGGATAATAATGGTGAGCTGTCTTTACTCCAAGGAAAAATATATTAATTAATATAAAGTTTTTCAGTGGCTTAATTAATTAATGGACTAAATAATCTTAAACACGGGAAATAATATCCGGGAGTCATATTATCGTAATATGTGATAAGATTGATAGTGCAATATTAATTTTATAGTGGAATAAACTAATATTAATGAGCTGAATAATGTTGTGGTTCAATATTAAGAAATTCAGAGTCTAGTCCAGTCTTAATTCTCCTAAAGACCCCTCAAATAGCCCAATATAAGTCAAATTAATGAAAATGAGAAGAAAATATTATTGCTTATTTTTTCAATATTTTTTAAAATTGTAGGCCAAAGAAGAGGAAAATATTTTCTTGAAAATTTTTTATGGAAAAAGATAAGTATTCTTGGAATACAAGATTATCCAATAAATTCAAGAAATCAAATCTTGTTTCTTTTGCCTTGTATTTTTTGAAAATTATATAAAGATATGGGGAAGATATCTTTTTTTGATTATTTATGAAAAATAGAATATATGAAATATATTCAAGATTGTATCTTGGGAAGATACAAATAAATTTCTCATAACCCTAATTAGGGCACAATTTTTGTCCCCTCATAATCTATAAATAGGGGATGGATTTTTCATCCCCAACATAATTCTGTGGTGCAATATATTTTTTATTTTCTCCTTTGTTATAATTGTTCGTGAGAATCCTTCCACTGGATTACAAGCAAGGACGTGAGACATATTTGAGAAGGTGTTTGGATTGATCCATTTACTCAAAGGTTGTCACTCTGAGAGGTATGTTTCTCGTAACTTCTAGATTCCACATGTATAAAATTTACGTGATATTAATTGTGCGCATGATGTTGTTGTATGTTGGTATTTTTTTTTTTTTTGTCAAAAAAGAAGTATTTCATTGAAAAGGGTATAAGTAATACCCAAGTTACAATGAGAAAGGCTGGACGACCTTTTAAACAACTATTCAGTGGCTTACAAATGATATATCAGAAATTTTGTCTCCACATCAGTTGCTTGTTGATATTTAATTGTTATTTGAATTAATATAAGATTAATTCATATTAATAATAATTAAAATAATTTAAATATATATTTAATTGTATCTCGAATAGATTTGGGACCCTATTTCCCCAACAATAAGTTTAGAGCACATAACATACTTCATAAATTTAAATGACAATAAAAATCTAATCCACATATACACTTAAATAAGTACATGACAATCAGAAGCTCCAATAGTAGTTAATTTGTCACTTTCCTGGCTAGAACTAAATATATACTAATGCTTCCTTAGGCCTTTCTTTAGTTATTGCTGTTGTGCCTACATATTCCAACATTGAAGTGTTCTAGAAGATTTCACTACTTAGCTTGTCCTACTTGGGCAGAAGTATTATTCCAACGTACCATCTAATTAAGTAAAGATAACTCAAATTCTTTCTCCACTACATTTCTTCCAATATTTAATTACTAAGTTCTAGTTTAAAAATTATTCTTTGGAGATCAAAGGTAGTCATTTTTTAATAAGAAATATTGTAAGTTTATACATCATAGTACATAGATTAAAGATGAATGGATGTGCTATCCAAACGAGGTGATAATCATTTTTAGTATATATATAGTTTATATTGAAATGATGTATATGAAAAAAATATATAACTTGTGAAATTCAATAGATTTGATATGACAATTTAAATAGGGAAATATTTTTTAAGGCGCGCGGAACGTAAGGCGTGACAATCTTAAGGACAATAAGTTTAAATTTGATAATAATATAATATTAATTTTATTTGACAAATATAGGTCATTATTCTCACATTGACGGGCAAAAAATTGCAATAATTTAAAATTTACGGACCTAAATTTGTGTAAACTTAAAACTGACAAACATTAACTTTTGCCGCTGAAATTTATTGTCTCACTCTTGTCAAAGTAAAATTTATTGTCTTTAAATTGTCACCTCCATTAATTGCAGGCAAAAAACGTTTTCCCCGAGTTAAATATAATTCAATTAGAACTTATTTTTTTCACATTTGAAAGAATATAAATGACGAAGAATTTTCAAAAGTTACAATGTTGCATATATAACGAGTTATGGAGAAAACGATGTAAATTAATCCTTAATATAATGATAGTGCTTACATTAATAATTGCTGAGATGGACATGGCAAAGTTGCTTGGGAAAATCAGAAAATGAGAGCAGCCAAAATTCATCATTATTGGTGGTAACCCAGCCCACTGAATTAATATTTGGTTTTAGTGGAAATCCCATCCTTTAAGCAGAATTACTTGATAAAGGTGTATTTAAAATGTTATCCATTCGAATAATCATTAATCAAAAGCTGAAAGTGATAGTTACATTATTTAATCTTATATAACGTGACTTATTAGGATTATAGTCGGTCGTATTTACAATTTGCATACTGGTACGTACTCTTCCTGATTCAGTATTGTTGTTGTCATGTTGGTATTTTTGAAGGATTTTAATTACAAAAATGAGATTTTTTTTAATATTAAATCTTGCTTCCGAAAGTGTTAATTGCTAGATTAGTTTACAGAAAAAAAATGGCACATTCAATTTCAATATCTTAGATTTTTTAATGCTTAATTTAAATGAATGGTGCAGCGTTACAGTTGAAACTTCCTTTGCTATTTATGTGTTAGAGAGAATTAATTCTACACTTCTCTACAAGTTCGGACTTTTAGATGAGATGAAATTCTTTCATGGTATCAGAGTCTCTGGCTCAGCACAGATCTGAGTTCGATTCCCGTGGAAAGCACTCCATCCATTTAAAATTGTCCACTCGTTGAGCCTCCTCCCTAGAGGGCAGAGACAATGATTCAGCCTAAGAGTGAGGGGGAGTGTTTCGATTCCCGTGGAAAACACTCAATCCATTTAAAATTGTCCACATGTTGGGCCTCCTCCCAGAGGGCAGAGGCAATGATTCAGCCCACGAGTGAGGGGGAGTGTTGAGGAAAATTAAATAAACGATTTAGTTCTACACCTCTCTATAAGTTCGGACTTTTAGATGAGACATAATTCTTTCATGGCATCAGAGCCTCTGGCTCATCCCAGATTATGGGTTCGATTCCCGTGGAAAACACTCCACCCATTTAAAATTGTCCACTCGTTCGACCTCCTCTCCAGAGAGCAGAGAGGCAATGATTCGGTCCACAAGTGAGGGGGAGTGTTGAGGGAAATTAAGGGTCCGCTTGGTATGAATAAGAAATGATAATGATAATGAGTATCATTGAGGGATCAATCACTAAAGTTTATTGATTACATTGGTATTGGTTGGTTACAACATCAACAATGAGTCTTCTATTCCCATTATTAATGTATCAATTCTACCAAGCAACATTAATAGAAGTAATTTACATTACCCACTTCCATTACCCCCAACCAAAAGGGCCCTAAATAAACAAATTAATTATACATTTCTCTATAAGTTTAAACTTTTAGGTGAGATAAAATTCTTTCATTATGAATAACAAACATGTCACAATGAGCTCGATCGGCAAGCAAATATTTTGTTTTTATTCTTTTTTTTTTTGAGGGAATTTTGTTTTTATTCATAATTGAGAAAAAGAAACCTATTTATATATTATATAACAATTTTACTATAATTGAGAAAAATAATGATTTGATATCAACAACTTCAGTGCGGGCAACATAAATGAAATGTATTGGACCTTCTTACTACTTATAAATTGTTCCGTAGGTGATCTCCCGTGAACAAGTTTCATAGTATTAAATTAAATTATATAAAATATTTTACTTATTTTAATATATTATTTAATTCACTAAATTTAACATGTATCACATCATGAATAGATTCACAGGTTCATGAATTAAAAATCAGTTGCGTAATATGAAATTTATTCATCCTAAAGTTTAGTTAGCGCACTTGTCACATCGTGTTCAAAATGAGTAACTTAATTAGTTAATTAATTAATTCCATTAGTGGGATTCGATTATGATGTGTCACTTCACCTGGGGTAATCTGCATTATGTTAATCCCAAAATTAATTATTCTTAAGAAGTATTAGTGGGCTTCTTAAAAAAGGCTTAATTAAATATCGTTTGGGAAAGGAATATGTGGAGTTGTCCTTAGCGTGTACGTCGGAGGAATATGGGGACCCACCAAACTCGGCACTGGATTAACCTAAGATATTCATAGTACACAAGTGCAAATTATTGTATTAATTAATTCGGATAAAATAAAATACTGAAAATTCTCATTTTTAGCCAATTCTTATTTGAAAAGTTATTTTTTTATCAATTTTTTTAGTAAAATTGTTTGGATTTTGTAGAAAACTAGAAACACTATCAATTCTATCATTTTTTTGAGTTTGAATCACAAATGGTCCCATAACTTTGGCCTAAAATAGATTTAGTCCATTAGATTTTTTGATGTCGATTTAGTCTCAATAACTTTGACAATATCCAATTTTAGTCCCAAATCGGTCGGAACAACGTCGTTTTGCCGTTTTAATTTGGGGTTTTTCGGCGGATGCTGTAACTAGTTTGCTACGTGTAATATTTTTTTTAACAGATAAAATTTTAGGCATATAGTTAAAGTTTAAAACTTTAAATTAAAACAGAATTGATGGCAATAATTAATCAAACACACTTAAAAATACACGTGATAGTCCAGTCACAACATCCGCTCGAAAGCCCCAAATTGAAATGGATAAACGACGTTGTTCCGACCGATTTGAAACTAAAATTGACATTATCAAAATTATTGAGACTAAATCAACGACAAAAAAATTTGTGGGACTAAATTTATTTGAGGGCAAAGTTATGAGACTATTTTTATTCAAACTCCATTTTTGGCAGCCAGAAATTTCAACTTAGAGACTTGACAGTAGAGCTCAAATCAAGAGTTTGGTGCTGATCTTTATTGGACTGGGAGATGAATCCAACAGTATTTATCGAAAAGTAGGAAGCTTCTTACATCATGTTTATTGAGAGATTTTCTTTGTCCCTGTTTTGATTCTTAAGATTTAGCTGATCATCTGTACTCACGATTGTAACACTACAATTGGGTATTCCCTTGTACCTTTGTGAGAATTTTTTTTTCTAATAAAAAAAAAAAAAAAAAGACTACAACGCTAACTGGCAACACGTATCATATATAATAGGAACATCTTTTTTGCGGTTGACACATTCATAAATCATAACATTAGCATTCCAGAATTACTTTTGTTTTTGGGTTGGTCTCCATGCTATGTTTGTTGACCATAAAATTGGATCAATCTCGATCCATTTATTCGAAATGGACCATAAAATTATTAGACTGATTAATATTTTTTTTCACTGCAGGAAAATAAATAATTATGTACTGATTTTTCAATTTAATTATAAAATTCACGGTAAAAATATTTTCATTTTTAAATAGTAAAAATTGCTTATGATTTTTTTTTTATCGGACAAAGTTAGTTGTTAGTAGTTAGTACACCAATACACCCAAATACTCCATGAAATCGTCAATTCACCTTATAACTCTCATAACTCCAAATTCGTTTTCTGAGGGAATCAAACCTGATCTCCCACTCAAATGAGGAGCCCAGTGACCAGGTGGTTAGCCCACCTGATTAAAAAAAAATTGCTTATTAATTACTTATAAATTTTAAAAATTTTAATAAATAAATAAATTACTTACGATCAAATTGTCTACGCATTTATAATTGTAGAACTCATTTACGCTGTCGTAAATCTAAGAAGAAGAAAATATTGTTTGCTCTTGGAGATAAGAAGAAAAGCAAGAAGATGACAAATCATAAAAAGGAGAGCAAGCAAAATGGAGTAATAAAAAGAAGGGACTGTATTTTCCCAATTAAAAAAATGGAAAAGAAAAAGAAAAGGAGAAACTGGAAAAGCCACTAAAATGATGGAAAGAAACGTACTGGAAAAAGTTAGCTGTTTATGATAATACACATACGGACGTATGATAATTTATATGTGCATCAGCGTTTGAAACCGTTTGGCTGTGTTTTAAAAATCGGGTCCGACCGGCCGGTCGGATCGGTCGGACCGGTGAACCGCCCCAAAGCGGTCCAATAGAGGTGTATAGAACCGCTATTGGACCGCCTACCTCAAAACCGGAAAAATCGGTCGAAAACCGATGAAAACCGGAAACCGGTGAACCGGTGAACCGCCGGTTTTCACCGGTTTTCAACAAAAAAACAAAAAAAAAAAAAGGGCTGCCGTCTTCCGCTGGCTGTCGCCCGCGCTCGCCGCCTGACGCCACTCTCCAAGCCAGGTCCGCCGCCACAAACCACCCACCGTCCGCCGCTCGCCGCTTGACCACAAACCACCGCCACAAACCGCCGCCACAAACCGCCGCCACAAACCACCCACCGCCGCCGCGCCACAAAACCACCGCCACAAACCACCGCCACAAATCGCCGCCACAAACCGCCGCCACAAACTACCCACCGTCCGCCGCTCGCCGTCGTCTCTGCCTCCCTCACCCACCGTGTGTATATATGTATATATATAGAGAGTGAGAGAATTTTTTTTTGTGTGTGTATATGTGTTTGCGTGTGTATATATGTATATATAGAGAGAGGTTAAATTTTTGAGCATATGTATATATTTATATGTAAATTTATATATATATATATATATATATATATATATATATATATATATATATATATATATATATATATATATATATATTATAGAGTGTATGTGTAGTTGTCTATTTGTCTTGGTTTGTGTGTGGGTCTTGATTATGTGTCATTAATTCCTTTATATTCACTTATCATACTCTATATTTTGAATTTTTAAAAATTATGCATATTATATATATATATAATATTTATTATGACGTCATACCGGCTCAATCCGGTCCGACCGGTCCAACCCCGGTCCAACCTTTTTTTGGGGTCGTCCGGCTCAACTTCCGGTTCCGATTTTTAAAACATAGCCGTTTGGTGTCGTTTTAGGCATTGAGTTGTCGCGTCTTATGTCATAAAGCGACAACCTATTCTTTTTTTTTTGACAGAATACAACCTATTCTTTTTAGCATTGCTCTAATAAGTGAATCATACGTACACACTTTTTTTCTTTTGAAACCAAGCATACACACTTTTATTGAAACGCGAATTAATTAATTAATAGGCTCTAATGAACTTGAAGAATTAATAAATTGCACTAATTGATTGTTCAAAATTCGAAAATATGAGTTATGTACTAGTTAGACATATATTGAATTTTATTGCATGATTTTGATTAGTATTATATCTGTTTATTCTAATTATATATTTTATTAATCAAAGTATCCAAATATATGAGGTGATGGAAAATACTATCTACGAGGAATGGAAGATTAATTGATTGGAAAAGGAGGTGCTTTAAAGTTGTTTACACAAAAGAAGTAGAGGGTTACGTTTGAGTTTCAGCCTTTGCAAAATAACGAGTCATCCACCATCATCCAACTCGGTGACTCACCCCATTATTAATTGAATCCCATATTCCTTCACACTATATATGTATCCAACTTTTTCTTATGCTCACAAAAGTTGTTTAAAGTGAACTTGCCTCTAATTGGAGGACCGCTTGAATGAATGAATAAAGATTAGTAGATTAATTTCTAAAATAATAGCTATGATATGGGTAAGTATAAATTAATTCATCTCTCATCATGAAGATATCGTCATCGTTTTCTCTAGCTAATATGACGCGCCTTGTATATTATTCAAATGGAAATAAAAATCTGAAAACTGTCATCTGAGACTGTTAATCTATAAAAATGTCACCAACTGTTGGATTTTTTTTAAATGACACAGGTAATTAATTTTACAAAGTAAAAACAGACAACTTATGAATTTTATAATTTATTGACAATAAGTTAAATATTTTTACATTTACGAAACATTTTTAAAGTGCTAAAAATTAATGGGTTGGCCACGGTCTGTTTTGCACCAATTGCACAAAGGAAACCAACTTTATCCTGAATAAATAATTGGTGCATAAAAAAGAAAGGGAAATAAAGAAGAAAAGAAGCTAAGTTTGCGACTTGCGAGTTGTACGGATTAATTGAACACGCGCCTAAGAGGGTGGTTTGCAAGTACTATTGAATAGTAAAAAACACTATAAAAAATAAAAGTTGTGAGGGGGCAACTTGCCCAAAAAGCGCTTCAGAAAAAAAAAAAAAAGCAGTTGCAAACACTACCTAAGAATATAAACAAATTTTTTTAAACATCAATTGTACTTTACAATTATCTATATTTCTAAAATGTATTAATTGTTTATATCATGGAAATTACTTTGTTAGCATTAATTATTTTACTAAAAAATATGAATTATCTTGAAAACCCCACAATAAATTGATAAAAAGGCCTTGAATTACATTCACATCAATTAGTACTAACAAATTAGCTAATACATTTTAGTACAATAATTAAAATTTTAAAAACACCTGAAAGTTGAATGCATCTCATATGTTAAGAATTTACATGTAATCATGAAAATAACTAACAAAGATTTATTGACACAATTCGTTAGAGTTGATTACGTTTGGTGACATTATCAAAAAAAAAATGCTGATATTTTTAGGGAAAATAAATACAATAAACTAAATAAATATTTACATTGAAACTGGACCATAGTTCTAAAGGTACATTCAATTTGAAAACTACATTAAAGGCCCAATTTTTGTTTCGCTACCCTTGACGAGTTGAATTGCTGAAAAGCTGAGATATGAAACAGCCGATTAGTTACATAATTCAACATCATATACACAAATTTAATAAAAACATGTATAACTCAACTCATCATCAATTTTTTTATCATACCCAAGCCACGATATCATCTGTTCCCAAAATGTTGTTCCACTATTTATTCCCATAATTTAGATTAATAAAATGTGGAATGAACAAAAATATCCAATGAACCACCATAATTCTGGGTCTATGTATTAAAAATTCAGAAAGTAGAATAATTCTGAAACACAAAAAAGTAACACAGAGAAATTGAACTTGACCAACAAACTCTCACCACAAAATGTATGTATTTTAAAGAGGGTGTTAAAGAGGGATTTAAAGAGGGATATCTATTTTGTGAGGGTTTTAAAGAGGGATATTATCCCTCTTTAAAAAGGGCGTCGGCAATGGTGTAACGAGGGTAAAATAAAACCGTCGTTAAATTAAAGAGAGTTTTGGCGACCTTACTGACATGTGTCAGTTAGTGAGGATTGAAAACCCTCTCCTATTAACGAGCGCATAAACGCTCGCTAAAACCCTCTTCCCATTTCCCGAGGGAGGTGAAAACCCTCGTCCCATGTAGTCAAAGATTCCGGAAATATAACGAGGGTTATATTCCCTCGTCCCATTTCCCGATGATTTTAAAGAGGGTTTTAAGCCCTCGTTTTCTGGAGAAAAAAATGCACAAACGAAAAAGGCGGGTTTCGAACCCCCATCGCGAGCCCACCAACGCATTCACACAACCACTTTGACACTCGAATTACTGTACTTTAAGTCCAATATAGGCAATTTTTGCGCCCATAGAGAATCGAACACGTGACCTCCCGGTATGTGGAGGCCTTGCGTGTTTCGCCAAACCTTTTGGGCACGGCTAGTTACTTGACATTAATGCCTTTCTAATTGTATATATTATATATATATATATATATATATGTATGTATTGTATATTTATATGTTATTTATAATTATAAATTTATTTACAAATGTTTATTATATATATATATACACATACACACACATTTTAGTTTAATTAAAATATTTATAATTAAATTATAAAATAAATAATTTATATTCTTCTATATACTTATTAATATGAATAATTTTTTTGTAAAAATAATATTTTAATATTCTTCTTCACAATTTACTAACACTATATATGTACACTTATATATTTTTATTAACACTATATATTTTTTTAAATTATTATTAAAATATTTTTAATAAAATTGTCAAAATAATCACTTTTATATTGACTTTCACTATAATCACTTTATTAAAATATTTAAAAAAAAATTGTCAAATAATCACGTTTTTATTCCTTTTCATTATATATGTGCACACTTATATATACGTACCAATTCTCATATACTAACACTAATCCTCATAAACTAATCATAGATATTAATTAATCAACAAATATTCATAATTAATAACTATAACAAACACATGTGACAAATATTCAGAAATTCCTCAAAATACATAACAAAGTATTTAGTCAATAAAATCATCAAGATAGCTACATGTCATTCATATCATGATCATCATCACCATCATCACCATCATCATTGTTGGTATTGAGAAGCTCATTAAAAGATATTTTTTAATCTAAGTCGAGCATGAGACGCCGAACCACTTGGACCATGAGCATGAACAGGAGGGAAGCCGATCGGAGGAAGAAAACCACCAGGAAAGTTCACGGGAATTTGGGAATAACCACCAACAGAGACGTTGGGATATTGGGGATAAGAGGGATAAGGGGGAAATAAGGAGTTGAACAGCCCGAACCTCTGGGCACCAAGATTGACCTGGTGAGGACTACCGCCGGCCTGCTGCGGACTACCACCGGCCTGCTGAGGATGGGGAATAAGACCGGTCTGCTGCGGACTACCACCGACCTGCAGAGGATTGGGAATAAGACCGGTCTGCTGCTGAGGACTACCACCCGATAGGTTTCCCTGTTGGGGAAAAAGTCCCGCCTGCTGCTGCTGAGGATAAAGACCACGGGGTGGGTTTGCCTGGAGCCCTTGATAAAATGCACTCATTTGATTTTGCATATTTATCCATTCCTGGCGCATAAGCTAATCGCGCCGCTCCATTTCCTCTTGGAACTTCCTAGTCATCTCCTGAGCCATATTCTCTCGTTCTTGTCTTTCTTGTGCCAACAAACATTCCATATCAAGCTGCGAGTAGCCGCCAATACTAGTGCCTCTTGAGCTCCCACCTGGGCCAGATTGAATGCGCCCCAATTCGTCATTTGACCGAGACCTCTAAACTTTTCGTGGGCATATGACACTTGTTCTCAGATACATGGTGGCTCAATTTTTTTTTTTTTTTTTTCTTTCTTTGTTTTTCTTTTATCCCAATGAGTTTCTCCTCACATCATACGGATATACAAAAAATGTGACATTTAAATTTCTATATATTATTAACTTATTAAGTAGTATATTGAATAAACAAAATCAAGCACTTACCAGTGTGTTTTCCATGTCCTTATACGTGAAATCCTTTCCTTCTTTTTTGTGAAAATGTAACACGAGGTCCCATGCAGTTGGGAGGAATCCATGTTTCTTAAACTGAATTTAGAAGCTTTTTGTTAATAATTAATTATTATTGTAATCAAGTAATTAAAATATCACAAAAACTATTTACAAATTCCCATGAAAATTTTGCAGCTCCCTTTGAACCCCCTCTGTGCCTAGACCCCTTGGAAAAATCGATTTTGTCGACATTGGTCACTCTTATCCTTCACTTCCGATAAGTCCCAGTAATTCTTCAGTGCATTTCATACACATTCATCCCACGGGGGCTTCACTCTCTCATCATTAGCGTTCAACCTCTTCCAACAATTGAGAAGATCATAATATCGGTTGCGTGACCTCGATTTTCACTTCCTTTTGATGTCCTCTTTATTCTCATTCTCTGGATCCCATACAACTTCCCTCTAACAAAAACAATATACATATTAACATTAAAATCGTTGGAAATATAAAAAAATATAAACATTAAAATCATTAAACATATATACCTGGAAGGTTTCCCACCACTCATTTTTTCTTGCCAGAATAATCCATATCAATCTGTTTCACATTTACGAATTAATTAATTATATTCAAATTAAAGCCTACTTAATAATTATTATTTCCTAAAAAATTTATTGAGTTTCATTTTATTTTATCGTATTCCCCAATTAATCAAGATCCTATGTGCATCCATTTCCGACTTAATCAATTGAAATTAATTAAGTCGGAACACACATGTTCTACAACAAGCAATAACCAACAAATATTCATCAACATCGATCCCTCCACTCCAACGTACGTAATTAATATATTCTTTACATGATCACAACTACACTAAATAAGCTAAATTAAGCTAATACTAAATTAACCTAAATAGTACTAATTAATATACACACGTGTTAGCTAAATAATACAAAACTAATAATACCCAATAAAACAAGTAATACTAAACAACAAAGCAACTAATATTTATAATTAAAATATTAATTAATCAACTAATACTACAAAATTAATCAATTAATACTACATAATAAAATAATTAATCAATTAATACTACACAATAAAACCAACTAATACTACACAATAGAATAAGTAATACTACTCAATTAATCAACTAATACTACACAATAAAACAATTAATCAACTAATACTACACAATATATAAAACAATTAATCAACTAATACTACACAATAAAAACAACTAATACCAATAAAACAAGTAATACTATACTATAGGCCAACTAATACTTACAATTAATAAAACGAAAAACTTACCTTAACCGGAAAATGGCGAACTGCAGCGCGGGGCGGTGAAGAGCTCCTCACCGCTGCCTTCTCTTCAAAATTCCGAAAGAAGAAGAATGGGGCTAGAGCGGTTGAATTTATATGGAGGTTGGAGAGGGTTTTAAAGGGGGCCAAAAACCCTCGTTTTCTTCCTAGGGCAGAGGGCGGTTGACCGCTACAGATTTTTTGAATTAGGAGAGGGTTATAAACCCTCTTTAATCTGGCGTGGGTATCTGACGAGGGTTTTTTACCCTCTTTAAATCGCGCGTCAGATTTAAAGAGGGTTTTGAACCCTCTTAAAATCCCTCGTGCAGCCTTCGTGAATAGAATCCCTCTTTAAAACCCTCTTTAATTAACAAGTGTTTTATTTCACTCTTTAAAAACCCTCTTTAAATCAGGAATTTTTTGTAGTGTCTAAAATGAAATTTATGCACAAAATTTAGTACATATACATACTTGTGTATGTTGTTACTAGTAGGCCCCACTTTTTTTGTAATACAAAAATGACGACATATATAATTAACCTAATATAAAAAAACATAAAATCCACGTCGAACCCCACTTCTTAAAACTGTCTATAAATCCCCACCTCACCACATCATTCATCCACCCACTCCACCACCCCCATTTTTCCCTTCACAATTTCATCAACAAAAAATGGCAACAACAATTGGAGGATCAGCGGCGGCACCCCCACCGTCGATGGTACCGCGGTCGCCGTGGCACTCGCCGGTGCCGTATCTCTTCGGCGGCCTGGCGGCGATGCTGGGCCTCATCGCTTTCGCTCTCTTAATTCTGGCATGCTCCTACTGGAAGCTCTCCGGCAACCTCGAAAACGACGCCGGAGATAGGGACCTCGAGGCGGGCGACGTCGACGGCGGCGCCAAGGTGGCGCCGCCGGTGATGGAGGAGAAGTTTCTGGTGATCATGGCGGGGCAGCAGAAGCCCACGTTCCTGGCCACCCCGATGTCGAGTCGAGCGTCGTCGTTTGGGAGCAAGAGTAGTTGTAGTACCAGCGGCAGTGAAAGTAGTACCGTGGTTTTTGAAGAAGAATTTGAGGAAAAGAAAGTTGAAGATGGTGGTGAAATGGGAGCACAGGATCAGGTCCATTGAAAGTTTAAAAGTTTTCCTTTTTGATTAGGGTTTTTGTGATTTGTTTTTTGGGTTAAAAGTTTAAATTTTGGGGTAGGAATTTAGGATTGATTAGTGTTGAAGTTTGATTGTGTGTTGTTAGGTGATTTGCGGAAATGTAAATAATTTATAAGAGGATGAATGGGAATATCTATATATGTGGCTTTTGCCTTTTTACAGCGTATACTAATATTTAGATTCTTTGTAGTATTTTATTTCGATCGTAATTATGTTGTTATGATCTGCAAGTTGAACGATTAATTTCTACCGGGATTTTAATCAAATTACCGGAAATGATTTACATGATATAATTGGAAATTTGATACCCAATTTACTCTGTAAATTACTCGAGTAAAATTGAAGGAAAACGACTCGGAAAAAGCTGCCATCTTTGCTAGCAAATTAAAGCTAATATCTTTACTACCCATAAATGATGAAATAATATATATTTATATGTAAGCTCAAACGCTCAAGACAAAGTGTACAAATTTGTATAGATGCAAAAATTTTAATTTTCAACTAAATTTTATAATTGATGAATGTAATATAAAAATGAGTGGTTCATGATTCACTCGGCCCGACTAATTCATGGTTCACCCAGCTCAAATAAGTCATAATTTAGGGTTAATTATTTAGTGTTTAGGGTGTAGTTGGTTGATTTATGACAATTTTATAGATTTTCATCTATACAAATTTGCACACTAGACCTACTCAATATTAAATTATTCGAAATTTAATACAGTAAAGTAAATTTAACTTTGTAATAGAGTACAAATTTTAACCTTATCCGCTGGAGTAAATTAATTGATTTGGAGGAATCATATCTGAAATCAGGTGGTCTGGAAAGAGTTTAACTGTTAATACTAATGTTTAGAGATAACAAGAAAAAACATGCATCATAAGTAGCACGAATTGTTCTGCAAAGTTGGTCACGTGACAGTTGGAAAAACACGTGGGCGATCCCAAACAGACTAACTTACCGTCGCGGCGACTTGAAACCTCAAAGTGGCAATAGCCGCTCACTGGTTGTGCAAAATCTGATGGCGCTTTATCTTTATAATTTTTTTTTAAAAATAATAATAACTTTATTAAAAAAAAAAACTACTACATTATTATGGGTTACATGTTGATTTGATTAGCAACTAATTTTTTAAAAAGATAAATATTTAATATAATTAACGGTTCTCTAAATCAAATTTAGGGATATATATATATATATATATATATATATATATATATATATATATATATATATATATATATATATATATATATATATATATATATATATAATATATATATGATCTAAAGGGACAAATAATGCTGCCATCTATTTTGGATTATAATTTCAGAATTATTGAAATTTTTATTCGAATCAGTTGGAAGAAATTAACTGCTAACTAATTGTACTTGAACGCTGTCAAGAATTGTGTCTAGATTCAAGAAAGTTCGGTGCATAAATTGATCTCTCTTGTAAGCAGAAAAGACTAGTTGGAATAGGAAAAAATTGCTGTAATTGTAGATTGTTCATTAGTCATCATTATTTAATGCTAGTTATTGACGAATATATATTCTTTAATTAAAAAAACTCATATGAGACGGTCTCATAAATGAAACGGAGTACAAATTAGCTCAGACCAACACCCCTTTCTCATAAAGTGTTAAAGAGTTAATGTCTAAATTATACCCCGTCTCACCGTGAGAGATCTCTCACACAAATATACCTATTTTTTTAACTCAATTTTTTTTTATCGTAACGTCTCAAATACGAAATAAAGATAACAATAATTAAATTAACTTTTTCTATTGACTGGGAGTTGTATAATTTCAAGGAATTTCTGCACCGATCCATGATTCAAATAATTAAATTCAAGAAAAGTGGCTAATGTCTTGTTATAGTGAGACAATGGTAGACAAATATTGGTAGATAAATAGATTAAGTAGTCGGACTAATTATTGTTTATATGATAATTATACTTTTATTTATATTTGAGTATTTTATTACATCAATCACGAACGAGACCCTTTAATAAATTGATGATTACATACAATGCAATTATGATTGATGATGAATGCAAGCATAGAAAATAGAAAGATGAGTGGAAACATAAACATCATATATGATGAAGCATAATAGGACGTAGTGGTAGCTAGTGAGGTACACACATCATGCATATTGCAATTGGTGATTGTGTGTTGCATAATTTAGGGTCTTTCACCTTCAAAATCATTAGTTTTGGGAAATCTAGTTTGAATGCTAGAGGGCCCAATTGGTGGGTGTGGGTGGGATTAATCAATCAAACCAAGCAAATGGGGTTATCATATTGTTGATTGGAAGTACCTTTCTTTATTATTTCACTACTTTAATTCTTAATGATTTGCTGACATACTAAATAAATGATATTTTTCTTGTGCTATATAAAGGATATGTTTATCATCATTTACATCTCGATAATTATAAAAGCCTAGGTCTCTGAAAAAATTTCATTTCTCATCTAAAAGTCCGAACTATTTTCAACGGAAATCGAACCCAGAACGTGAGCGTGAAACTCTGGTACCATGAAAGAATTTCACCTTATTTAAAAGTTCGAACTTGTAAAGAGGTGTGAAATTAATTCGTTTATTTAATTTCTCTAACGGTCTCTATTTTACACAATATATTATTTTGTATTTTTGTTATTCTTTAATTACATTTTCGAGCGGTTTATTAAATGTCGTCTTCAATATTTTTCGGACTAATTTGTTAATCAAATTTCCTATTATACTCCGCTTGTTCCACAAATATAAGCTCACTTTCTTTTTATATCATGATATAGTCACTGAACAATACAGTAAAAACCTCCTATTGGAATACTCCATATAGGAATAAACTCTCTATAATAATAAAAAATTACGGTCCCAACTCGGGATCAGTTATATATAGGAATAAATTCCATATTGTAATAAGACATATTTTTTTCCGGTCCCGTCTTAAGGATTTATACCTCCATATAAGAATAAATTGTATTATATATAAAAATTTATATATCATTACAATTAAGATGACTTAAAATATTTACCTATGATTAATTGTGACACATATCAATTTCAATGATTTGAGTTCGTTTATCAACTTTGGGTGTCATTTGCTTGAAATAGGAAAAATGTACTAATTTTATGAAAAATATACATGTATTGAATAAACATTTATACACATGTTAGCAATAACTATTGTTTAGTTCCTAGATACATGCATATTAGTTGATATATGTATTTTATATACTTTGAAAGTGTATGTATTTATTTTAGTCAAATTCATATTAATTGGATATATGAATTTGTTAATAAATTTATAGTATAGTATGTATTATATTGAATATATTTTTTTTAATTTTTTTTAATGTAAAACTCTATTTAAGAATAACCTCCCTATAATAATATTTTTTTCCGGTCCCAACAATATGACTGTATGGAGTTTTTACTGTATATAGAATAGTGTGTTTAATTTTTTATTTTTTTTTATTCAGTGAATTTGACCACATTAACAAAACAACTATGTGAAAGTCTTTTGTGCATTAGTTTTACAATGAACAATACACAATTAATATTTTTAGTGTAAATTAAACTACTAATATTGTTTAGTAAAAATAACTAATACTAGTCAATTAATATTTTTCAGTAAAAATAACTAATACCTTCCATTCCGGATTAACTTGCACACATAGTTGGACACATAAATTAAGAAAGTGAAGTAATGAGTAGAGTTTTGAGGGGTAATTTTATAAAACTTTATGTATAAGAGCCACACTTGCATGAGACGGTCTCACAGTGAGACGGAGTATAAGTTGGGCATTGACGCTTTAACACTTTGGGAGGGATGAGTGTGATTTGTGCTTGATTGTTCCCCGTTTCATGCATGAGACCGTCTCATATGAGTTTTTGTCTATGTTGTTATAAAGCATAAGGATATGACTATTGAGTGTATGTAGTCCAAAAGTATTGGCATTTTGTGTAAAATTGTAAATATTATGAGAGCATAATTTATGGAGAGTTTTCTATTTTTGGAGTGTGCACAAATTATTTTGGGACGTGCGAATAAAAAAAATAACCAAATTATTATGGGGCGGACTATTTAAAAATGTACTTGAATTGTACCACTTAATTTGAAACACGAAACTTATCTATTTCCTAATTTTTCAATGCAATTAATGGGGGTAGTTTCGAAATATTTGGTGAATAATTTACTTTTACATTTTTAAAATCACTAATGAAAATTTGTTAGTCTTTGAGAAAAATAGCTGTGGACTTTGAGGCACAAATGGGTAACTTTTAGGTATATATAATTGGATTGGTCTATTACTCCATATCAGACACAAATGGGTAACTTTTAGGTACATTTTCTTTTAAGTATCTATTTAAATTTATCTTTTTAAGTAACTAACACTAATTAATGGAATGGTGTAAGTCCACTTAACTAACTGTAGTTAGTGCTGTATAATGTGGCATCAACCATAATTTAAAGGCTGATATTTCAAATTTAAGATGTGAATTGATGACAACGTCATCCATATTTAGCTAATTTGCGTCTATAATTAAAAATTGGGACTGAGATTTTAACCGAAAATTTCTGTGTTTGCTAAGTCTCCCCTCCAGTAATTAAAAATCTAGTGTTGAATTCAGATTATGTATATGACTAATTTGATATGATATTACTCCCTCCGTCCCAACATTACTTTAACACTTGTCTTATTTGGACGTCCCAATATTACTTGAATATTTCCAAAATGAAAACAAACATAATATTAATACACTAAAAACACCCTTATTTTATTCCACTTAAACCCACTAAAACTCACTTTACTTGGTCTGCGTACCATTTTCAGTGTTTAAGTTCTCATGGGACGAATGGAGTACTTATTTATTTTCAGGGAAAAATTAAACTCGATATTTTTCATACATATATATAACGTTTTCTTATGTTGAAAATAATTAGATTAATTATCTTACTTAGAGACCCATTTGCATGAGAAGGTCCCACGATAAAACTGAAGCATGATTGGGCATTGGCGCTTTCACATGCACTTTGAGAGGAGTGGATGTTGATATGTACTAGATTGTACACCGTCTCGTGCATGAGACCGTCTCATACGAATTTTTGTTTATCTTTAAATTTATTAAAGAAAAAAGAGTTTAAAACTTTATTTTTGATTTCTCCCTCCCTCTCTCTTCGTCTATGTCGGCTCAAACCTTGTCCTACAAATCCTAAAAAAGATGATTTTCCACTTGGATGGTACTCCAATTAATTTCAAATACGATCAACATTTACACTCATAATGTGAATAAATATTTCATAATTTAATCACTACATGAAACTTGTTATTAAAATAGTTGTGTAATTGATTGAGAGGTTTTTTTCCAAAAGGATATAGGAAATGAATGATAAGGAGTATATTAGTATGGGAAGAATTTTTCAACATAACGTACCAAATTGCCCTAATAAATGAAGGTGCAGGATAGATGGAGAAAACACTATAGATGATGATAATGGAAATAAAATAATAAAGGGGGTTAGAGATATGATATGCGGCAACATGAAAATGGTTAATGATGCAGTACAGTTGTAGAGTACAAGGACTAGATAGAGGAGTACAAGATTGTATAACGTAGGACTGAGGTAATTAATAAATATAAAATAAATATATTAATTTAGAAGAATAAATTAAAAGAAAGAGTTGAGTGACAAGTGTACTAGGATACTATTCTTGTGTTTTGTTCAACTCTTATCTGCCTTCCATTAATATTAGAACCTAAAGAAGATGCCCCATGTTCCTCCTTTTACTATTTTCCTGTCTTCTTTCAGTCTTTCAGAAGTGACTCATCCACGATTTTCGATCCTGTGCAGTAACTGAGCGATGAAGTTAACTGCAGAGTTTGAAACAGAAATAAAACACAAAGAACATAAAATGATGAAACACAAACAACACCTTTTTGGTACAGAACTCACTTCTCCCTTTCTCCAGCTATTTCTGCAAAATTTGTCAAAATAACTCAATAATCAGACATCGAAAACGCAACCTTCAAGCCTTAATATATAGGTAGGAGGAGAATACATCATCAACCAATTACCCATAATTTCAGGGAATAAGAGAGGTAATCAGATCACACGCACAAGGAAAGAAGAAATTTGAAATTGAATCAACCTTCAAAGTGTGTGAAAAATTAAGACGTTAGATTGGGGGATATGAGCCGCCTTATCATGGGCTATTAACGTAAATGGATAAGGTTAAATTTATTGATACTTTAAAATAATGACACACTTGTCTGAGATTCAACATAATTTGAAGATGACGTTTTAACACTTTAGAATGAAGAGGTGTTGGTTTGTGTTAATTTGTATCCAATTTCATTTATGAATGAAATCATCTTTCACGAGTTTGTCTGAAACAATAGAATTTGATCGAGGATAGTGGGTGCAGGGCGTGAAATTTCTACTTAATTGATCGATTCGAACATTTTTGCGCATTTTAGAGCCTTTAAATTCAACAAATGAGTTATGAATTCATGAAAGCCCACTCGTTCATATCGAAACTATGCAAAATCATCAATTGTGAAGATTTATTTCTTGGTAACACTACGGAATTTGTCAAGGGTTTATAATATTTTCCCAAGGCATTCAGATCTGATTTTTTATTTCAACATACTGAGCTTTAATTTGCAATTAATTTCCTTGATTAAAAAGAAAAATTTCCTGTAAAAAAAAAAAATCAAGTCATCATCAGCTTTTGCTGGACAAGGTGCTTTCTCATATAAAGAGCTCGAAGTATAGCATGATCAATGTCGTACAACTAGCAACATTGAGAGTTACAATACTGGTAAATAGTCCCTATCTCATTTGAGCCCTACCATAAATTGACCAAATTATCCCTTCCCAGGTTCCACCGCAACGACACAGACAAAATCGCGATAACAATCTCGCATAATTATAATTCTATTTGATGAATAATTTTTTTAAAAAATTAGTATTAATATTTTTATTAAAACATATTTATATTTAAACTAAAATATTAATATCTATTATAATTCTATTTGAAATATTTAAACTATAATAAGATTAATCATGTACTATTGATTATTTAAAAAAATGAATGGGTAAGATTTAAATATTAAAATAACATAAATAACTCTTCGTAGAATTTTTAGAATTTGAAATAGAGACTTTATAGATTCACCTTTAGCAGGTAGAATATTTATATTTATATTAATCATTTTTTATAAAAGATCGAATGACATGAATTAAATTAGATAATTAATATTAAAGATTAAAGATTATATTATTAATAATAATATAAATAACTTCTTGTAGAAATTAAGGGATTTGAAATAAAACAACCATATGAATAAGGCGTGATCTACAATTAATAGATAAAGGATAAATGAGCGGTAAAGATTAATTAAATAATAAATGATTGAGATTAAAAAATTAAAAATTAATAATAATATCATAAATAACTTTTCACAAAAATCTAGAAATTTGAAATAAAGACACCTTATGAATTGGAGGTGGTTCACTTTTAAATGATAAGGGATAATATAATCAGTAAAAAGTGTACGTAATTAATTATGTAACTAATTATGTGGGGGTGTATCTTGAGGTATGTTACCCTAATAACATGATTATTATATATAGAGTATTGTTTTAAACTGATTTCCGACGTTAAACTGATTTAGAAAAGGAACGTATACTTTTATACAAGAAAAATACAGCTCACACTCGAAGGAAATTAATTACTCGTATTTAGTCCGGAATTTCCAGTGAGAGAGAGAGAGAGAGAGGCGATTGTAGTCCGGAATTTCCAGTGAGAGAGTGCAAAGAGAGAGAGAGGCGTGTTGAAATTCGACCTTGGAGAGGAAGAAAGGGTAAGGAAAAGGGAGAAAGGAAGGCGATTGAAGGTCATTCTCTACAACAACCGACTTCTTTACCCACATTATTTGAGTTTGGGTGTGAAGGTACATTCAAAGTTCCAATGTATATGCTTTGTCGCTCATGTTTCTAGAATTTGAATTTTTATGCTTTCTTGAATTTTCCAGAATGTTTTTTTTAATTGTTCGATGAATTGGGTTTCTGATTGATTAGTTTGATGTCAAATACATTCAATTGCCCGGGGCTCTGGCATGTTTATTGGATTTGAAATTACCAGGTTTCTTGAATTTTCTTGGTTTCCTGGATTTTAGGTTATATTTCGGTTCATCGTATGAATCCTCGTTTTACATGATTTCTGAAAGTAAATTAACCTCTTAATAGCCTCATTTTTTTTTGAACGCTCTCTTAATTAGGGGTTGCAATTCGTGTAATCGGATCGTGTTTCGTGTCTACATGATAGTGACACGACACGATAAGGCCAAACACGAACACGACACGATAAGAATCCGTGATGACACGATACGAACACAAAAAAATTTGTGTCGACACGACACGACACAATATGACACGATAAGAAAAATAAATAAATTTTAAAATAGAATTTATATTAAAATTTTGATATTGTACGATATGACACGACACGACACGATATGACACGATAATACACGTTAACACGATATGACACGATAAAAAATAAAAATTTCTAATAAAATTATAAAATGTCAAGTCATATGTATAATAAAATATTTTTAATTCAAACTTATCGTGTTGACACGAACAAGATACGAACAAGACATGAAAATTTCGTGTCTTTATCATGTTTACACGATAACGACACGAATACGATAAGACTAAACACTAACCCGCAATTTTCTTATCGTTTTCGTGTCGTGCTATCGTGTCGTGTCTGAAATTGTCACCCCTAATAGCCTCATTGCTCTTGCATGTTCTTGGATTTGAATGTTTTAGGTTTCTTGAATGTTCCGGTATTGTCTTATTTCTCAATCCCATGATTGGGGTTTCTGATTAAATAATTGAAGTCAAAACATTCAATTGTTCATGGCTCCTGCATGTTTATTGGATTGAACTAAGCCGGTTTCTTGGATTTTCTTGGTTAATTGGAATTGAGATTATTTTTTTCTGTTCAATTATCTTCATCTTCTGAGCAATTTCACTTGGAATATCTCATTATGTTACTAGTTTATTTGAATATACCTTCTGAACCTTTAAAGTGCCAATTGTTTTAGAGAGATGGGTATAGAGAGTATGAGTGTTGGACAGAGTATGCTTCTTTTCTGTACTCTCTGTAAGATTGTCATCTTCATTACAGTGCATTCTGGTGTTTCTATGTGCTGCCAGATTGATCTTTGTGGCGGAGGAGGAGCAGACGGTGGTGAGAGAAGGGTACCGGCAGTTAGCGGAGGCGATAACTAGGATAGGAAAAATATACGAGAAAGTGGAGGAGGCGAAGCAGAGGCAAACGGTGGAATTGGAGAAACAGAGAATGCAATTTGCCAAGGATTTGGAGATTCAGAGAATGAAGGTGTTTATGGAATCACAGGGTCAGATTGAGAAGCTAAAACACTCAAAATGGAATTCTGAAAACAGTAAGTTTGTGTTTGTTGATGTTTCATTTTATCATTGTTGATTTATTGGCTTATTGTTCAAAAAGAAATGCTCTTTTCATATTCATTCTATGTTATGTTATTCCACATTTGCTAACTGTTTTGAATGTTACATTATAGCTATGAAGATGATGCTGTTGTGGATTGCGTTTACCAGCGTCGTAAAGGGAAGGAAGCGCGCCAAACCACTGAAGCTAATTAATTCCTACTATTTTTATTATTTCCGTTCAGTTTTGGCCCATTATGTTTATGGGCTTTTTAATTATTTATCAGACTATATATAAGAGTTATTTTACGTGGATTAGGGTAGGGAGATTTTGATTATTGGACTTGGGCAGCTGCGGCTGATTTTGGAATTGTTTACGGCGTTCAGTTATTGAATTCTCAGTTCTTATTTGTTATCACTTCTCTGACTCTAACAATTTGGTCCGACCTCTGCCATGACGAACACACGTTTAACGACAGAGAAAGAGCGAATCGCATTGGAGAAAGGCTTGACCGATGTCCAGAAAACTGTTGGTATGTTAGAGAGAGGAGTGTCCGATGTTAAGACTTCCCTTGACACTCGTGTTGAATCCTTGCAATCTGGTATGATCGAGTTACACGATATGATGCGTCGGGTGCTGAATGGGAAGGGTACCGATGAGGGTGGTTCTTCCGGCTCTGCCGACGGGTCTAACTACCGCACTAACACCACTCACGAATGTCTTGTTGTATATATATGTATTTATATAATATAATAAGTCGAGGGAGCTCTTTACGAAAGAACACAATTTCAGTGAAGTTGTAACTCTTCAGGTTCAACATAACTATTCGGTGAAGTTGCACTTTTTGATGAGTTAAAATCGCAAACTTTCAGTGCAACCCTTGAGTATCTATAAATACTCAGGAAGTGTGGAAAGTTGATGATATTGAGAATTAGATTTTCTCGAGGAAAGGAGAAATCATGTTTCTCTAAACACTTAAAAGTCGAGTCTCTCTATATATCGAGTCTTCTATTTTGAGTTTTATATATACACTTGTGATTTCTACTTCTGAAATTCGTTAAAGTGTAACTATCGAATTTCCGTGGAATAGGTTTTGTATCCTGGAAGATTAATTACTTGTGAATCATTTACACCTGTGTGGGAGAAATTAATACCTTTAAAGATAACATTGTTTTTCGATGTGCCTAAAATAGAAGACTCGATATATAGAGATTTGGAAAGTTTACAATCTTCGCTGATCCTTCAAAGAGAAAAAAAAAAGGGGGGGACTGCGGTGGAATAACTGAATTTGAATTTGAGAGAGGAAGAGACGCAAGAGAAATGGTAACCTTTCTCTTCTTCTTTCAATATTTATTAATTTTTCTGAATTGATGTCATTTGAACGGCTAGACTCGATTTACAAAAACGCTTCAGTCAGTGAGAGATTAAAATCTCATGTGGGTTAATTTATTTAAAATTGATCCGGCGATAGCCGTTGTTTCTGAAGCAAAGCTGCTGATACAATTGAATTGACGCATCCTTTCAATGAAAGGAAGAAGAGAGAATTGGGAAGATGGGTGGAGTTATGCTATATACACAAAAGTGACATGCTGATTTGGTGGATCCTCGTACGCGCCGTCGCGCTGTCCATGCGACCGTGTAATACTTCGTCGCATGGCGTATGCGACGGCTTTATTTTTTTATTTTTTATTTGCATCGGTCGCGCATCCCATGCGACGGAAATTATCTTCGTCGCGTGGACCATGAGACCGAGACCTGTTCCGTCGCGTGGACCATGCGACATTTTTTTTATTTCTAATTTTTTATAATTTTTATTTATTTATAATTTATAATTAAAAATTTATTTAATCGTTGACCGGGGTGTACAAATAATATGTAATTGGTTTATACTGTAATTAATATTAAGCATTAATTTTATACAAATAATATTAACCAGTCTAAAAATATGTTTTCAAAATAATATTAAGCATCAATTTAATACAGTCTTAATAAATAAAGCTACATGAATTTATATATCATTTCCCCAATCAAACCACGGTTTTTTTTTTATCTGTGACCCTTCAGGTTCGTCAACATGTATTTTGGCAGTTGTCCATCCTTGACGCATGAATGTTGCACAAACTTTGAAGAATGCTATTTTAAAATCAGCTGGATCTCCATTCATCTTGAATTTACCCTATAATTAAAATAAATAAGATGCACATGTGTTCACAAACATAATAATAAGTGTAATATACAAACATGATAAAACCTACTTGGAATATAGTCCACATGTGTTCCCGACACTCAGAAGGAACCATGGGCAGGTTTGTCCATTTTGGGAGAAGGTACTTGCAAAGCATATGCTTCGTACCACGTTATTCACACAATATCCAAACCGTGCGATGAAACTGTTGTCCAATTAGTTCGTCCATATTAAGAATTTTATTAATTATAAAAAGTTAAAACGTAATATTATTTATGACAATTACATTACCTTCCATCATTGTCCAACCACAACAACATTGGTGGTCTTTTCTGGTTATCGACAGAGTTGACATTTTCGGAATTTTTTTTTTTTTGCACTCATCATTTAATAAGATATACAAATATATTAGTTTTATAGATTTAAATAAGCAAGCAATTTCTATATTATTATTGATTTTTTATAAAAAGATGTTAAAACATTTAAACTAGAGATAAAAAATTGGAATACTAATTTATCATATTAAACAATAAAATACAAATAAATAATTCTGCTAAAAAAAAAGTACTATTGTTGTTGTCATTCGTATCCGTTCCACCACCAACCAGGAGCTATGTCTTGTGTGAATTGTTCAGGGGGATACACGTGTTGTTGTCCCCAATATGCAGGATTAGGGACCATCGCGGTACCGGCATGATGGGCAATCGAGCCAAGTTGAGGCATTATATAGGGTGGACAATGTGGATCAACACTAGCTTGATTGATCAAATCGTGAGTTTCTTACCTCACGTGTCCCAACATTTGGTGAGCTGACCTCGACATGCCACCGACATAAACATTATTCTCACTGTGTGCAGTGTTGTGCACTCTCGGATGAGTAATGTTTGCATACCATGCAGGATACTCATCCGTGGTACTGTCCTGCACTACAGCGAAGGTACCAAGGTCCCTGAGACGGTAACAATGATTTTGCATTTCATTCCAATATGCCACCGTGGGCCCATACACTTTTTTGTACCTCTCTGCACTGGCACCGAATTTTGAACGTTCAAGATCTAAGTCGATCGGTGGTGGCGGTATGGGCTGAACTCTCTCATATTGCCTTGCAACCCTCCTCGGCATATACCCTTCGGCGAAGTCAAGAAACTGAATGCATCCATGAAATAATGAAGGGTCAGGGATAGACGCTGGACGGCCGTATGGAGTCCAATCGACCTATAAAGTAAGTAAAATATTTGTATATGTCATTTTGTTAAGGTACTTAAATTATTACTGACGTTATTACTATTAAGGGTGTATTGAGAATGATAAACATACATGAGTCGAAGGGTAATTATCCAACAGTTTGAGGTAATATACAAGATCCCGTGTCGAGTTTTGGAATTTTTGGGTCTTGTTCCAGTACGATGCTCTTGGGTGGGCAGGGTTAAACGAGGTAGCTTCGCTGCGTTTGCGCAAGTCAGGGAAATATTCGAATATCCAGCACTGAAAATTAAAAATGTGTTTTTTAGTTATTAGTTACATATATTGATAACAGTGTATTAATTAAATATAATTGGAAATATTATTGAAATTGAATTTTTACCTCAATTAATGTTAAGTAGCCCGACATCTGTGCCGTCTCAATTATGGATGCCTTCCCAAGCTGCTTATATAAATAAGCTAATGTCGGGGCTCCCCATGCATATTGAGGGACAGACTCGAGATTACCCAACACATTTACATAATTTTTGGGGACAGCATCACGTGTTTTATCAACGAAGAGTGTACTCCCCATCAAGTACCACAGGTAACCTCGAGCAATAGAGGCATCGCTCAGCTGCCCACTAAAACACGCCGTGCGTATATCCTTAAGGAGTGTGCTTTTTAAATTGCTTCCCCTAGATCCACACCTATTAATCAATGCATTGTCAGGACATGGCACTACAGAAAATCACACATTTTGTGACAACAAATTTCGTCATAAAATCATCATTTTTCGTCACAAAAGGTGTTTGATGACGAAATTTTTTCGTCACAAAGAACGTCACTTATAGTGCGTCATATTAGGTAAATGTGACGTTATTTAAATTCGTCATATAAAATTATCTTTTGATGACACTAAAGGTCATCGTCACTCTATCATTCCATCTATAGTGACAAATAAAATGTCACATTTGGCTTCAAATTTCGTCATTGAATATGGTGTTTCGTCACTAAAAGTTTATCTTTACATGACAATTTGATTTATGTCGTGACGAAATGATGATTGTCACTATTTATGTACATGAATAATGACGAAATAATATGTCACCAATAAGTTACATTTCGTGACAAAAGTTCTATTGTCACAAAATAATGAGGAAATGGTGACAAATTATTTTTGTCGGTATAATATAATATTTAGTGACGAGTACGATAACCATCACTAAAAGTTTAGATACGGTGACAACATAAATTTTGTCATTTTTTCAAAATTTTCGTCAAGAAAGAATTACACTAGAGCGACAAATATTTTATTATATAGTGACAACACAATTCGTCACAAAAATGTAGGCTATAGTGACCAAATAATTTGCGTCGTTAAAAAAATGTGAAAATAGTGACAAAATATTTTTGTCATAATAAAATATTTTCTAGTGACGAAGATGATAATTGTCATTAAAAAAACTATGGTATAGTGACAACATATATCGTCATTACTAATTAGTATCTAGTGACAAATATTTTGCGTCTTTAAAAAAAAGTGAAAATAGTGACAAATTTTTTGTCATAATAAAATATTGTTTAGTGACGAAGATGATAATTGTCATTAAAAAAAACTATGGTATCGTCATTACTAGTTAGTATCTAGTGACAATATTATTTTTCATCATAAAAGTAATACTTATTGTGACAATCTAGAAATGATTAAATTTATTAAAGAATTATTTGAATTTTATATATTAAATTAATAAGTGATCATACAAATAGTCATGATAAACTAATTTCAATTACTAAATGTAATAGAAAAAACATCACAACAAAACTAAATAAAAAAAAAATTGCATTAAAAAAAAACGCATTCAAGCAAAATTGAAAAGTTAAACAATATTTGTTATCATTAGATGAAATAAAAAACTAAAAGCATTATAAAATGTCCTTTGTATAACTTATTTCCATGATGTTCCTTCCTCTTCCAACAACGATAATGAAATCTTCTATCCAATAGATATCTCCTATAAAAAAGAAGAAGATGAAAAGTAATCAGAGTAAGCCATTTTCAAATGTTGATGTCATGTGTTAATATATCAAATGAATATAATGTTGTAGGGTATATCAAATTATCAATATGAATGAAAAACACAGAAACAACACAAAATACCCGTTGGGTAGAACCAATAGGTTGCGACACCAAGAGAGTTGAAGCAAGCAGTAAGAATATGGCAAGCCCACCAATTACAGCAATAATAGATAAAAGGGTCTTCGGATACATTATCTTTTAGGTCATTCTTTAAGTGAAACAGAACTCATAGCTCTCCTTATTCAAATTAGAATCCCCCTAGATCTAATCATTGAACTTGGGCTTCAAAACCTATTTATCAATTCTATTTTACAACTTTTTCCCAAACTACGGATGCAGAATGCAGTTTCAATTCAATAAACCCGGAGGTGATAGAATTCACAAAGTGCAATGGATAATTAATCATCTATTTTCAAACCACATTACTCACTTTTTACAGCAGCAAAAAAGAAGAAAACTACATTCTACTCATTGGGCATTCACAATGCCCACTGCCCTAAATTCTATTCCCTAGGCATCACCACAAAACCTTTGGGCAGAATTAGATTTTATACATGTATACAATATTATCTAGGTGATTAATGTTAATTCTCCAATTCCAAAACCGAAGTCTTATTGTTCACACAATTACCAACACCAATAAGCAAATTAGACAACACTACCATTCAAAGAAGAATCGATTTTATGTAGCTTTTTCTAAACAAGAGCACGCTAAAATCTTTGAAAAAATCGAATCATATTCTCAAAAACTAGGTTATTCATTCTAACGTCAAACTAAGAACAACCCATGAAACTAATGACCAGAAAAATAGTACACTACAGTAACCCACCGCCGCTACTTTAAAACAAAAAAAAAAGATCCACACATACATAATCCAATATCACATACACAAGTTTGGGGGAGAAGGCATACACATTATATAAATAGATATAGAAGAATAGAAGCTAACCTTTATCATTCCATCTCTTCATTGTTGAATATAGTCATTAGTTTGTTGAGAGCTGCACCTTGCGCCGTGAGTTGTGCTGTGAAATTTGCACTTTGCGCAACAAGCTCGTCTTTCAAATCAGTTATTTGTAAAGAGAATGAACTTAATGAGTTCTACAACATGTAAAAACTGATTTACATAACCAAGATGTATTGTTTAAACCTTAAAACATTATAATCCAACAGCATGTAAAAACATATTTGCATAACCAAGATGTCTTTGTTTAAACCTTAAAACACTACATTCAGATATTTTTTTCGTCAAAGAACAACATTCTCTGACACATAGGATGCGAGAATCACAACATACAATTCTAATTAGTTGACCACGGATAAAACTACATATGAAATCAGTAACACAAAACTTCCTCAAATTTGTGATGAGACTCACTAAATTGATGACATAAAAATGGAGCAAAGTTGAAGCACTTGTTTTTAACAAAGTTATTCATCTTATAAGCGATGTTTTCTTCAAGTTATTCACTTTGGTGCAAATGTGCAATGGAAAAAAAATTGTGTCTGAGATATAACTAGAGATTTCATTTCCCAAAAAAAACTAGAGATTTAGCTCTTGTGAAAGAGGCAATGAATCCAAACCGATATACAGTAAAAAAAGACTAGTCTAACACAAACAACAAAAACTCTTGAGACTAAAAAACCTAACTCCAATAAAAACTAAAACCACAAAAACAAAATTCATTTTCCAAAAGGCAATTGTAGCAACATTCTTATGTCAACCTAACTTCTAAATAACTCAAAAGATAAACTTGAATCAACCTCCGGACTAACCAATTCAGACATTAAACTAATTGATCGTCTCAACCAAAAAAAAAATAAAATCTGAGACACAAATAAAAAATCCCTAAAAAACTAGCTTCATCTAATCCATTTTCGAGAGACAAAAATCGTTGAAGGCGGAAGAAAAGCACACTTGGTGAAAAACAACAATGATATGAGTAATAATTTGCATAGACTATAAACCCATAAAGAGGAAATTGAGAATTTGGTTACGGTGATCTTTGAGAACAACGAGATCGACCATAAAAAAAGAAGAAAATGAACTCTATTGTGTCATGAGAATCGCCATAGCTAACGGTTAAACTATAATTTGATGCAAATTGGTTAAGCAAAAACCTGAAAAAATTCGATTATAATTCTTGAGAGATTTTTTACGGAATTTGGTGCAGTCGCGATTAATAATTTGAAATCTCAAGGAAAATAGGATCTATATCGCGTGTATTGATTGGTGGGGAGATCTTAGTGTAGTGACTTCCCAAGTATTTATCGGTCTCAACCAAAAAAAACAAAATCTGTAAAAAAAAAATCCCTAAAAACTTCTATGCTCAAGCTTCATCTAATCCATTTCGGAGAAAAAAAATCGGTGAAAGCAAAGACGTCAAAGATACACCGAAGCCATATCAAAAGCAAATTGAAAACAATAGCATCCGCTTTCAAAAATCCACCCATACAACAATTAATTCACCCATATGTAATCTAGTAAAGAAAACGCGACATCATGTAGCAACGAAATCATCGTAATAAAACCCAAAATAATTCATCGTACTCCAAAATCAGGAAATAAATACACAATTGAAGAATTACCCTAAAAGCAGTTGATGAGAAGAGACAATTGAAGATAATCGTCGTTGATCCACACAATTGAAGTGCCCGGATTGCGATTCCCAATTGAAAAACACGTAATTGACTGCGAGCACAGGTTATTGAAGAAGACGAGTTGACAAAATTGAAGAATTACCATAAATTGAAGAGAATTGAAGAATTACCAGTGTAGATTTCTGATTAATTAGAGTATTGGGGTTTGTCGAGAATTTACGGTGCAATGGAGAATTGGGGAGCCGATATAGATATGGTGGAAGGTTTCTTATGGAGAGAATTGGCCACCGATATAAATATGGTGGCCAAGGTTTCTATGGAGAGAATTGGGCGTATATTAGTGAAGGTGTTTTATAGAGGAGGTGGTTATTGAATGAGCGTATGATTCGCTAATTTAGTATGTGTATCATATCATTCTCTAATTTTCCAGATTCCACTCCTCTATTCAAATGAAAATTAATTTTTTAGTAACCCACCGTATACATTTTTTACTCTCAGATTTCATTGGTCAAATATTTTAATTTGATATATATGGTAAGTTGGTATATATATGGTGATTGTATGCAATGTTTTCATAACCGAACCGGTGATCGAACCGAACAGATCACCGGTCAGCGGTTCAACCGGTCGGACCGGTTCAACCGGCGGTTCAACTGTTTTCTATGTTTAGTTAAAAAAACAAAACAAGTATACACCTACAAAAATTTAAATATATATTTTATAACTTTTCATATCATATTTTATAAATTTTGTCTCACCTCATACATTTATCCCACATCGAAAGTGTTGGAGAAAAATGTGAGAGGAATATAGATTTAAAATTTTAAATATTTAATATAAATTAATAATTTAATTTTAAAAAAAAAAAAAAAAATAGTTTTTTTCCGGTTGAACCGGGTTTTGACCGGTTCAACCCGGTTCAACCTGAAATCCGGTTATATAGGTACTTTTTAACCGGGTTACCGGCCGGTTCCCGGTTCAACCCGGTTTTGAAAACATTGATTGTATGTATATAATGGGATTTTTATTTTTAAATAGTATAGCTTAAAAATTTTAAGAACCCGCTTAAAAGTTTTTTTGCCTCTCGAATTTCATTAGTTCATAATAATTAATGGAGTTAATACCTTATATAATGAATTTTGAGTGTATGATATATATAATTTATTTTATTAAAATATGTAATATATTTATGCTAAAAAAGTGTTATTTATTTTTAATGACACAGGTTGCATGTTTTAGTGTACATATGTTGAATGTTTCAATACAACTAGTAGCATGTTTAAAGATGTACTTAAATTGCATAATGTACTCTTAAATATTTCACCGAAACTAATTTTATTCGAGTTGAGTCGAATAGGTGTTGTTCCAACTTGTTTGAAATGTTATTGAGCTTTGTACATCATCTTTAGAGCTTGTTTAATAACTAAAGGCGTTTGCAAAAATTATACTTTTAAAGAATTGATTAAAATTAGTGATTATAGGAAAATTATTTTTAGTAGAAGTTGATAAAGTTTTTAAAAAAATTAAAAAAAGTTGATACCAAAAAAAAAATAAAAAATTAATATTAAAAAATGGCTTAAAAGCTACCAAAAGCACATGCTTATAGCTTTTTGAGAGCTCATTTAATCTAATAAAAGAAATAAAACACTTCAAATTGTCAAGACACAAAATTATGTGATTATAATCACTAATAATTTTCTAAAAACCCCTTAATTGAGTTGAGAGCGAATAATCGAGCTCGAGTAATTTCATATATTTACACTTAATTATCTTATCTTACTTATCGAGCTCGAGCCGAGCTTTAAAAGTGTATTATAAGGTGGTGAACGTTATATGGTGATCATATAATTTATATATTTTTATTTATGAAGGTGGCCATGTAGTTTACTTCTTCCGGCTTTAACAATAATCACTTCCAAAATAATTTCAAACTTTTAAAATAAGGAAAAATTTCTAAATTTTGAAGTTATTAGTTTACATAAAGTACAATATATAATGAAAGGTATTAGTTCATAAGAATTATAGTCTTAGTTCATATGAATTACCGTAGTAGTTCATCTAAAATTATTTAAGCACATTTTAGGCCCATTTTGTGGTCGTGCTTTCCATGAGTCGAACAAAGTCGTTCGACTTAGGAAAAAAATATGAGGCGGGTACAAAAAAAAATCCACACCCACCCTTCCAAAGTGTTAAAACGTTAATGCCCAAATTATGCTTCATCTCACGCAAGTGTGCCTCATATATTTTATATGTGTACAAATTTGTTAATACTATATTGTTATGCAATTGGTTAATTAAGTGGTGAGGAATTAACAATTATTCTTATTTCACATAAATGTTGGAGGGATTAACAATTATTCTTATGTCACATTTAAAACGTTAAGAGAACCATTACATCTTGTTTTGTGCTACTTTAAAAATAATAATAATAATAATAATAATAATATTAATAATCTTGTTTTAAAAATTACATATAGGAAAAATTATATCGATCGAGCACCTAAGTGAAAATTCATAGTTGAATTCAACATCATCAGAAAACAGAGTTAGCTGAATACAAATTTACAAATTCTCACACTCCATATATAAAGATGTTAAAATTGTACCAAACAAATAGTAAACCAGTAATAGTAAACCACAATCTTGATAATATTTCTGGAAAACTACAAATTCCTGCATTAACTACAAATTCCAGAAACAAGTAGAGCTAAGTTCACAGTAAAATCTACAACATTCAAACTACAAAAATAGACAAAAAAAAAAAATTCACCTTCCACATACACAATCATGGTGATAAATTCATCAAAACCCAATAAAGTTTCTAGGTTTGGAACCACGGTCAACATTAAAACTAACAAGAAAAAAAGCTAGTTAATTCCTGCATTGTTAAAGAATTCAAGATACAAACATCAGTATTGTACATAAATCAATACTTGAAGTTCTTGAAATCACATCAAATATTAAGTTTATGCTAAGAACATCATAAGAAGTAGTCTAACCCCCACCATAACTTTTCAATCCTGAGATTAGTACCTATTCTTCCAACCATACTCATGTCCTACTACAAACTATTTATTTGAGTCCCAACAAAACAATGCACGAGAAAAAAATTTTAATTACAACCAAGCAGGAAAGTATGACAATTCTTAAAATTTGATCAAACATAATAAAATATCCACAACAGTTTTAGTTTTTCTTTTACACAATAGAAGCAGAGTAATAAAATGGCAGCATATGTATATATCATCTCTTGCCTTTCCTGGTAACTAGGACTCCAATCAAATTAGAGACCAAAAAGTAAAGGAAAATCTATATTTACATAACAAAATGGAAAGAATAATAGCAACTGTTGATCTTCCTGGCTTTATTTAGTGTGCTTCTCTGCTTCTCTGTTTCCCTTGATTCCTACCTAGACATATCGGACACTGCACTTCTTTGCGTATTTCTGCCAATCTCACAACAATACATCTGGAATAAAAAAGCATGCAGTTATACAATAATCAAACAAGACCAAATTTGGACTACCAAGCTGTAGTTCTTTCTTTGAATCGCTTAGTGGCCTCAGTACCAATAGGCATCATTGAAGGAAAAAATAAGCTTAAAAATGTAAAGGTAGATTTTAAAAAAAATAAATAAATTCCTACGAGAGCAAGAAACAAAGCGATTCGAGAATGTAGGCAATTAGATGAGTCGGTTCTTCAAAAACAAACACATAAATAAAAGTCTCCATAGAACTAACTATATACCACATAGAACTAGCTATATATAATACAAAGGTAGCTATATATAATACAAAGGTTTCTTCCTTCGTGAACTAGCTACATAAAAGTCTACATATATAATATAAGTCTCCACTGAAAGCTACATAAATATTCCCTCCATATAACTAGCTATATATAATACAAAAGTTTCTTCCTTCGTGAATCTAATGAAAACTGTCCTTCCTAGTATTACCATTGGAACCAATACCTTTTCAGAAACTACTGTTACATCTAGATGACATTCATAGGTGGGCGCATAGATGTAAAATTTCACAATAATTGAATACCTCTAGCAATGCACCAGCAGTAAAAACAATACCAAGTAAAGAGAAACAAAAGAGTCTTCATACTCTTGTGATTCTCTTTCTATGAAAGCATGTTTATTTGGAAGTTCAGGTTTGACATAATGTTTGTTATTATTTAATTTAAGCATTAAATAGAACATTGATATATGCCACATGTTTTTTGACTTTGATTATTCAAAATTTACTTATGGTTGGCAGATTAGGACTGAAGGAATTGAATAAGGGAACAAAAGACCTGTGTATACTTCAAATATATGTTTGGCTTATCATCTATATGAAAGTATAGTTATGGAATCATCAAAACATAACATATATGTTAACCGTATCTAATTCCTTCCCCACCCCATCCCCCAAAATGATACAAATTAAAGGCGGAAAAAGTGAGCATATTCAATGAGGCGAACATCTTTGTATATAACTAATCAAAATAGAAAAATGGAAGTTGAAGAAAATGCAGGGAAATGAATAAATGAATAATAGTAATTTTTTGGTATATATGGTTCGGTGACACAACTTCAAATTGAATTGGAAAGAATGAATGGTGAAAATCGGAGGTTAAGAGGATCTTTATCTCGGGTTAGCAACAATTACTCAAAGCACTGCAGATGCATTTCGTGACCTTGATGCAACAATGACAAAACTCCTGGCCCCGAAAGCACCCCTGAACAAGAGGTGTTTATTTATATTCCTAACTAATTTACAATCCTATATATTTTCATTCTTATATAGAAGTATATATCCGATGATAATTATATTGTACTATGTTGTCTGCCTTTTTTCAGATTGTTGATAGAAAATCTGAAGAAAAGAAGATGGTTCCAAGACAGTTCTTGGAGATGGGCCCCGCTGACGAACAATCTAACTCTATATCAGAAGAAAGAACGCTTTCCGGATCACCTCATAATAATCTGGAAACATCTAGGAATAAGAGGGCTGGCCGTGAGGAGAGACCGTCTAAATACAAGTGTGCCTCTTAATTTCTGGTCCAACAACTATTAAACAGAATCTGAACTACACATTTACTTACTGTATCATGTTATACTACAGCTATTTGTTGACATTACAATTGCAAGTGGCAAGGTAAACAAAGATTGCTTCTTTTTGTAAACAAGTGTGTATGTAGCAGGTTATGCATGAATTTGTCCCATAGCTAAACATCTACTTTTTTTGAAGCTATATATTTGCACTCATATAAACTAGACCACTCACTTAAACACTCCCTCTCATTCGACACTTAGAAGACAGGTATATTGATATAATTCACACGTAATTTAATAAATAATCAGAACTTGTTCGCTAAAAATCTAGCTAATCGTTGAAAGTATAAACATATATCTGAGGGGTTATTTAGTCTTTGCAACAAAACCCTAAACGTGAATAGCTATATAATTAAATTCATGTGTAAGAGTATATATATACACACATACACCAAATATTTACCTGCTTCCTGCAATATTCTTTTCCTTTCTCGCCTACTAATTATTTAAGAACCAAATTGAAGACTTTAAATTCTAAGCTCTAATTCTAAACGAAATAAACCCTTACAGAGATAATGAAATTGCCAAGAAAAACTAGAATACAAATTGGTAAATAATTTATTTATTCCTCTCATGTGCACGCTTATCAAGTATACCCAACAAAAAAATCGAAAAGCCCGGATCAAGAAATAAAGCGTACTATTCTTTGTTTTGCTCAATTCTGGAAAATTTTCACTTAATCAAGAACATTGGTGAATGCGAAATTTCGTCGCGATTTACGGTAATAGTGAATCGCCAAACTTCACGCAAATTTTGTTTGATTCACGCCAAAATTCGGGGAATAAATGTGAGGTTTATTAGAAATTGGGAGTAATTGGAGATTTTGTATATAATTGCATTTTGTAACTATTTTTAATAACAAAAGCGTAAGAATCCATTTTGTAATTCGAGCCTCTCTCACCCCATATTTTTAGTTAATTGGGGATTCTATTTTATCATATTTTTTTTGGAAGAAATTATCAGAATAAAAAAGAATATAATTTTGTTTTCATTAAATAGACTTTGTCTAGCTTAGTTAGGGAAAGACAAGTTATTTGTTGGAAAGGTCATAGGTTTTATTTCCATTGATGTATTTCTTTTTAATATTGAAAAATTGATTCAAATATTTATATTAAAATACTTAAGACAAATGTAGTGTTTGGTCTGGTGGTGTAGTTATCCTCTTTAGGTCAAAGGGTCTTGTGTTCAAACCCTGATGGATAAAAATTTATATTTTTCAATTTTTTTAATATAATTTAATTCACAGTTTTATTTAATAAAATCTATATTTTATATGGAAAAATTTATTAATCGTCACCATATATAAATATTGGTGACGAAATACCTATGAACAATTAATGACGAAACATAAAACCGTCATGAAAATTTCATATTATATGACCAATATTAATCGTCACTAATTAAAATGAAGATCGTCACCGAATAATATTATGACGAAATAAACGCGTCATTAAAAAATGATTAATAATCGTCACTATATATAAATATTGGTGACGAAAGAATATGTCACTAATTATTATGAACAATTAACGACGAAACATAAAATTGTCATGAAAATTTTATATTATATGACCAATAGTGATCGTCATTAATTAAAATTAAGATCGTCACTCAATAATAGTGTGACGAAATAAGTGCGTCATTAAAAAATAATTATTAATCGTCACTATATATCAATATTGGTGACGAAAAAATATGTCACTAATTACTATGAACAATTAGCGACGAACATAAAATTGTCATGAAATTTTTATATTATATGACGACTATGATCGTCACTAATTACAATGACGATAGTCACCAAATAAAATTGTGATGAATTAAGTGTGTCACCAATTCGTTTGAATAATTAATGACAAAACATATAGTTGTCACAAAAATACTATTTTTCATGACGTTGAATATCGTCACTAAATATTATGAATATCGTCACGAACGTTTATTGTGACGAATTTCTTGTTTTTGTCATGAAAATTTTGAATTAGTGACGAAAAAAAAACATCGATGGTGACAAAAATAAAATTTGTCATTTAATTCTCACTTTTTAGTGACGAAAATTAAATTTGTCACCTTTAGGTAACATATTGTGACAAATTTTGTGTCGTCACAAAAATTTAGTCACGAAATGTGCGATTTCCTGTAGTGTGGTCCGCTGCCAACGACGGAGAGGCCATTTATTCTCAAGCCTACATTGGAAAAAAGTTATTTTTGTTATAAGTGAAATTAATTAATGAGCATGTACAAAATTTAATTTTTTAAATATTAAGTTTATTTTCATTTTAGCAAGAATAGCGTGAACGTCGTGAAGTGTGATCGTCATCTCCCCGAAAGGCATATGAAACGTGTTTGTTTCAGGGTGCCACCATTCAACGAATGTTGTAATGAGGGGCATGTTGTTTGATTCAAACATCAATCTCCCGATACCCTCCAATCCAGATTGTTGAATTATTTCAAAATATGGATGACCTTCAAATAATGGATTCGTCGACCAGACGACAATAGATTTCTTTCGAGTTTGGGAACCAAGGATCTTTTGAAAATGCTACATATTTAAAAAAAATAAAAATGAACACGTTAATTTACATATTTTAACTGTTTGAAATAATAATTAAAAAAATTGTGTATTTTACTTACTGGATCTTCCCATATTTTTTTTGGCTTTGTGACATTTGAAAGCAAACAACACACTTGGATCATTGGGTCCTCCAAGCATGGGCATCGTCGTCATCCATTCAGCATTTTGCGACGATGAGGCTTGTGTTGCTCACAGTAGCGATTTGATATTCATTCTCATACTCATGCTGAGTTGAGTGATGAGACATTGAGGGACCATGGGGAGTGGAGTGAAGAGATGTGGACCCGGAATATTGAAGGTAGACGCCCACGGCTGATTCAAGTTAGGCGTTAACATCTCGAACGTAGGTGAGTATAAATTAGGGAATTGTACTGAGGTAATATAGGTGTTGGTCATGAAGACATTATCTTCATGTGCAGGAGTAATACAGACTGCTCGACATATTGTTCCATTGGAGGGGTGTTTAGATCGAGTCCTAAGATTGTACTCCAATCGAATTGTGAATCTTGTTGTGTTTCTTGTTGCATTCGTTGTGAAGCTGTAACACATCGGTTACATAGTCTACACAGATAGGTGCATTCGGCGCATTGGTAGTTGAAGCTTGCCATAGTGTACTAAGGAAGAAATTATGAAGTTATTCAACTAATACCTTAGAACAAAGCAAGTGACACTTTACAGCAATAAAACTAATAATTTACAGCAATACAACTAATACTTTACAGCAATACAACTAATACTTTACAAGATATATTTTTTTTTTTGGGTAAAAAATTAATTCATTAATTTTTTTCTTCTTAGTTATTTATATTAGAGCATATTTTTTTAAAATATAATTTAGTGTTATATTGTTTTTTTATTCATTGAAGATAAATTATATTCTTACTATAATTTAATTATTAAACTAAGGGTCACATATATTTTCGTCCACAAATTCTACTAATACCTTAAAAAAAATACACATATTGTAAGTGTTTTTATTAGTCATGTATTTTAATTATACATTCCTAATAAACGAGTTCATATTGTAACCATAAGTATGTATTTTAATTGTGTATTTTTTTAATTGTCCAACCTTAATATGCAGTCCAACCATAAGTATGTATTTTAATTGTGTATTTTTTTTTATTCTTAATTTTTGCAAAATTTAATTACTTAAAATGTAAGTGTTTTTATTAGTCATTCTCCTACTAACCTTTTAGTAACAAATTACTTTCAAATTACCTTTTTGTAACCTTTTAGTCATTCTCCTACTAACCTTTTATTAGTCTAATGCAGATAAGGGGCTGAAAATTTTAACGAGTCACGGTGGACAAATTCTTGATTTAAGTGACAAATTACTTTCAAAAAAATTGAAGAAGTACATTTTAAAAAAGAAAGAAAAAAATATTGTTGATGAACCAAGATATATGGCCAGCCATAGTTCACAAGCATGTACAAATTACAATAATTTAATCATCCTTCAGTTGTTAGATATTTAACTTGACCATTAAATCGATTTGCAAGAATACTATCGTTTAGTATATATCATATGTTAGATATCTCATTATGATTTAAATGGTTTTCTACCTCATATTTATAATTAGGTATAAGTATATTATTAAGTCAGTGCAGTTTTTTACCAACAAATTAAATTAAATTCGACCACAAATTGAAATCTATTTGTATAATAACTAGATTAATTTATTCCGATTATTTTGATTTCAAATGTTTTTTCTTTTTATTTTTGGACTCAACTCTAAAATTGTTTATAATTAGTAACCAAAATCATTATCTGACCATTTATTACTTATGAAATCATTATCTTATTTGCTGGATATACAAGCATGTACTAACTATTTATTACTTATAATTAATCTGATCAAATTTAAATGTTAGGCCAAGTCTAATTCTACTAATACCTTAAAGAATTACAACTAATACTTTATAACCAACTAATACTTTAAAGCAATACAAACAACACTTTAAAAGGATATTCAACTAACAGTTTAAAGCATATAATATGTATACAAGATATAAACAAGAAAAACACACCTTTAATGGTTGACGGTGGACGGGGGCAAGTGGACTGCGTTATTGAATAAATTTTTCGTTAGTATTTGTCGGAAAAATTAAACTAGAAAAAGCATACATCAAGATATATTAAAACTAAAAAACGAAAAGAAAAAAAAAACAATTCTGGCAGCGGAGGCGACGGCGCGAAAACGACTTGTGAAAATGAGAGGATTGAGTAGTGAAAATGAGAGAATTCTCGAATTTAGTTGTGATAATGAGTTGTGAAAGTGGTGTTTATATGTGTATATATTGTGTTATATATATATTTGTCAAAAAAAAAAAAAAAAAAATTTGAAACGCCGCGATGACACGTTATAAATTCAGGCGATCTGCCGCACTACATGCGCGACCACGGGCTTTGTCGGACGCTGCCAACAAAGATGCTTAATCACAGATCTTTCGCAGGCGCATTGCATGTGACCCGCAGATCTTTGTCAGCAGTTGTTGCATCGACGACAGAATCTTTATCGACGCGTGACATTGACTGTTGATTGAATTTATTATTCATTTTGACCGATAATTAATTAATATTTTAGATTTTAATTATGTTTTATTAATATTATTTTACTAATTAATTTTATTTCAGATTTTAATTGGTTTTATTACTGATTTAATTAGATTTAATTGAATTATTTAATTAAATTAATTTAAAATTATTGATTTATTTTAACTACTGATTTAATTTATTTAACTAATTAATTGATATTATTTGAATAAATAAAAAGTAATAATTATTTTTTATCCACAATATTAGTTCATTAATTGATTAGTATTTGTTAATTTATTGAAAAGTATTAGTTAGTTGGTTATAAAGTAATTATTTGTTATTCACAATATTAGTTCATCAATTGATAAGTATTGGTTAATATATTGAAAAGTATTAGTTAGTTGATTATAAAGTATTAGTTCATTCATTGAAAAGTATTAGTTCAATTATCATGTTTAAGAAAAAAAGAGTGCCAAAATATATTAGATAGCATTAGAAGATTACATATTTAACATTACATTAGATAAGTTATTAGTACTAGAACATTACAAAAGAGTACCAAAATAGAACTGACATTAAGATGCAATAAAACTAATCAAACCAATGTAAGGTCCTATATGAAAGAATCAGAAGTAGTACAATAAAAATTAGTTTTATCATTTTCAATAGTTCCTTGATTGCTTCAGTGAGAACCTTGATTACTTGAACCAGATTCTTCATCTCCTCAATCACCTTATGTCAGTGTCTTCACCTTGGCCATCATTCTTGTCAACAACCCCCTTATTGTTATCATCAGCCCACATAAAAAAATCACATCCACCACCTTCACTTAGGGAGTCGGGACAGTTATGAAATAACCTTCCTCCACTTCTAGGCTTCTGAGAAACATACGTACGACAAGCTTTTCCACAATAACAAATAAGGTTGTGTCGGATCAACTAGTAGATGTAGAAGACATGGTTTGTTCTACTTTTTTTGTGTAAGAACTCCTAATTTAGTAGTTGAATGTGTGGAGTATAATGTGGTTGTATGTATATATATAGCAAATGGATGGATGATTTTGGAACAAAAATAATGGAGGGAAAAATGAATAATTGGCGAAAAAAAAATATAGATAGAAAAAAGTGGCCTGTGTCGCATGGTATATGCGACAACATACTATCGTCGTCTTGCATCTTGCGACCGCGATCTGTCGATCGCGTGTCGACGAGAGATCTTGTGTGTCAATCTGATATGGAAGACGCCTTGACGTCGATCTCTATGATGACCGAAATTATTATTCATTTTGACCCGATTTTACTTCTTATAAATTCGTGTTCATTTTCACCAAATGCTATCACATAAATTTTACTTCTTATATATTTCCCATCTTCTACATCCATACATCCATCCTATATTTTCATTATCTTCTATTATAAATTTGTCTCCTACATTTCTTTATTTCGTATTCTTTTTAAACATGAGTTCTTATTACGATCCTGATTACGTTTCTGAGGATGTCACTGCTGATTTTATTGCTCCTGATGATGGTTTAATCGGAAAAGACGGAGTTACTTTTTTTGTAAAATATGTTGCCGGTATGAGAAACATCACACTGGCATTCGTACTTCTAATGCAACTCAGGTCAGGTATATATGCAGTGAAGGTGGAAAATATACACCTAAAAAAACCAAGAATGAGCGAAATACCAAAACCATCAAAAAATCGTGTCATTTTTCTTTACTTGCTTGGCTTTCTGATGCCGAGCGTGATAGGTGGCATATTGAGGTGTTGGAGGGGACACACAATCATCGATTTCCATCATTTGCAGAGGATTCAAGACTTGGTCAAATAACCCTCGAACAATACTAACATGTACAACTGCTAGATGCAATGAATGTGAGCTCGAGCAACATTTTGGGATATTTAAAGACAATCGATCCCAACAATAGTACGGACTCAAAGAGAATGTACAATTATCTGCAAGTATTAATCATTGACACGACATACAACACGAACATGTACGGTATGCCTTTACTTGAGGCCATTGAGGCAACAAGCACTCATATGACGTTCACCATTGCATATGCATTTATGATCCGTGAAATGCATGAACACTTCGAATATATCCTACGATTTATTTGGGGCTTGTACGATGATGAACTGCCAAATGTCGTTGTTACGGACAGGGCTTTTGCGTTGATGAATGTTGTTGATGTAGTTTTTCCAAATTCTCAAGCACAATTGTGCAGGCGCCACGTAGAGCAAGCTATATATAACCATGCTCTACACCTAGTGGAAAAGGGACTTAGCAAAAAGTCTGCTGATAGTTTTAAAGTAAGGTGGAATTATGCAGTCCAAGCGGGCATACGTGAAGAATGGGAATTTAGGTGGGATTCCGTAAAGAAGAAGTACAGTAGATTTACAGGTCTGATTTCGTATTGCGAAGGTACGTGGCTTACACCGCATAAACGGAGAATTTTAGGGATGTATATCGATGGTCGCCTGCACTACGGAAACTACACCAAAAATAGGTAACCATACAATCTTTATATTTTTTATCACAACTATTACATAAATTAAACTATTGAAACGACGTATTGTATTGATACATGTAATATATTTATAGGGTTGAACAGGAACACCATAGGGTGAAAAAAACTTGGATGGCGGCAAGAAACACTTTGACCTGATCTTCAGAAAGGTTCACCAAGTCATGGAGTTGCAGATATGTGAGATAAAAAAGCAATCGAGGTTTAGCTCCCACAAGACAAGGACTGATATGCTAGAGAACCAATTATACGGCGAACTAGTGCGCAATATCATGTCTAAGGAGTTCGACCTCATTGTCACAGAAGTGAGTAGGAATCTAGACGGAAATATGTGCGGTTGTTATCTCAGGAGAACACATGGCCTTCCGTGCCACTGCGAGCTTACACGGTACTCTTATATACCTTTAAATTGTATAGACTCGTTTTGGAAAACATTGAATATAGAGTTTTCTAGTATACCTACCACCGGAACAGATGATGACGGTGGTGGTAAGACTAAGAGAAAATTATTCGATGATAACACGGAAGACATTCTTCCACCGAATGTTGAAAAAAAAAAGTCAAAACAGAAGACCAGCGATCGTAAACCTTCTGAGTATGAGTACACGATGAAAGGTGCGGGAATAAAAAAGTCTACTCAAATAAGGGGTAAGGGGAGAGTGGCGGCAACTAATGCGCACCAGGATATTCCACCAGAAGCTGATCTTAGACATAGCACATCGGAAACACACACGATGAGTTATTCTGAAGAGACTCGGAACAGATTTCCCCAAAGTCCGGGCCATACCGACACAAATCCCCCCGAAACTCCAAATTCAAAGCCCCAGAGGCCCCAAACTTCTGAAGTCCCCCGTCACAAAAGTGGGCCATCCAATTTTCAAAATAATATTAACCATCCAATATAGTTTTTTAACTCTCAGGTGGAGGACGATTTTCTTCCATATATTAAAAATTATATTCATTTCTACAATGATGTAATTGGAGATGAGAACTGCGGATTTAGAGCGGTAGCACTCGCAATCTACGGAAGCGAGGACGAATGTGGTAGGGTACGAAAGGATCTTTATAATGAACTGCAAATAAGATGCGATTTACACGAAAACATTTTAGGTGGTTACACAACCTTCTCAGTTTTGGCAGAATCACTTAATCACTCCACAAATTCTACCCCACCTGATAAATGGTTTGCATTACCTGAACATGGATACCTGGTTGCAACCACATATAACGTTTTCGTAATGTCATTTGGAGAACACGACGGAACTTTTTGCCTTCCCGCAATAACAGATGAACGTCGAGGTCTTCCGACAAACAAATTGGTCTTGGGGAACGTGCACAACAACACTCATTGGATATTGGTAAGAAAAAACTATATTTATGTTACTTTAAAGTTTTTTTTATTTTTTATTTTTATTTAATTATAATAATAATTTTTTAACTGTTATTTCAGTTGTATATGCCAGGGGACGATCATCCAGTACCGTTTATATCTGAATATTGGGAACACTCACATGATCCTTCTGTAAATGGTATACATTTACAATTTCTAGACAGGATAGAGTTATTTCGTACATTACACGACTTGGATGTGCCGCGACGTGAGGCTAATTATTGGGCTAGAAAGAATAATAAATCCCAATATTATAATTTTTTTTAATAATTATTAGACCTTTTTTCTAGCAGCGCCGCATCGTTGTGATTTATTTTCGGATGAAAATTATGTAATGTGTATATTTTTTTTCCATATAATGTGATTTTTTTCATGTTTAAATTGATAATTGAACTAATACTTTTCAATGAATGAACTAATACTTTTCAATAAATTAACAAATACTAATCAATTAATGAATTAATATTGTGGATAAAAAATAATTATTACTTTTTATTTATTCAAATAATATCAATTAATTATTTAAATAAATTAAATCAGTATTTAAAATAAATCAGTACTTTTATATTAGTTAAATTAAATAATTCAATTAAATGTGTTAAATAAATTCAAAAATTCAAAATTACAATTAAAATAAAAAAATTAGTTAAATTAAATAATTTAATTAAATGAGTTTAATAAAATCAAAATTTGAAATTTAAATATAAATTAAATTTATTAATAAAATCAAAATTCAAAATTAAAAAAAAAAAAAAAAAAAACCGCGTCGCATTGACCATGAGACGCTGACATTTTTCGTCGCATGGACCATGCGATCGCAAGATGGTCCGTCGCGTGGTCAATGCGACCGCCTCCTATTCCGTCGCATGTCAGACGCGACCTTAGGTTCTCTCACATCACACGTCGCTTTTGTGGATATAGCAATGGTGAGATGGGTGGGAATGATATTTGTTTCTTCCCTATCCTCGAATGGACGTTTTGGTCCAGGCTTGAAAATTGAAATAACCACCAATCCGAAATTCGGCAACTGATGCTGATGCGTTTCAGCCTTTGGTGCAGTGGCGGACCCAGGATAGTAAAAGTGGGGGTGCAATTAATTGTTAACCTAAAAGTATTTTATATCTGAGTATAGATTAGTTGTACGATGCAATAATACATAACAAATATTTTTTTGTTAAAATAACTAATCTTGTTTGGTAAATAAGGGACATACCAATTAGTACTATTCAGTAAAAACAACTGATACTATTTGAAAATGTACTTGAGTTACATAATACAATTGGTGCATACAAGAGTCACATTTGTAAAAAACATTTTCTTATATGTTAAATGCATATTATCAAACTAAATATACAAGTTAATATTTAAGGTATTTACAAATAAATGAAAAGTATTAAAATTAACATTATAAAAATGATTTAAGTTTATATTTAAATAAATAATATGTGTGAGCTAAAAGATAAGAGTTCATTGAAAAAATAATATAGCATAATCACACTACATTAAAACGAAGTATAAAACAAGCATAAAGGCAAACAAAAACTTAATCTAAACGGCCCAATATCAATCAAATAAAAGGACTCAACTGGAAAAGGTAAATGCAATTGACTTTTCAGCAAAAAAAAAAAAAAAAAAGCTTATTGGCTTTATTTGTTTCCTCCTCTTCCTTCACACTCTTACCCATATACAGTAAAACCTCGTTAAATTAATACTCGATAAATTAATAATCTCGCTAAAACTAATAATTTGTTCGGTCCCAAGTGGAGACCAGTACAAATTTGGGACCCAATCAATAAAATTATAAGATAATATTTTTTTTGAGATCCCAGTGTATATATATTGGTTAAAATTTAAACTATAAATTAATAATTATTAAAAATAATTCATATACATATATATGATGCACTTGAATATTCTTAAGACAACTTAGTAAAATAAGAATCTCATCAGAACTTGTTTTTCTTGAACTTCAAATCTATGTTGATCTCATCTTTTAAATCTCTATCGCACCCAATAGTTGTGGCGTTGTCTTCTCGTACTGCAACAAAAAGTTATGAAGAGTTGTTGATGCTTGCAATGCTTCTTTTAGAGTGATCGGTTCCAAAGCTATTGAATCATCCTCTGCTTCATCATCTTCCGGATTATGAATGACATCGACCACTATCTCTTCTAGACTCTGAACTTCGTGACATTGATTATTTTCACCCGGAAAGTCGAGCAATTGATTCACATCCATTTTGTGGTGATATTGCATACCGGTGATCAAATTCTCAAGCTCACAAATGTCTTCTCCAGAGTTGCATCATTTGCACTTTGAGTCGCTTTTGATTTTCCGGTTTAATTTTTGCAGTGTTGAAAGCAATTTGCTATTGCTTCTTGATGAATATTTTCGGTCCAAGCTGACACAGCCATATTGATAGCATCTAAAACATTGATCTTTTATGGAGATGGTATGTCTAACTCATAGCCTTCCAAAATCTTACGGTAAAATCTTTTGCCGGTAATACATTTTGAAGGCTCTTATTATGCCGGCATCACATGGTTGAATTTTTGAGGTCATGTTTCGGGGTAGGAATAATAACTCGATGTTTCGTAAACCTTGAATATTGTTTGAATGAGCTGGACAATTATCGACTACCAATTTTTTTTTTCTTCCATGCATTTGTTCATCCAGCCAACGAACATATTCTTCAAAAAGCACTCCAGTCATCCAAGCTCTCTTGTTGGCACGGTATTGACAGTTCAAGCTATTCATATTGACATTCTTAAAACAACGGGCCTTTGCATACTTACCAATAATCCATAGAGGAATTTTTTCAGAGTCATCTTCATTGCAACAAATAACAATTGTCAACCTCTCCTTATCTTGTTTTCTACCTTTAAGTTGCTTTGTTGCAAGTGAATGATCGATCACCAGAACTGTAAAACAAACCCGGTTTCATCCATATTAAAAACATCTTTCCTTGGAAATTGATCATTTTTTTCCCTAATGGACTCCAATTTATTCTCCATATCATGCATGTCGACTGATCCACTCTCTCCGAAATGGCGATATTATTTGATACCATGCCTTGATTTGAATTTCTCAAGCCAACCTTGTGAAAGACGATGATCTGCGGGATCCTCTGGATGTAAAAGCTTAAGCGCCTCATTCGCCTTCTCTAAGATTAGCTCCCCGGTTATATTCACACGCTCTTGATGTTGGAGAAACCACTCATAAACAACCTTCTCAAGGTCCGGATACTTGGCTGATTTCTGACGCTTAGACGACCCACCTTTCTCAAAGTCAGATGATAGGAATTATGCAGATCTCTTAAGAGTGTTCGAAATTGTTGCTTGGCTAACTTTCAAATTGAAAGATTTTTCAACCCATTTCACCAAATCATTCGAAAGTGCATCCAAAGTTGATCTCAGATACTCACATAACATCTTTTATTGTTGGTTGGTCATTGTTGATTTTTGAATTCCTTTTAGATGAGTGGCCATTTTTGTGTGTGATTTACCAAGATTCCAATGGATAAATATATAGTGTTGATTTCTATACATGATTCAATGCACAAATGTTAGTCCAATGAACCATATTTTTGTATTTTCCAAAACCAATTAATTTAAACAAGTCATTACAACTTCCACGTGAGTTTGTATTCATGGAATTCTACTAGTACATTTGTATTTTAACTTAATTTTCATCAATAACTATGCATGTATACTTAAAGTTATTCAAAGAATTTGGAACTTTGAAGGTCAACTGTGCATATACGTTAAAACATTTTTAAATTAATAAATTATTAATTTATCGATATAATAATATCTCTATAAATTAATAAAATCCTCCGGTCCCAAAATTATTAATTTATAGAGGTTTTACTGTATTATTGTAAAATTGTTTTATAAAATATTATAGTATATATAAATACTAAAAGAAAGAAAAATTGAAATTGGGGATACACTTGTATCCCCATGTCACAAGGCTGGGTCCGCCTCTGCAATAGTGATGGATCTGGTGGAGATTTCAATCGATGGAGGGGACTGTCCAGACTCAGATAGTTTTTTGACGAAAATGACCAAATAAGATTGATTACGAATTTCAATAAATGGGCCAAGACAATGTGTAGGTCCCGAACGGGTTTAGTGAGGGCAGAAGTCTAGAGGGGTGAATAGACTTCTGAAAAACTTTTCGTCAGATTGGTGTGAGGCGATTACCGATCAAGTCGAAAGGAATCATTTGGGTCGATAACCAATTTTCTGAATTCGATTCGTAACTATCGGTTTAACCCGATGTGCGGAAGCTTAAGTTTTACCCGTGTGAAAAAACCGTTTGATAAATCGATTCAAGGTTAATCTTTTAAAGTTGATCAAGTGTCAAGTATGATCGAAAGCTTGGTGCTAGCCGATCTCAACTTGGAATATGTATCTTGCTTTTTTAAAGGTTGTGTGCGATTATGTGAACAGTTAATCAAAGCAAGAAATGCACACAAAATTTATAGTGGTTCGGACAAACCATCCTACGCCCACTTCCCTATCAAAAAGGGGCACCGAACTTAACCAATCGGACTTTGTTTTATGTGTAAGTCCAACACAAGACAACCGACTAGATGTTTAAAGAGTTCACACTCAACCGATCCCGTAAATCGTAACTAGAAACCCTGATGCGAAATCTTCTAAACAACTTAACCTAACTTGGGGGTTTGGGTAAGATTGTTGAGGTTCCAACTATGAAATCTTTTCTTTGCGTATAAGTATAGTTGAAAAGATTTCTATGCTAAGAACTTATGGGATGAACACTTAATAAAAATATTCTTCTTGATCGTGTTCTTGTGCGGAAATCAAATTAGCTTTGAGCTTTTGATTGTTCGTTTTTGCGTTTGTTATTTCCGTGTTTCACTCTAAAGTGTAATCCCATATATATAGACCTTGAAATCAAAAGCCGTTGGAGAGCAATTTGAACTTCGTGCTATATTTGGTAGACTTCTGATGCTTGATGTGACGTAAAACCGAGGCGGCATGGAAAAGCGTGAATTTGTACTTTGTACTCCCGTTAGAGAGAGGCAAAATCAAATTCGTGAATTAAACTCCGATCATACGTGTCTTGTTCTTATTGGATAGCGGACTTACTTTTCAATCTTCGTTTCTTCCAACTAAGTTTGACATTCTTCTTGGTCGGATCATAGGCGTATGATTAGGTGAAACATCGTTTTGAGTGGTGAATTTCGTTTTCGGGTTGACTTCAATTAGCATCTTACCGAAGGTTTTTGGTCGATCATCCGAAGTCATCCGATCTTCGAGTATCCCGAGTTTGAGCTTCATGACTTCAAGAGATATCAATGGATCAGATCAATCGATCTTCTGTTCTTTTCTAGCGTTCGTTGATATCGACTTGTTCTTTTGAGTCTTGATTCGACCTATACATATTGAGTTCCCTCAATATGTGACCTATCTATTACATCGCTTGTTCTATACAAGAATTATCAACCGGTCTCCTATCGTAATATAAACATTTTTGTCCGATTGGTCCTATTACATGTGTTGTTGGAACTTTCATCAAAACTATAAATTTCCCAACAATTTTTTGATGAAACCAAAACACTTAGAGAAACCAAAACAGTTGATAAGAAATAGAAACTGATTAAGAGCATGTAATCGTAAGACAATGAGACTTTGTCTTAGGATCGTAAAAAAAAATAAACTTTTCTCATTAAAGAATGATGATTACATGTTACATCGTAAAAGTTTGAAAATAATATTTCAAAAGTAGTCTTCGATTCTTCACTCTTTGGGCTTGTATCCTTCGCATCTCTCTTTGATCTTGAGAACGTTGAAAATCGATAAAGTTTCCATTTGACATCATCGGTTTCGAGGATCGATTTTTTTGCGTTCCTTCCGGGGAGGTCAAAAGTAGAATCTTTGAAATGCCGGTCTTCGAATGAGCCAAAAAGTACGGATGATCATACTCTTGGCGAGTTATTTTTACATTGATCGGCTTGGCCTCATTCTCCGTGATACTTGAAAAATCCGGGTATTTATTTTCTAACCCGGTTGAGGAATTCTTCATCGAGATTCTTCTTGTGGAACAAGATTAAGAAAAAAAGGCATCCGAAGCCATTCACTTCGATCTTGTTCCATTCCTCAAATTTCTTAGCATCTTGCAATTGTTTTTTGGGATGATCTCATCAACTCTTTAAAAAATTAGGTTCCGAAACGGATTTTCCGGCCCTTCCTTTCTTCATTCTCAAATTGAATTTCTTCTTGATTTTTACGCCATTATGTTTTTTTTTTTTTTTCTTTCTTTTTTTTTGGCATTTTTTCGCTTCTTCTCGCTATCTGCTTTCTTGGACATCTTTTTCACCAAGATTTTGTCCATCAGATCGTGGTGGCCGTTCTTCTCGAAGTTTGTGATGTCCTCGCTTGATTGGTTTTCTCTTCTGTCCTTCCCCTTTTTGGTTTGATCAAAAAATTCGAGAACCAAAGTCGATCGCGATCGCCTTTGTTGAGAATGAATATATGCCTTGAGTTTGAGCAGATTAGATTTTTGAATCGTTGATACTAATCTCCGTCTTTGATGCACAAGTGATAGAGAAAAAATTTAGCTTGTAATGAGCATCGAAAAGAAACTTGTTGTTTATCCACTTAGTCGATTTGGTATCAACGGTCTTTATTATGGATTCAGATTTATCTTTGATTGCCTCAATATGGGAAATTTCCCTTTGATCTTTTATTTCGTTGATGGCAATTCGTCTTTGAAATTGCCGATCCCTCAACTTCTCTCATGAGATCTTTGAGACAAGATGATCTACGGGTTGATAGTGACGTGTGATGTTGGAACGTTAGTTGTCACTTGATGGTTCGGGTTGTTTTGTGCCTCCATGGTTGGTGATATACTCTGCATCCTTTTAGAGCTCCAACTGTCTCGGTTAAATCTGTTATTCGCGAACCCTAGTTTCGCATGGATCGAGCTTTAACATTTAAATTATCGGCTCTTTGGTGATCCCCACTTTTAATTTATCGAAATCGAAGTACGCAAACTCAACAATTATAATTATTATGAAGTGACGAAGCTTTTTAATCAAAAGATCTCTCGGTGAGGATCTCCAAAACTTCCCTCTCTTATGCGAAGGTTAGGCGACTGAAATTTCTCATCAATCTCTCTTTCGATTATTCGGATCATCATAATAAACAACTCATAATGGTGATGGACATTTTAAATTTGAATCATACCTATTTCTTGAATTTCAGATTTAATTATGGTATTCCCCGGGGATCTGGTGGGTCGGGGGTTCTTAAATATAATTCGCCCTGGGTGGCCAAAAATTGTTGAGAAATTTGTTCCCTATTTGGGCAATTTATCTTATAACTGCAACCTTGTTAATTTTGATTTAAATCTACTCCAAAATGGATGAATATATTTTTAATCATTGGTGCAAGTTTGAAATTTATAATATCTTATTGTTTTTGACAATATGTCAAACAACAATCGTATTTTCTCTTGAGCATTGGCCCGACAAAACCTCAAGTATGTTGTTTGTCGCCTTCAAGAACTTTTTTTCGATCATTTCGTCTCGGGTCTCCCTGTAATGGGCAAATCGAGAATTAAATGCTGAACAGACGGGTTATGTCCGCGATTCGTTCGCCGAAAGTAGTTCTTCTCCTCGAGCATCCAGATCCACTTAAATTCCTTAGAATTTAAAAATTTGGATTGAAAGCCGTATAAAAATTTCTCAAGGCCCTTTTTGAAGAATTTGCTGACCTCCATGGATTAGGATAGTGATATTGAATATGCATTTAACTTATCATCCACGATCCTTTTTTATAGTTGGATTTATACCGTGAGTGATCATTCACAAATAGATAAGATAGATTCGGTTAGAGAGTTGTGCATTAGTACAAAGAATATCACACAAAGTGAAACTAAGAAGAATAAAGCATAACACAAGAGAAACATTTAAGATCAATGGATTTACAAAGATGCATCAAATAAACATATATTACCAGTTACATTTTTTTTTAAAAAGATGATTTTGAAACTTAGGAAAACACTTTGAACTGAGAGAAGTAATCTGGAGTTTTCAGAGAATAGATAAGTTTGTGAAATGGAAAACTCGGTCTATTTTTGATGAACTTTATAAAGACGAGGAGGGAAGAAAAGAGACACGATTTTGAAGATCAACCGTTTGAAAAGATTAAACGCCCAGATTAAGCGGTTTTGATCGTAGGGTCGTGAAAGGCACGCATTTAAAAAACTTTTGGATTTAAAAGCACGTTTAATAGCGGTTAATACATGTACCCCACGTCCGCATTAAATGATTTGCGAGAGAATACGTCCTACGGATAATGGATGGGTACAAAAGGCAAATAATATCCGATAAGATCCGATAAATAAGCAAAGAACAAGAGAAAAAAAACAGATCTGGTTGATCGATATTTAATCATCAATACTACTTGTCCATGTTGATTTCACTTGTTGATCTTATAATTGCCTTTAAGCCTTTAAAATTTCCCTAACCGATCCTTTTAACCGATCTTCTTCACTTGCATCCGATTTGTTGAGTTTTCGAAGTTTGATCTTCATTGAATCGTTTGATTTCCTTCGATCCTTCATTTTTATCGGTTGAAGTTCCCCTTCAATCGATATTTTTTTTCCCATAGACCGATGCATCCGATTTTTGTGGTTTTAAGCTCGGTGATCTTCTTCATCCGATCGATCTTTTGAATGTATCGATTTTGATTGACCTAATCTGATTCTTTCTCGATCAAGTCAATTCTTGGAATAAGTGTTACCGCCAAAACTTAGTCTAGAATAGTAGTCTCTATTCCTAAGTTGGCGCGATTTGATATGTAATTATAAATACAATCTTTCGATATGTCAATTAGTAAATTTATCCAATTATCGCGTGATTCCTACATCTTTGTCCTTTTGGTGCAGATTTCTCTAAAAGGTTTTGAAAACTTGAATTTGCATTTGCACCCTTGCTTGGCCTCTATAAATTGGACCAATTGTTTTACACAACATAACCCATTCACCATACTTATTTTCTTTGTAAAATCATGTATCTGGTGAACCCTTATTTCCTGGTTAAAATTCCCAAAATATCTTTACCCTTTTTCAATGATTTCAGCTTCTCAAATCAACCCTTTGCGTCCCTTATTGCTGTTTTCGTTATCGTCAAAGATTTCACATACGATTGTTGCAAAGCTTCTCTACCACCACGGAGGCGGACCTCTTTGTCAAGGTAAACCGAGAAGACACTTCTCCTAATCGTATGCACCTTGTGTGTCTATCGTTATGACGTAACTACCATAGACTTAGTCTGAAAATGAACGTGAGTTTGATATGCGATCTTGATCAGCCAACAACTGATCTTCGTATATCACCTCACCATTTAACTGCTGGAGAGCCCACTGACTCTTTCTTAGGGCTCCTGGCTTAAAAATCCTATCAAGGCCGTTGTCGCTCCATTTTTTCTTGATCTTGACCTCTGCGGCCTTTTGATATATTCTTTTTCTTTAAAGCCTCTCTCACCCTTTGTTAAGTGGGGAAAATGAGAGTATCGATTCAGGTTAGGATGAGGGTTTAGGGTTATAGATTTAGGGTTTAGGGTTTAGGGTTATCACTTATGTCGACCTCCTCGGGTCCTTTGTTCTTGTATCTTGTAATGTAACCTGACCTTCGGGTCTTTATCAATGAAAAGTTCTATTATTCCATTGTTGTGTAAAATTCATGTATCTTTATGCGATTTTAAGCTTTAATCTTGTGAATATCACTTGTAAATCTTGCTTGTTTGAATATCAGCTTAATCGACTCATAAAGATGTAAAATAACCCAACTGATTTAATCAGATATTCCTTTTAAAATGAGTGTTTCCTTTAACTGATAAACCTTAAACTGATCGATTCCTTTAACCCGATAATCCTGCAGAGATCGATCGATTTCTCACATCGGTTCCTTGATCGATCTTCCGATCGATTGAGATACCAAACTCAATCGATTTCTTTTTCAACTCGTTAGTCTCTCAACCAATTTGGTTCGAAATCATTAGTCAAACATTTTAGGTGCATTTTCTCCAAGATCCGAAGTCTAGCTCATTCATAATTCTCTCGAATCGATCTCTAGTGGCTTGGTTAGAATATCAGTTTTCTGTATATCAGTATGAATCTTTTCCATTCTAATATTCTTCTTTTCAACATGATCTCTTATAAAATGGTGTCTGACATCCACATGATTGCATCTTGTGTGTAGAACGGATTCGACGAGTGATTGCAATAAGACTATTATCTTCACGTAAAATAGGTACATTGTTAGCTTCAATGTTATAATCCCTCATTGCCGACTAAGCGGAAGCGATTGGGAACAACAAAACCTTCCTGCTGACCATATATTCGGCTTTCATAGTAGATGTCGCAGATGATGTCCGCTTTTGAAAACCACGAGATCGGTTTACTTCCTAAGAACCCGACATGTTCGAGGTGGATTTTTCGTCAATCTTGCAACCTCCATAATCAGAATACCCACTAAGCTCTAGATTATCATCTGATGGGTAAAATAAACCAAGATTTACCGCCCCTTCAGATACATAAGAATCGCTTAGCCGCTTCTAGGTGGCTTATCATTGGATTTGCCTCGAATCCGCACATACACCATATGCGAAGGTTATATCTCGGTTGTTTGGCGTCGGGTATAGTAGAGATCCAATGAGAGCCCTATATTCTTTCCGATTTGTTTTTCGACCATCCTCATCCGGATCCATCTTGGGTCATCATAGGAATTTTGGCTTCCTTACAATTTTGAACTCCAAACTTAGCCAATAAATTCTAGTGTACTTTGCTTAGCGAGATGAATATTCTTCGCACTTTGCTTTCACTTGAAGACCCGAGAAAGTAATTCATCCGACCCATCATGGACATCTCGAATTTCTCTTGCATCGGTTTGTTGAATCTTTCACATAGACTCTTGTTAGGAGATCCAAGATGATGTCGCCCACGAGATCCGAACCATCGTAATATCTTTTCCATCTTCTATTTCGAATAAGGTTTCGTCCCGCATTCCTTTAGTGAACCCACTATTGATCAAGAACCGAGAGAGTGTATCATACCAAGCTCGAGGAGCTTGTTTCGAGCCATAGAGCTTTTTTCTTAAACGGTACACTTGGTTGCCCTTTTCAAAGCCCGGAGGTTGTTCGACATAAACTTCCTCGCTAGTACCCCATTTAAGAAAGCACTCTTTACGCCCATCCGGGATGAACCCCTGTGGGAAGATATGCCGAAGCAAAAATGAATGGCTTTAAAGCGAGCGGCTGGTGCAAAGGTCTCATCATAATCAATTCCTTCCGACAGGAATACCCCTTTAAGAACAAGTCTTGCTTTATTTTCGGTGATGACGTTTTTCTCATCTCTCTTGTTCTTGAATACCCACTTCGTGCCAATAACGTCTTGATGACTTGGTCCGTCTAAGTTCCCAAACTTGATTTTTCGGCTGTTTCGGCTCTTCCGCATGGCTAGAATCGACTGGCGTCTTGTAAAACTTCCTCTATTGTTGTTGGTTCCTTCATAGACGAATACATGACAATACATGGCACTTTCACCAATCTCGATATCTAGTTTTAACTTTATCGGATGGGTCTCCGATATCGGTCAGTTGGATGATGGTTATCCAGTCCTTTCGATTTGCGTTTTGGAGAACATCGTCCGTTTTCGATAAAATTTCATTACTCGCGATTGGGAGTGGCGCGGAGTTATGATCCACTTGATAAGAACAAGTCTCGGTGATGTTGGACATCAGCGATGTCCGCTCGTGGGAACTTCAGATGTTCCCCGAACCGGATGGTTCGGTTGAAAATTATCTCTCACCAGACGCCTTTCTTCATTTTATTTTTTTCGCCTTAGGATCTGAATGATCCGGTGAATCACCTAGATCTGGAATGTATATTGTTCTGGTTTTCGATTCTTTTTCCTTGATCGTTAGTCGATCCATTTTCCGAACATCGTTCTTGTTGATCGGTACATCTTGTTCTCATGCGCGATTTCTCTTGATCGTAAGATGCTTCATCAAAGACTACATGGGGTGTTTCTTCCACAAGTAGGGTTTGCATTATAGAAAAGAAAGCCTTGCTAGATGAGGAATATCCTAGAAATATACCCTCATCCGACTTGGCCTCAAAAGTCTTCAACCGACTCTTCCCATTGTTGTATATGAAACACTTACACCCAAAAAACATGGAAGTAAGAGACACGAGGTTTTTACGTCCTTCCAAGTTTCATAGGGTGTTTTGTAGTGAGCCTTGGAAGACATCTGTTCCGAGTATGGCATGCGGTGATTGATTATATAAAACGGCTTGGTATCGCATGTTCGCCTAACATTGTGCGGCGAACTTCTTTGAGAGTTCGTTCTCCGTTCACCTACTCCATTTTGTTGGCGTCCTCAATGATGTTTCATGTTGTATACCAAACTTAGAGCAAAAATCAAGTAATAAAAGAGTTCGTAAATTCCGCATCTTTATCCGATCCGATTTTTAAATCGACAACCCTTCTCATTTTGTAATCGTTTTTAATTCGGGTATCTTGAATAGTCGTCTCATTCTTCTTGTGTAAGAATATAACCTGTAAACTTGGAATAATCATCCACGATTACTAGAGTATATTTTCGTTCGTTGAGATCGACCGTGTAATCGGGTCCGAATAGATCCATATGAATAATTTATTTGGATGCGGTCCCGAATTCCCTTGAATGAAGCTTTGACCTATTTTCCTTTCTCGACATGCAAGACATGTCCGATCCTTTGAAAATACTTCATTAGGAAGTCCTTCTACTAGAGACATCCTTCTTTATTTTGTTAAGAGTTTTAAAGTTGATGGCTTCATTCTTTTGTGCAGAGCCAACCGCTACTTTTGGAACTCTTGACAATTAGCATGCATTTCTTGGGCAATATTTCCAATCACCGTGTAGATCGTCCCTTTTCTTCAACCAAGAGTTAAAAACCGTTGAGTGGATCGATTCTTGATAGTGCATTGATCTTCGAGAACTCAACACCAATCCGAATCAAATTATTAAATTGTGAAACCGATAATAGGTTGTGCTTTAGACCTTCGACATACGAGACTCAGATTATTTTGTACATCGTCATTCTCTAAGGTTCGAACCCTTTGGTATAGCCAAAGTTATCATCACCGAAGAGTTGGCCTTTCGTTTATGTAAGAGTGAGGAGATGTTTGCTTTTCCATCATGTGCCTTGAGCATCCACTATCGATGTACCGAGATAGTTACTTGCACACCTCCTTTGTTGGCGGGATAATCGGGGCTTTAGGTACCCCTTTTTGGATTGGGTCCGAGGGGTTAGGATTAGTTTTGGGAATCCATACAAACAGAAACACTTCTATTGTGATCGGTTAGATCGAAGGCGCCCGATTTGTCTCCCCATACTGTCAACATAATCATACATCTCTTTATATGCTTTTTGTTTTGTATGATTATTAGTGTGAACCTGGATGAATTAGAAGATTTGGGATTTTCCTTTTCATTTTGTCTTCTTCTTAATGTGGTTCAAAAAAGCCAGAAAACCTAGAATTTCGATTATAGGGTAAGTACGATCGCTACCATTAAAAGATTCATATCTTTTTAGGCATAGGTGGTTTTTTGGTTTACACCCCAAGCATGCTTATTAGGCGGTGACCTTGATTGGGTCTCAGATTGTACTTTCTTTTCTGTGTTGTCTTTTCTAATTCTCGATCTGTTGATTAGGTTGAGATTTTTCTTGAATCGGGTTCTTCGTTGATTTCTTGATGCTTTACCAATTGGGGTCCATTTCGTTCCCCTTACGGTTTAGGCACCTTTACCGCTCAATCGTCCTTTTCCTTATTAGATACATATTTGGCTTTTGATGTATCTTTTGTTTAAACTTCGTCTGAATACATCTTTTTGAGATGAATCACCGGCTTTTGAGGATGTGGAAGGGTTGTCATAGCCAAGTCCCTTCTTATTAATCGTTGTTGAAAATAGGCGTTCATGTCTTGAAGCGGTTTTAGATGATTTTGAAAAAACCTCCATTTTCTTACGCAGATTATCCCTCGATGATTTTAGACTTTCATGCTTTTTGAACAAATTTCATCGAATTTTGCTTGTAGGATTTTGAAGTCATCACTTGTTGTTTGTTAATTATTTGATCTTTGATTCGCTTCTCTGATCGAAGTTTTAATTTCGAGAATTTTAAATTCCTCGGTTGCCTTCGATTTTGGTGATCTAAGTTCGAGAGGCTTTACATAGATCATTTTCTTTAGCAAAGGTGATTATTTTCGGTCCTCAAATTTTATCAAACTTCCACTATAGCATAAGTGTCTATGCATTGAGAGATCCTCAAGCAATTGCTTTGCGGTCGATCTCCCCAAATAGTGTGCTAATGATAGCAGGTGTAGAAGCGAATGAAGCGGAGTTTGGAGGTTACCAGTTGGTCCTTCGGCCATAAAAGCAGATCTCATCATAGCCGAAGAGAATATCGATCTTCATTTTCATATTCCATAAGTCTTCTCAGAGGAGTATCCAGTCCTCGGAGGGCAAAAAATCGTCAATTTCGACGACAAGAACCATGGCTCTTTGTCTTTATAATTTTGAAAATGGCGTACCTCTTAAATCTGCTTATAGTGACTAAAAATTTTCTCTTGAATTTACGCTCCTTGATCCACCGTTCCTTTCCTTCCGGGTGAATCAATTTGTATTCAGATGAATGATTTCCTTTTCGATAGTAGTCCGGCTTCTTCTATCGATTGGTTATCTCTTTTTCCTCCGTCGACTATCTCTTTTTCCTTTCAATTGATCCCTTCGATCAATCGGGTTCTTTCACGGAGATTGGCTGGCTGATCTCCTATCTCGCCCTCGGCTATGTTGATAGTCCTTATAGAATCTTCAATACTTACCAAGTTGGACGTTTGATTTCTCAAGCTTCGTAAGTAAAGGAGCGTCTGATCTCGCTCGACTCACTATATTCCCAAAGTTCGTTGGCCTTCGTTTCGCATTTGGTTGCCTTTATAACCGATTTTGAAGTTGAGGCTTCGGCGGGCACCTCATCTTCATCCGCTTTGTCTCTCTCAATCAAATCGAACTCGTGAGCTTTAAGGCTCAAGAACAAGGGCTTCATTTTTGAGATGTCTTGGCAATCCTTGATCATCGTGACCTTCATATCCCACTTCTTGGTGAGTAGAGACCTTAGAATTTTGTAGTTGATATCTTTATCGGACATCTCTACCAATTAAGCTTGTTTATGGACATTGTAATTCTTCCATCGAGTTCGTTGATGGTTTTGGCTGGGCAAAGCATCTTTAGTTTCTCGAACTTCACGATTCGGTTTTGTTCTACGGTATTTTTTATTTGTTCATTTCCTCGCAGATATTTAGTATCCCACATTGCTTTTTGATTTGAGATACTTAATCTTTTCTTTGGTGACCTTATCCATTGTTTTCATGATAATATGTCGTATGCGATAGTATCTAGAGTATGCGTTTCCTCTCTTGCATCCATCAAGGCCGGGTTTTTTTCGCACAAGACTTCCGGGGCAAAGTCCGTATCAGATCTCCGACAGGTTGTCGTAATAAATGATGATGGGTCTCTTTCGATGACTTCCATCATTCTCCCACCGATCGAGCCTAGATGGTTGGACATATATATGGCCCAACTGCATATACTCATCGATTGAGAACTTGGCGCAGATCATGATACATACCGAGGTGTTATCCATCCGAAAGTGATTTTGGAAAATGAATGAGTTTTAAAAACGGTTTTTCAAGACCGCTTGACCACAAAGATTCTTCCTCAAGAATCGATGATACACAGTAGTTGTGGTGCGAGAACCAACCGCCTCGATACCACTTGTAGGTCCCGAACGGGTTTAGTGAGGCGTAAGTCTAGAGTGGGGTGAATAGACTTAAAAAAAACTTTTCGTCTTGCAGATTCGGTGTGAGGGCGATTAGCTTCGATCGAGCGCGAGTGAATCGTTTGGCTGATAACCAACTTACCGGTCGCTGAAGATCGGCCGTAACTATCGATTTAAGCGATGTGTGCGGAAGCTTAAGTTTTACCCGTGTGAAAAACCGGTTTTGATAAATCGATTCAAGGTTAATCTTTTAATCAGTTGGATTGAAGTGTCGAAGTATGATCGGATCGAAGCTTGGTGCTAGCCGATCTCAACTTGGAATATGTATGCGCTTTTAAAGGTTGTGTGCGATTATGTGAACAATTAATCAAAGCAAGTAGTGGCACACAAGATTTATAGTGGTTCGGACAAAAAATCCCTACGCCATTCTTCTTCCCTATCAAAAGGCACCGACTTAACCAACCTGGACTTTGTTTTATGTGTAAGTCCAACACAAGACAACCGACTAGATGTTTAAAGAGTTCACACTCAACCGATCCTTAAATCGAGAACTAGAAACCCTAGTGCGAATCTTGCTAAACAACTTAACCTAACTTGGGGGTTTGGGTAAGATTGTTGAGGTTCCAACTATGAAATCTTTTCTTTGCGTATAAGTAGCCTAATCACTAGTTGAAAAGATTTCTATGCTAAGAACTTATGGGATGAACACTTAATAAAAATATTCTTCTTGATCGTGTTCTTGTGCGGAAATCAAATTAGCTTGAGCTTCTTTGATTGTTCAACGTTTTCGTTTTTGTTATTTCGTGTTTCACTTAAAGTGTAATCCCATATATAGACCTTGAAATCAAAGAGCCGTTGGAGAGCAATTTGAACTTCGTGCTATATTTGGTAGACTTGAGCTTGATGTGACTAGCCGAGGAACGGCATGGCGAAAAGCGTGAATTTGTACTTTGTAGTCATATATCTGAGAGGCAAAATCAAATTCTGCAATTAAACTCGATCATCGTGTCTTGTTCTTATTGGATAGCGGACTTACTTTTCAATCTTTGTTCTTCCAACTAAGTTTGACATTCTTCTTGTTGAGATCATAGGCGTATGATTAGGTGTTGGTGAGTGACCGATCGATCACCGAATTGATCGATCCACGATAGAGTCTTCGATGCGATCTTGGGTTGACTTAGCTTCAACTAGCGTCTTCGGCCGATGTAGGTCTTCCGGTCGATCATCCGGAAGTCATCCGATCTTCGAGTATCCCGAGTTTGAGCTTCATGACTTTGAGGACCGGATCGGATCAATCGATCTTCGTTCTTTTCTAAGCGTTCGGCCCCTTCGGATATCGCCTTGTTCTTTGAGTCTTAAGATCGACCTATACATATTGAGTTCCCCCTCAATATGTGACCTATCTATTACATCGGTTGTTCTATACAAGAATTATCAACCTGGTCTCTATCGCAGTAATATAAACATCGGTCGGTCCTAATGTGTCCGATTGGTCCTATTACATGTGTTGTTGGAACTTTCATCAAAACTATAAATTTCCCAACACAATGTTGTGTCGTGTAGTAGAGGCTAATAAACTTTCTTAATTTGGATTAATTTATATAGTATTATATAAATATAATTTCATTGTTGGAGCCCTTGATTGTGATATTATCAAATTAAGATTTGATTTAGAATCAAGGATGATATATTTTTGCTTGAAAGCGCAACTCATATATAATTTATGAAGTAATTATTTATGAGTTAAGGGTGGCAATGAAGACTCCACTTGATTTTGGATTTAATCCAAAAGACGTCGACTCATATAATTCGTTGAGAAATTATTTAAGAGTTGACGTGAATTAAAAGCAAAATTGTATTTCTTTATATTCGATGGAATCTGATCAGACATAATCATGTGAGAAGCAATGATAAAAAAAAAAAAATAAGATCATGCTTGAGTATCTCCCAACAAATCAAATGCTAGCAAAATTAGTATTGGGAGTTAAAATCAAAAGGTCTGGTGGAGATATGGAGCTATTACCGATTAAAAAAGATGTCTTGATTGAAACTAACTCCATCTTAAGGTACAAGTAAAAAAAAATTGGCACCTTAACATTGAGTTAAAAAGGCAATTCAATATTAGACATCTGCGAAATGGAAACATGGATACATTTCAAAGTGCATAACCTGGAAATAGTGGGGGTGAGACTATTTCAAAAGCTCTATATCTGACCTATGCACTTTTATTAGCACAACAAGTTAAGGTTGGATTTTGAATCCTTAATAAACTCATAGCTCTGTGGGATGCATTGTGGACATTCTTGATGAGTCTACCTATGTAAGTAGAAAAGTGAGAGGCTGTTTCTTAGGGATTATATCGGTAAGATCCTAAAATACTTGCGAGACCAGGATGAGCACAATGCCCATTATGAATTGGTGTTGCCAAAATAAAGGAGCAATAAATCATATGCGACGAGAATATAATTCCATAGTGTTTCATGTTCAACCATAAGTTAAAGGCTAAAAGTCCACTTCATGGCTATTCGTTGCGTAAAGCAAGTGTGTATATTTTATTATTTTATTATTTTTATTATTATATATTATATATGTAAATAAGTGGGGGATTGTTGTATATATATGTATTTACATAATATAATAAGTCGAGAGAGCTCTTTACGAAAGAACACAATTTCAGTGAAGTTGCAACTCTTTAGGTTCAACGTAACTATTCGGTGAAGTTGCACCTTTTGATGAGTTAAAATCTATAAATACTCAGGAAGTGTGGAAAGTTGATGATATTGAGAATTAGATTTTCTCGAGGAAATGAGAAATCAAGTTTCTCTAAACACTGAAAAGTTGAGTCTCTCTATATATCGAGTCTTCTATTTTGAGTTTTATATATACACTTGTGATTTCTGCTTCTGAAATTCGTTAGAGTGTAACTATCGTTTTTCGGTGTGCTTAACTTATCATTAACTCTGTTACCCACACAAATATACAATACGTCCAGCCCGGATGACAACCACCACTAAGTTGGAGTTACCCAACTTCACAGGCGAGAATCCGTATGCTTGGATATCTCGTGCTGAATAGTTTTTCAGGCTTGATAACACACCTGAAGATATACGTTTGGAGCTATCACTTATCGCAATGGAGGACAACACGCTATAGTGGTTGCAGTGGCTTCTGAATCGGTACCCAGGTTTGAGTTGAAACAAATTTACTGTTGAACTCCTTCGCCGCTATGGGGATGACCCCCGCGTCGACCCGTTTGAGACGCTCGCCCTATCTCGACAAATTGGAACGGTTGACGAATATGTGGATCAGTTTATTGCTCGGATGACTGCTGTGAAGAATCTGACCCCATCCCATGCATTGGGTATTTTTCTTCACGGTCTTCGTGATGACATCCATCTTCGTATAAGATCTAATGATGCGGAAGATATTTGCAAGACCATGCATCTGGCGAGGGAGATTGAACAGGAATTGTCGACTTCTTGGGCACCTCGCTACTCGGGTTATTCGTATCGAGCTCCACCAGCACTAGGCCGCTCTTTTCAATCAGCTCTAGGCCAACGTCTGAGTGCTTCCTCTCACCCTAACAGGAGCCCTGCGGGCAACAAGTCCTTCTCAGGTGGTTCTCAGAATAAGCAACCTTCCGAGTCTGCGGGTTCAGTCAATCAGGGGGCGTCCACAAGGTCCTAAATACATGTCCCACATGAATTTATGGACCTACGGAATAAAGGGTTGTGCTTCAAGTGTAAAGAGCCCTACACTGTTGGGATAACATATGCCAGGATCTATCGTGATGACTTCATAAACACAAATTTAAATTAACAATTATTACTAGCATGAATTAACCTAAGTGGATTCAAATAATAATTAATCCAACAACGACATGCAAATAATATTTCACGTAAAAGATCCTAGCATGCGGAATTTCTAGGAGATTACGTAAACGTACCCGTTGGAGAGACGGTCTGAGACAGACAGGATCAAGTATATGGATACCCACCAAAAGTCCTTCTCAAGTATTCCCAAGTCCTCGTCCAATAACCCCGGTGGAAGGTTCTCCAATGAACGATTTATAAAAGAAAGGAAAATAAATAATTGTTGCACCACCTTTGTGGATTTCTAATATTTCCAACACATGGAACACTAGTTGGGGATGAAAAACTCATCCCCTATTTATAAGTGAGGGAGGGATGAAAATTTTAAGGCAAATTAGGGTTAGGAAAGAATTTTTCTTGATCTTCAAGAAATCTTGAATATATCCAATATATTCTTCTTTCCATGTGTATTTTTCCACAAAAATCTCACACCCTTATTTAGCCTAAAATTTCGAAAATTACAAGAAGATTTGCAAGATTGAATCTTTATTGAATTTATGAGATATTCTTATATTCCAAGAATACATATCTTTCTCCATAAAATCTTTCCAAGAAAATCTTTCTTCTCTTTCTCTTTGCATTATTTTCGAAAATTACCTCTTAAAGAAGCCAAGTGAGAGTTTTCTTGAATTTATGGGATAATCTTGTATATCATGAATACTTATCTCATTTCCATAAAATCTTTCCAAAAAAATCTTCTCCCTCTATTTCTTTAATATTTGAAAATTTCAAGGAAATATAATGATACAAAAATTTATTTTATTTTAAGCACCTTTTATTTATTGGACTATAATTGGGCTACTTGAGGGCCTTTAGGAGAATTAAGATGGACCTTTCAATGGGCTTCTGAATTCCAATATGGAGCCACAATATAATTCAGTCCATTAATATTAATTAATGCCACTATATAATTAATATTGCACTATCCAACTTAACTCATATACGGTAATATGGCTCCCTGTCATTATTTCCCGTGTTTAAGATTATTTAGTCCATTAATTAATTAAGCCACTGAAAAAGCTTTATATTAATTAATATCTTTATCCTTGGAGTAAGGACATCCCAACTTTATTATCCATACCGGAAAATTAATTCCACTTGCAAGATTTGGTATGATAAAGGTTTCGGGCCCACCAAGGGGACCAATCAAGCAAGACATTGCAAGCACACGATTCTGTATATTAATTTAGCAATTGTCGTGCAATTAATATTATTGCCCAAGATATAGGGTATCGAAGTCGCAATGATTATCTTCCCATTTATAAGTCAAAGCAATAACTACTAATCACACACAGTCCTTATTAAGTGATAGAGATTAAGAAATCAACAACCACTGTGGTCTAACTCTTCATCCCTTAAGTCAGTGCGAATGAGTTTATCCTCTCTGCAGGTCCGCTTCAGCGCATCGAATGCATTAGTGTAATCTCTTGGTCAAGACAAGTCAATCTGAACCTTACACATCAACTTCTACCAATAGATTGATCGGATCTATCTAAGTTGTGAAACACGCACTCGTTTACAAGACAATGTTAACGTGATCTTCTGTGATCTGGTATCACCACGTTAACTACAATGTAACGCGTGCTATGAACGGTTTGTAATAAATATATGTAACATTCAATCATATTTAAAGCAACAATAATAAATAATTTATTTCAGTAAATAAGTGTTTAATACACAGGTTATACAAAGTAAAAGCATACTTTCACGTATAACCTCAACATACACTCTGTTGCACGTTTGTTCGATAAAATCTCTTTGCATATGGTAATGGGGGATGAGGAGGCCGATGGGGACGTGGAAACTATTGATGGGGGGTCAAGCAGACATTTTTCCCGAGGGAGCTGATCTCCAGTATTTGGAGGTGTCTGTTGTAGCCGCTTGTGGGTTTGATGGCCCTCAAACAATGAAATTATTGGGTGAGGTGAATGGGGATTCAGTGGTGGTTATGATTGACAGGGGAGCCTCGCACTGTTTCATCTCCAGTTCTGCAGTCTCCAAGTTGGGTTTGTCCTTCAGTGATGGGGCCGCTCTCTTTGATGTGATCCTTGGGGATGGGAAAGAAACAAAGATTGACGGGGTTTGTTCGGGTGTTCAACTACGTTTGGGCCCTACTATTTTTCAGATTGAGGCGTATGCTTTTCCGGTCAGCGGAGTGGACTTGATTTTGGGTATAACTTGGTTAGCTACACTGGGAGACGTTCGCGCTAATTGGGCTACGCTAACGATGCAGTTCGTGTATTGGAGAAAGGTCATAACCTTGAGAGGGGAATCAGGCCTTACTCGCCGATAGGTATCGTCTGCCTCAGCCCTAAAATTATCAAATGTTGATCAAAAATGGCTTCTTTGGCCGCTGGAGTTGACACATATCACATGAGCAAACACTATGGTTCTACCCCCCGATGTTCAGTCACTCTTACGCGAGTTTCCACAGGTGGTGCAACCTCATTTCGGTCTACCCCTCTGGAGAGGCTGTGACCACCGCATACCACTGCAGCCAGGATCTTCAGCCGTACCTGTTTGCCCTTACAGGTATAGCACAACTCAAAAGACAGAGATCGATAAAATGGTTCATCAGATGCTCACGGCTGGCCTAATCCAGCCTAGCAAGGGCCCTTACTCAAGCCCTGTGTTGTTGGTGCACAAGAAAGATGGGAGTTGGTGTTTTTGTGTTGACTATCGTGAGTTAAATAAATGTATGATTCCCGACAAGTACCCTATATCGGTAATTCAGGAGCTGCTGGACAAACTCCATGGGGCAGCCTGTTTCACACGTTTAGATTTACGGGCCGGGTACCATCATATTAGGATGGCCCCTGATACCCGTTTAGATTCCGGACGCACTCGGGGCATTATGAATGGCTGGTCATGCCATTCGAGTTAAGCAATGTAACCTCGACTTTCTAGTCTGCAATGAACAACCTTTTCCGACCTTTACTCCGGAGGTTCGTTCTGGTTTTTTTTATGATATAATAATCTACAGCCCGGATAAGCAGGCGCATATGGAGCATTTACGTGTGGTGTTGGAGCTATTGGCATCTGCTTCATTTGTTATCAACCCGAAAAAAATGTTCTTGGGTCTAGAGCTCAATCAATTATCTGGGTCATGTGGTTTCTGTGGAGGAAGTTAGGATGGATCCAACGAAGGTCCTCGCGGTGCTACAATGGTCGGCTTCGAAATTTGTCAAGGGGGTTCGCGGTTTTTTGGGCCTTATGGGCTACTACCGTCGCTTTATTAAAGATTACGGAAAGTTTGCCCATGCTTTCATGTCTCTTCTTCGTAAGGATGCCGCCCCATTTACTTGGTCCCCGAACATCCAAGAGTCATTTGAGGCGCTGCAACGAGCAATCACGTCGGCACCTGTTTTAGCCATGCCTGATTTCACAGTTTCTTTTTGTATTGAGTGTAATGCCTCGGGGCAAGGACTTGGGGCAGTCCTGATGCAGTTGGGTCGGTCAATCGCCTACTATAGCAAGGCGTTATCTGAGAGAAATGCAGTTAAATCCACATACGAGAAGGAGTTGATGGCTCTCGTGCTTGCGGTGCTTCACTGGCGACCCTACCTGTTGGGGGCGTCGTTTCACAGTCCGAACGGACCATCGCAGCTTGAAACATTTGCTACAGCAGTCTATTGCCTCTCCGACACAATGCGAAGCTCTTGGGATTTGATTTCGTGATCGAGTATAAGACAGGTTCCACGAATTTGGCTGCGGATGCCTTGTCCCGTCGTGACTTTGAGGCAGAATTAGGGGCGGCTTTGATGCCTCGATGGGTTGATTGGGAAGTGTTACGAGGAGAGGTTCGGGCAGATCTTGTGTATGGGCCAATTATTGAGGTATTGGAAAAGGGGCTAACGGTAAAACAACCTTATGTACTTGTCAATGAGCTCTTGTTTTATAGGGATCGGTTAGCAATTCCTGGAAAATCTGTTCGGGTAAAGCAGTTGTTTGATGAGTTTCACTCGACCCCAACTGGGGGTCACTCAGGGGCATTTCGTACGTATCGTCGCATGGCGGCTAACGTGTATTGGCCAGGAATGATGAGGATTGTTACGAGTATGGTGGCAGATTGTTGATTCGGGTGAAAATTGCATGATTTTATTGCGCATTAATTGCCTATTTTTTATTTAATTTCATGTTTTTATTACCTAATTTTGGCTAATTGCACTTGATTTGGAAAAATGCCGTGTTTTGTTATTTTTGTAGGAAAATTGAGCATTTTTAGATGCAAAACAGATGTCAAATTTTTGTGAGGTGCAAGCCCAAAATTGCAGCCATTTAATCGGCCCATTTAGCTAGAATTAAATAGCAGGCCCAATTTGATACCATGTTGCCAAGAAAAAATGGAAGCAAGCAGCTGCATATTAAGCATTTAATGCTACTCATGGGCCATTTTTTGGAAATTAATTGGCAGCCCAAATCAAGAAAATTGGCAATTTCAGCCGTGCATAATTAAGAAAGAGGCTTGCCACTTTAATTGACCAAAACATTACCAAGTCAGCGCCTTTATTTCAGTAAAATGAAAAGCGGCGCATTGGATGCGGCGATTTCATTTTTTTTTAATCAGCGATTTCTAGAGACAGTCGAGAAAAAAAATACAGAGGGCATCAAATTTTAGGGCATAGAATTGGACAAACATTTTGGGGGAAGCCCCCATTCCTTATTTCTAGATATTAAATAGGTTTCTTAAATTTCTTGACATTTGGGAGCTCATGAAGGGCATTAGTTTGAAAATTTTCTATTTCCACCACCTACATTAATCTAGTTTCTCTTTATCTTTTATTTTTGTTATTTTTTTTTATTGTAATTGAGATTGGGTATAATTTTTTAGAATCATTTTGGTTCTAGAACATTGCATATTTGGTTGAAGTTTATAGATTAATTTTTTGTTTAATTAGTATTTGTGTTTCTACTCCTATTTGTGTGCTTAATTTCTTTGAAAGCATGTTGTTAGTGTACATAATAGCATGACTTATTTGATGTTAATTGGGGTAAGATGGAGATTTATTCCATTAATAGATCTTTAAGCAGGCCACCCAATTTATTATGAGCTCGAGAGAGGATTAACAATTGGGAGGGTTGTAGATGATCTTAGATGTTTTTTCGGGTTGCATTGCACTAGCTATGTAGAAATACATGTTTTTGTAATGTTTCCTTTGAATTTAATTGATTGGAAAATGCACAATACCATTTAAATGAGTCTAGCCATAAACGGATTTCTAAATATTGCAATTGCCTTAGAACCACTTCTCTTTATATTTTTGTTATTTTCTTTTCATGAGCTTGCTTGTTCATTTGGTTGGATTAGTTTTACTTTCTCTCTCAGTGACATTTTTAGTGAGCATTTAGGATTAATCTTTAGTTTTTGAAACCTTCCGTAAAAATCAATCGTGTCTAGATAGAATCGAGCTAACGAAAATCGCTTTTACACTAACTTTTCCCTGTGGGTTCGACTCGTACTTACCTCACTAAGATAGACACCGTACACTTGCGGTTGACTATTTTACTGTGTTGAAAAAATATGGAACAAGTTTATTGGTGTCCCAACGTAATAAGGCTGATACACGCTCCCTTGCCGGTTTACTCCAACCGCTGCCTATTCCGTCTTGAATATGGGAAGACATCAGCATGGATTTCATATCCGGTCTGCCACGCTCTCAACACATGGACACCGTGCTGGTGGTGGTTGACCGGTTGTCGAAGGCAGCTCATTTCATCGGCATGACTCACTCGTACACTGCTAAGGGGGTGGCGGGGGCAATAGCCAAAGAGGTTGTTCGACTGCACGGTATTCCTCGAACGATTGTTTTGGACAGGGACCCAATTTTCTGCAGCTCGTTTTCGCAAGAGTTGTTTAAGGCAACGGGGACTAAGTTAAGGATGAGCTCTTCTTATCATCCGGAAACTGATGGGCAAACAGAGGCAATGAACCGTTGTCTCGAGGCGTATTTGCGTTGTTTCACGTCGGAGCATCCGCGTCGTTGGGCTCAATGGTTGTCTTGGGCGGAGTATTACTTTAATGCCAGCTTTCATACGGCTACAGGTTGCACCCCATTTGAAGTTGGCCTACTTTATCTCAATTTCTTCCAGGAGAGATCCGTGTGAAAGCCGTTGCTGATGAGCTAGGGGAGCGGGATAGTATTTTGAGACACTTGCAGTTCCAGTTGGAGAAAGCTCAGAATCGAATGCGACGGGAGGTCAACAAACATAGGCGAGATGTTCAGTTTGCTGTCGGGGACTTGGTCTTTTTGAAATTCAGATCTTACGTTCAGGTCTCTTTATTCCGTCGTTTGAATGTGAAGTTAGCTCCTCGTTTTTTTGGTCCTTTTGAAATACTGGAGGGCATCGGACCTGCTGCTTATCGGTTGAAGCTGCCGGAAGGAGCACGCCTTCATTCGGTGTTCCATGTGTCGCAACTCAAGGCGTTAGTGGGCAATCATGGGGTGGAGTCGACTTTACCAGCTGATTTTTGCGATGAGACGCCTGAATTTTTGCCATCGGAGGTGTTGCATTGGCGTGAGGTGTGGTGGGGTGACAACAGGGTGCAGCAGGCATTGGTTTCTTGGGTTGGGTTGCCTGCCGAGGATGTTACTTGGGTGGACGAGGTTGTTTTTCGTGCTCAATTTCCAGAGTTTTTCCTTGAGGACAAGGCAAATTTTAAGGGAAATGGAGTTGTTGTGGATCGCGTTTACCAGCGTCGTAAAGGGAAGGAAGTGCGCCAAACCACTGGATCTAATTAATTCCTACTATTTTTATTATTTCCGTTCAGTTTTGGCCCATTATGTTTATGGGCTTTTTAATTATTTACCAGATTATTTATAAGAGTTATTTTGCGTGGATTAGGGTAGGGAGATTTTGATTATTGGACTTGGGCAGCTGCGGCTGATTTTGGGATTGTTTACGGCGTTCAGTTCATGAATTCTCAGTTCTTGTTTGTTATCACTTCTCTGACTCTAACAGATGCATTTAGTTTAGCAGTGATCACATTTTCATTGCCAAGAATTACATTTGAAATATGTGTTAGGTAGATATTTTTGTATAGCCTACTAGTGATTATAATTGCTTGGCTGTAGAGGATGAGAAATTAGCAGCACTGATGGTTTTTTAATGTAGTCTAATAAGGATTTGATAGACTTGTTGATTTGTCATTTGGAGATGTTTGATTGTTGTGTTGGGATGGACATTTTTTTGGATATAATACTTTTTCATGAATCCTTTTATAACTTGTAGTTAACATCACATCTTATATTCAGCACTCCTGATTGTATTTTGTACCACCTGCTGATTTACCGTAAACCTGGATAACATATGCTGCATAATTTGCTTGAATATAATTGCCAAAAAAACCATGCATCACAAGTCTCATGTCTCTCTCACACTCTCATTCTTTTCTCTCTATCTCTTTATTACTTATATATCTCTCTATCTCTCCGTTGCTTCTCTCTTATTCCTCTCTTTGTCTCCTTTCTTTCACTCTCCTCACTCTCCCTCACCCTCACCCTCTTTTCTATCTATCTCTTTCTCCTTGCTCTCCTCTTTGTCTCCTCTCTCTCTCTCACACTCTCATTCTTCTATCTCTCTCTCTCTTCTTTCCTTCTCTCTTATTTCTCTCTTTGTCTCATTTCTTTCACTCTCATTCTTTGCTCTCCTCTTTATCTCACTCTCTCTCACACTCTCATTATTTTATCTCTCATCTCTTTATTACTCCTATTTCTCTCTATCTCTCTGTTGCTTCTCTCTTATTCCTCCTTGTCTCTTTTCTTTCACTCACCTCACTCTCCCTCACCCTCTTTTCTATCTATTTCTCCTTGCTCTCTTTGTCTCTCTCTCACACTCTCATTCTTCTATCTCCCTATCTCTCTATCTCTCCTTTGCTTCTCTCTCATTCCTCTCTTTGTCTCATTTCTTTCACTCTCGTTCTTTTATCTCTCATTTTTCACTCTCATTCTTTTATCTCTTTGTCTCCTTTCTTTCACTCTCATCCTTTGCTTTCCTCTTTGTCTCACTCTCTCTCACACTCTCATTCTTTTATCTCTCATCTATGTATTATTCCTCTGTCTCTTTATCTCAACGTTGCTTCTCTCTTATTCCTCTTTTTGTCTCATTTCTTTCACTCTCCTCACTGTCCCTCACCCTCTTTTGCATCTATCTCCTCTCGTCTATCTCTTTCTTCGTGCTCTCCTCTTTTCTCACTCTCTCTCACACTCTCATTCTTTTATCTCTCGTCTCTTTATTACTCGTCTATCTCTCTATCTCTCTCTCCTTTGCTTCTCTGTCATTCCTCTCTTTGTCTCCTTTCTTTCACTCTCATTCTTTTATCTCTCATCTTTCACTCTCATTCTTTTATCTCTTTGTCTCCTTTGTTTCACTCTCATCATTTGCTCTCCTGTTTGTCTCACTCTCTATCACACTCTTTTATCTCTCATCTTTTTATTACTCATCTGTCTCTCCATCTCTCTGTTGCTTCTCTCTCATTCCTCTCTTTGTCTCCTTTCTTTCACTCTCCTCACTCTCCCTCACCATTTTTTCTATCTATCTCCTCTCATCTATCTCTTTCTCCTTGCTCTCCTCTTTGTCTCACTCTCTCTCACGCTCTCATTCTTTTATCTCTCATCTCTTTATTACTCATCTAACTCTTTATCACTTCTTTGCTTCTCTCTCATTCCTCTCTTTAATCCTTTATTTCACTCTCATTCTTTTATCTCTTTGTCTCCTTTCTTTCACTCTCATCATTTGCTCTCCTATTTGTTTCACTCTCTCTCACATTCTCATTCTTTTATCTCTCATCTCTTTATTACTCATCTGTCTCTCTATCTCTCCGTTGCTTTTCTCTCATTTCTCTCTTTGTCTCCTTTCTATCACTCTTCCTCACCCTCTTTTCTATCTATCTCCTCTCGTCTATCTCTTTCTCCGACTCCATTATTCTTCAACTTCCTTGTTTTTTTGGACCCCAATAACCCTCGATGCGAACCTCACTGGTCCTTTCTATGACCCAACTTGTTAGGTGACCTTTACTATAACTGTACGTGTTAGTGACCTTTACTATAACCCTACTTGTTAGGGGACCTGTGATATGACCTGGCGGTTTTGCGATCTTTCTTCATATCAAAACAAGCTAGTGGTTAGGAGAAAGGGAAAACTATTCTTTTCGTGTCATTGCAGTACATGTTTTCTGTTGCCTATTCCACTAATGATCTTATTTTTATATAATGACTTACCCAATTTATTTATGTTTCTGTTTTTCCAATGGTTTTTTCAAGATTTTCAGTCATCTAGATCTTTTCCCCTGCCTCCATCTATATATCTGAATCATTTTATTTTGTGCTTTCTAAAATTTATAGGTATTTTATAAGAATGATAACAATTTGTGTTATTTCTTGACACTAGACGATCATCTGGTGTCCAATTATTCTAATCTTTCAATTCTCTGTTTCAGAATTATAGGCTGCATTTTATTGGTATTTGGAGAAACCGATATCATAATCATTTTTCAAGCTTTTCTAATTCGTTTACACAAGATACTATTGAAGTAAATGAGAAGATGGTGATACACATTTAGACATTAAAGTTTTGCAAGTCGAGGTATGAATTTTCTTTTGAATGTGATTATTTCATTATTTTCTTGACTTTATGTTGTTATCATTCCTGATTAATTCTTGACATCAGCATACAAATATTGCTGGAGAAATTTCCTCTCGCGCCAAAGTCTTCAAGCTATACATTCTCTTCGTAAACAGTTCACCTACATATTGAAGATGCTGGATTGCTAGATAAAGATGGAGCAACTAGTAACATGTTAAATCACAATCAATCTTTGGTTTGTGGTGTTATATGTCCTGGTCTATTTCCTGGCATAGCATCTGTAGTGGTAAACTGTTCTCTTTGTTCATGTCCCCTTTTATGAGAATGTTTGTATCATGGTTCAATGCCCCTTTTATGAGAATGTCGATTTCACGTTTCAATGGCCCTTTTACGAGAATGTTAGTTTCACGGTTCATGTCATTTTTATGAGAATATCGGTTTCACGGTTTAATGTCTCTTTTACGAGAATGTCAGTTTCAAGGTTCTTGTACCTTTTATGAGAATGTCGATATCATGGTTCAATGTCCCTTTTATAAGAATGTCGATTTTACGGTTCAATGTCACTTTTATGAGAATATCGGTTTCAAGGTTCGTGTCCCTTTTTATGAGAATGTCGGTATCATGGTTCAATGCCCCTTTTATGAGAATGTCGATTCACTGTCCATTTTACGAGAATGTCGGTTTCAAGGTTCATGTCCCTTTTATGAGAATGTTAGTTTCACGGTTCATGTCCCTATAAGAATATCGGTTTCACGGTTCAATGTCCCTTTCACGAGAATGTCTGATTTCAAGGTTTGTCCCTTTTTATGAGAATGTCGGTGGCATGGTTCAATGCCCCTTTTATGAGAATGTCGGTTTCACGGTTCAATGTCCCTTTTACAAGAATGTCAGTTTCAAGGTCAGTGTCCCTTTTATGAGAATGTCGGTTTCACAGTTCAATCTCCCTTTTAAGAGAATGTCCGGTTTCAAGGTTTGTCCATTTTTATTAGAATGTCGGTGTCATGGTTCAATGCCACTTTCATTAGAATGTCGGTGTCACAGTTCAATGCCCCTTTTATGAGAATGTCGGTTTCACGGTTCAATGTCCCTTTTACAAGAATGTCGGTTTCAAGGTTCATGTCCCTTTTATGAGAATGTCGATTTTACGGTTGATGTCCCTATGAGAATGTCCGTTTCAAGGTTCAATGTCCCTTTCACGAGAATATCCGGTTTCAAGGTTTGTCTTTTTTATGAGAATGTCAGTGTCATGGTTTAATGCCTCTTTTATGAAAATGTCGGTATCATGGTTCAATGCCCCTTTTATGAGAATGTCGATTTCACGGTTCAATGTCCCTTTTACGAGAATGTCGGTTTCAAGGTTCGTGTCCCTTTTATTAGAACGTCGGTTTCACGGTTCAATGTTCCTTTCACGAGAATGTCTGGATTTCAAAGTTTGTCCTTTTTTATTAGAATGTCGGTGTTATGGCTCAATGCCCCTTTTATGAGAATGTCGGTGTCATGGTTCAATGTCTCTTTTATGAGAATGTCGGTTTCACGGTTCAGTGTCCCTTTTACGGGAATGTTGGTTTCAAGGTTCATGTCCCTTTTATGAGAATGTCGATTTTAGGTTCATGTCTCTATGAGAATGTCGGTTTCACAGTTCAATGTCCCTTTCACGAGAATGCCTGGTTTCAAGGTTTGTCCTTTTTTATGAGAATGTCGGTGTCATGGTTCAATACCCCTTTTATGAGAATGTCGGTATCATGGTTCAATGCCCCTTTTATGAGATGTCGGTTTCACGGTTATATGTCCCTTTTACGAGAATGTCAGTTTCAAGGTTCATGCCCCTTTTATGAGAATGTCGGTTTCACGGTTCATGTCCCTATGAGAATGTCGGTTTCACGGTTCAATGTCCCTTTCATGAGAATGTCCTGTTTCAAGGTTTGTCCTTTTTTATTAGAATGTCGGTTTCACGGTTCAATGTCCCTTTTATGAGAATGTTGGCTTCACGGTTCAATGTCCCTTTTATGAGAATGTCGGTTTCATGGTTCATGTCCCTTTTACGAAAATGTCGGTTTCACTACTCAATTCCCCTTTTACGAGAATGTCAGTTCCACGACTCAATGACCCTTTTATGTGAATGTTGGTATCATGGTTCAATGCCCATTTTATGAGAATGCTAATTTCATTGTTCAATGTCACTTTTATGAGAATGTCGGTTTCAAAGTTCATGTCCCTGTTTAAGAGAATGTCGGTATCATGGTTCAATGCCCATTTTATGAGAATGTAGGTTTCACGATTCAATGTCCCTTTTATGAGAATGTCGGTTTCACAGTTCATGTCCTTTAATATTAGAATGTCGGTTTCACGGTTCAATGTCCCTTTTACGAGAATGCCGATTTCAAGGTTCATGTCCCTTTTTATGAGAATGACACTATCATGGTTCAATGCTCCTTTTATGAGAATGTCGGTTCATGGTTCAATGCTCCTTTTATGAGAATATCGGTTTCACGGTTCAATGTCCCTTTTAAGAAAAAATCGGTTTCAAGGTTCATGTCCCTTTTTATGAGAATGATGGTATTATGGTTCAATGCCCCTTTTATTATAATGTCGGTTTCACGGTTCAATGTCCCTTTTACGAGTGTCGATTTCAAAGTTCATGTCCTATTTACGAGAATCCTGGTTTGACTACTCAATGCCCCTTTTATGAGAGTTGTAGTTTCACGACTCAATACCCTTTTATTAGAATGTGGGTATCACTATTCAATGTCTCTTTTTATGAGAATATCGATTTCACGGTTCAATGTCCCTTTTACAAGAATGTTGGTTTCAAGATTCATGTCCTCTTTTATGAGAATATCGGTATCATGGTTCAATGCCCCAATTATGAGAATGTCAGTTTCACTGTTCAATGTCCATTTTATGAGAATGTCGATTTCAGGTTAATGCCCCCTTACAAAAACGTCAATTTTGCTAGTCAATGCCCCCTTTTATGTGAATGTCAGTTTCACGGCTCAATGCTCCTTTTATGAGTATCATGGTTAAGTGCCCCTTTTATGAGAATGTCAATTTCACTGTTTAATGTCTCTTTTACGATAATGTTAGTTTCAAAGTTCATGTCCCTTTTTATGAGAATGTCGGTGTCATGGTTCAATGCCCCTTTTATGAGAATTTTGGTTTCACGGTTCAATGTCCTTTTTACGAGAATGTCAGTTTCAAGGTTCATGTCCCTTTTATGAGAATGTCAGTTTCAAGGTTCATGTCTTTTTTTATGAGAATGTTGAAGTCATGGTTCAATTCCCCTTTTATGAGAATGTTGGTTTCAAGGTTCAATATCCCTTTTACGAGAATATCGATTTAATGGTTCAATGCCCCTTTTTATCCGAATATCGATTTATCGGTTTAACTTCCCTTTTACGAGAATGTCGGTTTCTTGGTTCAATGTCCCTTTTATGAGAATGTCGGTTTCACAGTTCAATTCCTCTTTTATGAGAATGTTGATTTCACGATTCAATATCTCTTTTACGAGAATGTCGGTTTCAAGGTTCATGCCACGTTTTATGAGAATATCAATATCATGGTTCAGTGCCTCTTTTATAAGAATATCGGTTTTACGGTTCAGTGTCCCTTCTACAAGAGTATCGGTTTCAAGGTTCATGTCCCTTTTTATGAGAATATTGGTATCATGGTTCATTTTTCCTTTTATGAGAATGTCGGTTTCACGGTTCAATGTCGCTTTTATGAGAATGTCAATTTCACAGTTCATGTCCCTTTTACGAGAATGTCGGTTTTAATACTCAATGCCCCTTTTATGAGAATGCCGGTTTAACAGTTCAATTTCCCTTCTATGAGAATGTCGGTTTCACGGTTCATGTCCCTTTTACGAAAATGTCGGTTTTACTAGTCAATGCCCCTTTTATGAGAATGTTAGTTTCACGACTCAATGCCTTTTTTATGAGAATGTTGGTGTCATGGTTAAGTGCCCATTTTATGAGAATGCGATTCACGGTTCAATGTCTCTTTTACGAGAATGTCAATTTCTAGGTTCACATCCCCTTTTATGAGAATGTCGGCATCATAGTTCAATGCCTTTTTATGAGAATGTTGGTATCATGGTTAAGTGCCCATTTTATGAGAATGCGGTTCACGATTCAATGTCTCTTTTACGAGAATGTTAATTTCTAGGTTCACGTCCCCTTTTATGAGAATGTCGGTATCATAGTTCAATGCCCCTTTTATGAGAATGTTGGTTCCACTGTTCAATGTCCTTTTTACGAGAATATCTATTTCAAGGTTCATGTTCCTTTTATGAGAATGTCGGTTTCACGGTTCATGTCATATTTATGAGAATGTTGATGTCATGGTTCAATGCCCCTTTTTGAGAATGTTGGTTTCATGGTTTAATGTCCCTTTTATGGGAATGTCGGTTTCAAAGTTCATGTCTCTTTTTATGAGAATGTCGGTATCATGGTTCAATGTTCATGTTATGAGAATGTCGGTTTCACGGTTTAATATCCCTTTTACGAGAATGTCGATTTCAAGGTTCATGTCTCTTTTTTGTGAATGTCGGTTTCACTACTCAATGCCTTTTTATGAGAATGTATGTTTCACGACTCAATACCCATTTTATGAGAATGTCAGTATCACGGTTCAATGAACCTTTTATGAGAATGTTGGTTTCACGGTTCAATGTCCATTTTACGAGAATGTCGGTTTCAAGATTCATGTCCTTTTTTATGAGAATGTCGGTATCATGGTTTAACACCCCTTTTATAAGAATGTCGGTTTCACGTTCAATGTCCCTTTTATGAGAATGTCGGTTTCACTTTTAATGTCCCTTTTATGAGAATGTCGGTTTCACGTTCAATGTCCCTTTTATGAGAATGTCGGTTTCACTACTCAATGCCCCTTTTATGAGAATGTCAGTTTCACGACTCAATGCATCTTTTATGAGAATGTCGATTTCACGGTTCAATGTCTCTTTTACGTGATTGTCATTTTCAAGGTTCATGTCCCTTTTTATGAGATTGTCGGTATTATGGTTCAATGCCCCTTTTATAAGAATGTCGATTTTACGGTTCAATGTCCCTTTTACGAGAATATCGGTTTCACGGTTCAATGTCCCTTTTACGAGAAAGTCGGTTTCAAGGTTCAAGTCCCTTTTTGTGAGAATGATGGTATTATGGTTCAATGCCCCTTTTATAAGAATGTCATTTTCATGGTTCAATGTCCCTTTTACGAGAATGTCGGTTTCACGGTTCAATGTCTCTTTTACGAGAATGTCGGTTTCAAGGTTCATGTCCCTTTTTATGACAATGTCGATATCATGGTTCAGTGCCCCTTTTATTAGAATGTTGGTTTCACAATTTAGTGTCCCTTTTACAAGAATGTCGGTTTCAAGGTTCATGTCCCTTTTTATGAGAATATTGGTATCATGGTTCATGCCCCTTTTATGAGAATGTCGATTTCATGGTTCAATGTCGCTTTTACGAGAATGTCGATTTCACGGTTCGTGTTCCTTTTACGAGAATGTCGGTTTCAGTACTCAATGCTCCTTTTATGAGAATGACAGTTTCACGACTCAATACCCCTTTTATAAGAATGTCGGTATCATGGTTCAATGCCCTTTTATGAGAATGTCAGTTTCACGGTTCAATGTCTCTTTTACGAGAATGTCGGTTTCAAGGTTCATTTCCCTTTTATGAGAATGTCAGTTTCACAACTCAATGCCCCTTTTATTAGAATGTCGGTTTCACGGTTCAATGTCCCTTGCATGAGAATATCGGTTTCACGGTTCATGTCCCTACGGAAATGTCGGTTTCACTACTCTATTCCCTTTTATGAGTATGTCAGTTTCACGACTTAATGCCCATTTTATGAGAATATCGGTATCATGGTTCAATGCCCCTTTTATGAGAATGTCGGTTTCACTGTTCAATGTCCCTTTTACGAATGTTATCAACTTATGTGTGCCCCTGACAGTAAGTAGCATTTTTTATGAATGTCCACCAGTGCTACCAGGGACGGACCTACGTTTTTGTGTCATTGAAATGTATATACCACTTATAATTGATTTCAAATGAACTAGTAAGATCAAGATAAATTGTGTATTAACGCTCTAATATTTTGGAAGGATGAATTATTTGTGTTATAGATTAAACCCTATATCATTTAAAACCATCTCACGGAATATCTCTCATGGTATTTTAAACAAAGTATTTGTGCATGGGTTCAATTCCTATTACTAATGGAAGCACTCCACCCATTTAAAATGTTGATTTTTAGGTGAGAAAGGGTAACAAAATAGAAAAAGAATATGTATAATTCACATTTTCAATATACATATAAATGATTCGACTGTTAATATAAAGATGTTTAGTCCAAATAATTTTTAAAAAAATAAAAAATTATTCATTTAACCTCTATGTTATAAATTGCCCCCCCTAAGTAAAATTTTTTTAGATGAGTGCTACCCTTTTTTGTCCGACAATGTTACCACTTCTCTTGATTTCAAATGAACTAGTAAGATCAAGATCACTACTTCCTGCTTCCAAAACTAGTAAGAAACAATAAATACATGATTAACATAAATTGGTCTGGAAATGCTATATGTTTTCATATTAGTTTTAACTTTTACATTAAAGCAAGTAATATTTTGTTGGTCTAAAAGATCTTTGGAGATGATGTGCATGCAATTCATTGTATCAGGCGTTATTACTCGCATAAAAAGTCATTGCCATGTGTAAACTTAGAAACCTATTGGCTGCTTTTAAGTGTGTCCTTTTGTAGATTTATTTCGCCTTTGTCTTCTGAAAATAGAAAATTATCACCTAATCTCGTTATTTGAGTTGCTTGTGGCTGTGGACCTAGCTGGTTTACGTGGGATGAAACTTTTTCACATTGCATATTTTGTCCATAAGGTTATTAAAGATTGGGAATGTTGGCATTAATTCTGATTTTACTACATGGTGCCTTAGATCTTTATAATGATCAATAACTCTACTCTGAATTGTTTTAAATCCGTCTTGCATGTGCTAAGCTTTCAGTGTTTTGGTATTCTGATGAGTATTTCTACTATTGCATTCCTGCTCATAAGATTTTAGTGTTTTAGACATCTATTAAAACTTCACTTTGCTGATTCCTGAGATTCCATTAATTAATTTGGCACTATATAGGGACACTTGGTATTATTATAAGGCTGTGTCCAGCAGAGACGAAGTTTGCACATGGTTAACATGCAGAGAGCTTGGCGGGTATGCATTTGACTTTTATGTGAGTATTTGTATTCTTATAGGATAAAGATTTGTCTTGTTTGATTCGCGCTAAATTATTTTGGCAATGGATCAATCAATTTTGATGCAAATCTCTGATAAAAAAAAAAAAAAACTCATTGCCTCATCAGTGCATGTGGTTTTTATTTTATTGCCTCATTTTCCATATCTAATTATATGCTCAAAAAATTGGTTCTTAAATGCATTAGAATAAGAATTATTATTCTCATGGTACTTCTAATTAATTAGTATTGGCATGCTTGCTCTGTTGTTTGGGAGCTGGTGATATTTATATTTGACAAGCCACAAACGTACTCGTTCATAGTGGGGTTATCAGAATTAGAAATAAAGGGATCATTCCCATTGATATGGCTTGTATTAGTTAGTGGGATACACAATAACTATAAGTTAATGGTTCTCCTTTTTCATTAATCACTCCCCCTTCATTAATCATATTTTCAATAATTGAAGAATTTGAACCAAGTGCCCGCTTAGATATAGACATTATTGTGACTATACATTTAGGTTAATCATTCATATTCAATAGAACTTGCCTTAGATGGTCTTTAGTACATGTTATGAGATTCTTGAGAGTGTATACTTTAGATCCTCTCATTTGGTCATCTAGTTTACAACATTGTCATTAACTAACATCTTAAAAGCTCTATAATATTATTTTAATAAATTATTTGTAAAATGTATTTCAATATCTTACAATCTCCATTTTTTTATAAGATGAAAAGAATTAATCTAAGATAACACGGTTCAGATACAAGTTGCCACCAGTACCTGTCTATTTCTTCAAGAGATTGCCATCAAGATCAGATTCTATTCTCTGAGATTGTCACATTCTAATTTATCTAGTAACTCTGCAGATACAGCAGAAGAAGATGTATTGTTAGTTAAAATTGTTTCTTATTTTAAATTTCTATGCGCGATCAAATTCCAATTCTCATAAAGGCAAATGTCATATCAACTTAATTCATGTGTTATTATTGCCTTAAAAAACTAAAAAAATTAAAATGAATGTGCCATTAATTAAAATTAAAATGTATAGTAGATCTCCGATGAAACTTGTTCATAGCATAAATTTTATATCACTACACTTATAAATTAATACTTCTACACTTATCAATTGATACCATTACATATATAAACTAAGATTATAATATTAAATGCTATAGGTACTAATTTATAAGAATAATTGTATCACTTTATAAGTGTAATTGTATGAGTTTATTAAGAGAGTTTGTGTACAATGAATGTCACTAATTTATGCGTTATTCCATCCCCACCTCGTTAAGGGTAAATTTTAAATTTGAAAAATGCGTCTCCCCCCACCCTTTTTTCTAGTAAAATAGAGTTTTTCTAATTTACTTTGACTACTTGAATTTTATGTTATTATAAATTTGTCGTTGATTTAGTAGTAGTACTTGTACATATTTAATAAGGTACGCAATTACTTACATAAAATAAGATATACATACTGATCTAGTTGAATGCTTCGCCTAAGAAAAGCCAAAATTCGACAGCTTGGCCTATGTCCACGTGTAAGCAGAGTAAAGTTTTGTTTTATAGTAGAACTAATCACACTAGAAATTAATTAAGTGGTTAATTAGTAGTAAATTAAACAGAAGATTGCATTGCAGGCTAAGGACGGCAGTGTCAGCATTAAAAATGACAAACTTTTTAAACTGATATGCTTTAAAAACTTCATCATATCCCCAATTCACTTAACTGAAATTTCAAAGAAATTAAATCCACTAAATCTCAAGTAATCATGAGATCAGCACTCAGTTGCTGTGGTTACGACAAAGTTGAGGAAGGGTATGCTTAATTAGCACCAATTTATGTGTATCAGGATGGATTTAGTAAAAAAATTCATTTTATATGTGTTTAATTTTTATTTCATTAGAGCAACTTTTAGATATGTTGTATCATTTGTTAGATAAATTGTGTTTTTAATTCTTATTCATTTTGTTGCATGCGTAGATTAAGGATGGGAGGAGGTGGTAATAACAATGGATGGAGAATCTTTACATACAAGGAGCTTCAAACAGCTACCAATGGTTTCGCGGTGGAGGTGGAGGTGCTGGGAAGGGTTCGGCACAAGAATCTGCTGGGGCTCAGAGGCTACTGCGCCGGAAACGAGCAGCGTCTCATCGTCTACGATTACATGCCTAATCTCAGCTTGCTTTCTCATCTGCACGGCCAGTTTGTCGCTCAGGTTTGGGACAAGAGAATGAATATTGCTATTCGATCTGCTGAGGGAATTCTGTAAGACGTATATTCAACCATATAATACTTGATCCAAAAATTGAAGACTTATTAAAATGATGACTACATGATACTTAGGTACTTGCACCAACAAGTAACGCCCCACATCATCCATCGAGACATCAAAGCAAGCAACGTCCTCCTAGACTCCAATTTCGACCCATTAGTAGCAGACTGAGCCAGAGAAGAGGCCTACAATGAGGGAAGTTGTTGCCCTTCTTAAGGGGCAGGACCCTAATGGTAATAATTATAATGGGCCAAGTTTGAGGATTAAGAGTGTTAAGTATGGTGAAGATTTAATGGCCCTTGATCAAGAAAGTGATGATGATGATTTGAAGAAGAAGAAGAATGTGTACCAAGACTAGAGTAGTGTATATGGAGTGTTCGGTGCACTTGAGGATCCGTACACTCATTATAGGGACAGGAGATGAATTAATTGATGATGAAGGGATGTGGGTTTAATTACTTTTTGCTATTTTATTTGGTGTATAATTGATTTTATGGGAATTTTATGTGGCAATCCCGGAGAAAATTGTGCCAGGGAATTGGAAGTTTCGACTGTGAGAAACATTATATTATGTATAATTATTAATTGCTTTGATTGTTTGATTCATCTGGTTGAAGAGCAAGTGAGATAGATACTTGGCATTTTTTGTTTGTGGGAATTGGGATGATATTGATGTAATTTATTGGATTAACTATGATTATATTGCTCACTAAATATCTCTAATGATATATTCTAAAGGATGCCTTAGAAATTAATCTGATCCCATTGAGTGATATCTTATTAGAGCATGTGAAGAGCCTTAAATATCATTTAATTGGGTCATTATTTTTATTTTTTTGTAGCTACTCATTTCATTTGTAAAATAGAAAAAATAAATTTAGAGTACTCCATTTTACTGTATAAAGCCTAACGCCCAAATCGAAATGCTCAAACCCAAGATTCACTATTATGATCTGTTTAAATTAAATATAAAATGAGGCCCAAAACCTCAACTTTATGGCCTGAGTTATAAGTTACGTTTGGGCTTCAATCGTGTCCAATTAATATTTTGTTTTTAGTATTGAGAAATCATACATGTTAAGATAGACCTAGAATATCTACGGAAGAATCTGAAACCTAATTATTATTATAGCTCATTAAATTTTAAAAGTAAGGTGTATCCAAAAAATCTGTCATTGTGATACTATTTTATTAGAAAATGAAGTCTTCCAACACTGAATTGAAATTGCAACTCAATTGTGGACCTATGAATCTAATTGATATATATTATTTATTTTTTAATATATATATTTTTTTGTTTTGCAAGAAGTAGAATGTGCACCCAATTGTTCTTATTTTTACACAATAGTCTACGAATCACATCACACTAGACATAATCAATAAGGCTCCATTTGGATTGATGAATTCAAAATTTATGGATTTCACAAACAAATCGTCACTCTCCAATAGATTTACATATTCTTAGATGAGAGAGAAGGGAAGAGAGTGAAGGAGGGAGCGAGAGGGAAGGGTAGAGATGAGATATTTCACAAATGACATGGTTTTAATGAGGATTTGAAATCCCTCCATTTTAAACTAGACTCTTTCATCTAAATATTTTAAATTCATTTGAGAGTGATGATTTGTATGTGAAATTCATGGATTGAAAATCCATACATCCAAATGGAGCCATTTTTGGATAAGGATGGTTAAAAGCAATTACAAAATATAGAAAATGTTGGTCCCGTTTTGAATGTCGAAAAACCCATTTGCGCGTGCGGAAGCAAACATTTTGTGCGATGCATATAAAACAGGGGTGAGGGCAGAGTGATTCCAATTTTTTTTACATTTTAAAGCTCATGTGTGTTGTGTTGCTTATAATCGAATGCATATGACAAGTATAAACATAAAGCAGTAAACAACACAGCAATATATAGTGGTTCGGACAACCAGTCCTACATCCACTCTCCCTCTCTAGGAAAATTCCTTCAAACGGGACTTATCACCCTCCACGGGATTGCCTATAGATATTTACCGAGCTCTCACTCAAACTGGACTTATCACCCTCTCGGGTTCGCCTCGGGACTTATCACCCTCCACGGGATTGCCTACAGATGTTTACCGAGTTCACACTCCAACGGGACTTATCACCCTCTACGGGATTGCCTAACAACTACCTCACTTCACCATGGGGTTTGGATTTGGTGTTGTCTCCAACTATGGTGAGATTTTCCCTTACAATGATTTAACCTCAATGCTAAGGTTGGGAAAATCTCTCTAAGCTTAAGATACATCGTGGGTAGCTTAGGTTGGGTTCTAGAACACTCTTTGAATATATTTGTATATCTATAGACTTGTGTTCTAGGGTGAGAAAGCTTAACTCTCTTTGGCTCTGTAGCATAGTTGTTATCTTCTCATTTCCGCTTTTCACTTCCACACCTGATAATGAAGGAAGAACTTGTATTTATAGTGTGGATTTGAATGTTACCGTTGGAGAGAATCACATTCAAATCCATACTATTCTCTGTAGGTTCTGCAGCTTTTCCAGGCTGGTTGTCTTCCTCTCATTGGTCCACGTCAGCTGATTCAACGGCTATATTCCTCAGATTCCTCGCCTTGGAACCATTCGGGATCTTTGAGCCTCGGTGTCTTGAGACATCTGCGAGTCTTGATTCTTCATCCGAACCTTGAGATCTATCCGAGCCTTGGTGTCATGCCGAGCCGCCAGTCCCTGTCGAGCCTTCAGTCTATCGAGCTTTCGGTGACTTCTTTGCCAGACCTTATGCGTCGGGCATCTTGACACTTTCGGTGCCGACCGAGTTGATTCTCTGAATTCGAGACATCGACCTTGAGTTACTTTAACTCATCTTATCGATTTCTTCTTTGCGATCGATCGATTTTCGACCGATCGAGATCATCATATCTTCAGATTAACATCTCGGGATAGCATCAGTCGAGACATCGAGGTTAGCATATCGGGTTTATCACATCCGATCTCAATCGCGTCGATCTTGATCATCCGCTCATCTTCATATCCGATCTCGATCACGTCGATCTCGTCGATCTCATACACTCTTCTTCGATCCGCAACCTTCTCTTCCGATTTTTTACGGTCGGTTTCTTTCGATCACCATATTATGCATTCTTCCGATCACCATATTAGCTCGATTGTTCATCCGATCATCGATCAGTCCATTCGTCATCGATCGGTCTTACGATCAGTCTGTTTCGGTCATCGATCTTTTGACCTTCGATTCTTTTAATCGGTGGCTAAAGCTTATCTTCTCTTCCGATTTTGCAGACAACTCATTAGTTAACTTTCGGAACTCATTTAACTCATCGATCTCGTCGGTCTAAATGCTGACCTCGTCGATCTCGATCATCTTCTTCTGATTTCGTGAGTTCCCCCTCAAACTGTTCTTTCGTTCCCCCTCAACTTGTTATCTGTAAATTAGCTTCAATAACACAAGTTGATAATGTTTTGGCATAATTCATCAAAACTAAAATATCCCAACAGAAAACATGATATATAAGTTATAAAAGTGGAAAAAAATAAAATTTGGACATATAGTTTACTACGGTCAAGAACACAAACTGGAAGGCAAGTGGTCACAAGAGTAGATCTAGAGGATATTTATGTTACATGTCTTGATGCTAACTAAATGTCTGTCCCAAAAAATTTGGACATAACTAAAAGTGGAAAAAAATAAAATTTGGACATATAGTTTACTACAGTCAAGAACACAAACTGGAAGGCAAGTGGTCACAAGAGTAGATCTAGAGGATATTTATGTTACATGTCTTGATGCTAACTAAATGTCTGTCCCAAAAAATATAAATTCAATTAAAGGCATGTCTATATGAGTTCCTATGCACAAGATAGGGACTGCATATATACTCAAAACCAGGGGTGTATCTATTAGTCAGCTAGAGTGGGCTGCCCACCTCTAACGTCTCTGGATTCTTCAAAAATTAATAATGTCATAAAGATGTGGATTCGCGAAGTGCGATTGATGGGATTCAGGGGGGGTGCGATTCGGTGGGATTAAATGCAGGATTAGCACCGATTTCGCCACGCGTGGCTTAATCCCAAATTTTTTAATTTTTTTATTATCGGATCTGGCGATTCTATTCCGGAGGATACGGCGTGTCGGATCGATATATTTTTTTTTTTGTAAAATTTATTAAATTTTGGGGTTTTTGTTTTTGTAAAAAATTAAAACTTACTAATAATTTGAAGGACACACTCTAAAACTTATTAAATATTAAAATTTATTAATCTTTTATTATGATATATGACTTGTATGGGTTAATGATTTTGATTTAATTGTTTTTTGTTACTTATGGGATGAATTCCTTGATATTAGTACTTGTGTTTTAAATACTCTTGATATTACTACATGTGTTATATATAATTGTTGTAATTTTTTTAATATTATTACAGGTGATATATATAATTAAATTAAAAAAATTGATGTATCCTGGCCGTATTGTATCCTAAAAATTTAAAAATCTACGAATCCTCACAATAAAATCAGATCAGATTATCTCTGCAGACTCAAGACCAAGACAAGTGCAACAATTTGCCCACCCTAGCTCACTATATATTGTAATTATTATATGTAAAAAAAATAAAATTAGTCCATCAGTTCATTCAAATTAATTATATCAGTTCATCCTAATTATAAATCCAATTAAAATTCATCAATATTCCTCAATTCCTGTAGAAATATTAGCAAACAACTACAGGTCCACCCACTTTTAATTAATCTTTTATTTTATCTAAAAAAATCAAATATTTTTATTTCAAAAAGTTTATTTTCATCAAGAACAGAGAATTAGAGTCTAAGGAAATTTGGAATTCTTTATTCTTGATTTTACTTTTTTAATACTCATCCTCAATTTTCAAGGCCGATCAAGTAATTTTTTTTTATTCTTTTAATTTTTCTTATACATTGTAGATATATACTCAATTGTTGATGAATTTTATGTTTTGAAGTCTCTTCGAGTACAGTTCAATAAACATTGAAAATATTTTATTTTATTTAAAATTATTGGTATAAAATTTTTTCTTTGTATCCCACCCCATATAAATTCCTGAATTCGTTATTGCTCAAAACTCTAATGGATGAATTTGATATATACATATAACCTAAGTTTGAAAAATATCTTAGATACTTCTCCCTAATCATTGTTATTCGTTATACATATTTTCAAATAAACTAGTTCAGTGTTATCAAATTGGTCTTGTATTGCTTTCTAACTTTCTTGCAACACTGACAAACTTTTGTATAAGGGGTGGGTCTTTTTTTATTTAAATACATCAGTGTAATTCAAGTGTATTTTTTTAAAACAACTTACATGTTTTGGCTATATTTTAAAAAACTACACTTAAATTTCACATATGAATTGCACGATTTACCGGGTACATACACAACTTTTGTAATGCTGAAACAAGAGATCGGGAAAGAGGCACGTGCGGATCAATTATTATACTCTGGATTTTTCCACTATTTTGATATCCATTGAACATGACAAAGGGCGTGTTTTGAAATACTTAAAACAGCTTCTAGAAACACTTATTTTCAAAGCTCTTTCTCACAGTTTTTAAAAATAAATGCTTCTGAAAGCTATTTTAAGTGTTTCAAAACACACCCAAAGATAAAAATTTACATGCGAATCAACAAGTGGGATTTCAGGGATTCAACTGGGCCGGGCCCACGTAAATAGATTAGATGAAGGTCCCCTAATATGCAAGCCATTTGGGCCGCTTCGCACGTGAACTTCATGTGCTTTGGGGACCACTTTTGTACTCAAGGTCCACTACTATTATTGTTGTTGCTTGTTTGTTCTCGTTGGAAAATAGGTAGTAAATATATCTGTCAAAAAAAAAAGTAAAAATATAAAATGAAAAGACTAAAAAGCATTGCACCTTTTTATCTTTTTTTTCTTTCTTTCCGAAAACATACCTTTTCATCCTCAAATTTGTCATATGTAGTCTTTTCATACACTTAAATATCTTGGCAAGCATAAAGAAAAAAAATTACATTTATAATGTGGGCTAGGAAGTTACAATCAAAGAGACCAACATTTGATAATAATTCTATAACGTTTTGTTCCGGTTAGCATTTTCTAATTTAATTTATGAAACACACTTTTTATGAGATAATTTCACGGTAAGACGGAGCATAACCATTTTATACGAGTTTTGTCTTAATTTATAATTTATTATTTTTAATGTGTGTCGCGTGATAATTAATCCTATTATTAATGGAGACTAGAATATGTGAGATCTCAAATTATTTCACTCTCTTTCTTTCACAAACATATGCATTCAAGAAAAGGGGAAGAAAAGAAAATGATAGGAATGGAATACCAAGTGACAAAGTATAGTATGAATCAGTTTTACGGTGAAACTGGTTGAGGAGTGTGACTTATATTACTAAAGAGTGACTTTTTATTATAAAGGGTGTGACATTTTACTATAAAGAGTATTACTCATAAAAGTGAAGGGTGTGACTTATATTATAGCAAAGAGTGTCATAGTGATAACTGAAGAATGTGACTTATATTACTAAAAAGTATGACTTATATTATTAAATAGTATGTCTGTAAAACAAAAAACAGTTTCACAGTATACAAACTCATACCAAGTTTTGGTCAAAGTCATACATTGCATTAATGATGTTGCCTCTATATAATGCAACCTTTAAAGTTATTTATAAGACAAATCAATTTTACTTTTTAGTTTTTACCAAAACTAATACGGAGTATTTATTTTCCATGCTTGAAGAGTAAATTAAATTCTTACAGTTCATATATTAGTAATATATTTTTTTTGAAAGGCATATATTAGTATTATTACCCACAAAATAATACTATATATATATGTATATATTGGCGGGCTTGGGGATCATATGCATAGCTAGTTCATGAGACTTTGTCAAGAAAAGTTCTATTACCTTGTCCGCGGGACAAATTTATGGCATTGAAAATTTCGAAAAAATTGCTAATAGGTATAAATTTTTAATATAAATTATAAATTATTAATAGATACAAAGCGAAATTACATATGTAGCTAAAGTTGCACACAAAAGTATAAATATTTTTATATATATACAATTATTTTGTACCAATTAGACTATTAATAAATTGCAATCATAAAATGTAATTACCGGTAAGTCTCCCTTAATGTACCACCTATTCTTAAAACTTCATAAGTTATTAAATCTACATTAAAATTTATAATTCATTAATTAGATATCGAATGAACTCTCGCTTCACCACAAAAACTAATTTTCACTTAAAATTAAAAAAAAAAAAAAAACCATTATACAAAAACAGAAATCTTTAAATACTCTTTAAAACGCAAATACCCACTTAAGAAATGCCAAATTTGTTACTTGGCTCAAAAGGTGCCACCTAAAGTTCGGCCAAGACCAGGTTTCACGAACACCATTGATCAGGTTTGGAGATGTGTGATTGGAGCACTATATATATTATATTCTTAATTAACTCAAAATAGGGGATTAATCACCACCAAACACTTAGCTTATTTCCTCACCTAACTTCCTTTTTTAAATTAAATCTGAAATATCATTTCTTTTCTCAATTGAAAAAGACCCCTCAGCCAACCAGGATACAGATTTAGATCCACTTCCCCATACACCAATAAATTAATTTGAACCCCATCCGTATACATGGACCACTCATTATTATCTCTCAGAAATTAATTATTTTTTTCCTTTTGAAATTAATATCCATTTTGTTTGGGTTAGGATTCTAGCTGTATATATGATGAATAAAAGTTTTTGAGTTCTTTGCACCAAATGCATCAATCCAAATTGATGCAATCTAAACCCTAACCCCTAAACAATAAACCCTAAATTATATATGAATCATTCGGGTCGGGTGAACCATAAACCACTTGGGCCGAATGAACCATGAACCACTCGGACTGGGTTTGTATTCGGGTCGGGTATTTTAAAAAAACATCTAAAACTGAAATTAAATTTAAAAGAAAACCGAAATTGAAAAAAAAAATGTTAAAACTAAAAAAAATTAGAAAAAAAGCTTTTAAAATTAAATTGTACCAATTTTATTGGTGCATGTGGTGCACAGGAGAATTTGTCATTTTTTCCATTTTTTCCAATAAAATTGCTTTACCGAAAAAAAAAATAAGTTTGCGTGAGACAGTCTCACGGTAAAACTGAACATAATTTGGGCATTATCGCTTTAACACTTTGGGAAGGAAGAGTGTTGATTTATGCTAGTTTGTACTGTTCTTATGTATGAAACCGTCTCATATAAGTTTATGTCAATATATATATATATATATATATATATATATATATTCATTATTCGTCGGGTTTAAACTATTTTATCACATTTCATTTATTCAGTTACACCCGCATATATACTTTGTTTAGAGGTAGATACATATGAGCTTGATCAAGGTCTTAGCCAGGTTTGAGTCCCTCAGGGCATGTTTGTTTTGAAATTTAGGTGTGTAGTGGAAGTCATGATTTCGAAATCATATGGATTTAAAAATTCTGATGAATAGTAAATGTATGTGTTAAATTAATGTGAAATAATGATTAATGTGGTATTATTATATTGTATTTGGTGAGAGAAAAGTAGGAGAGAGAATAAGTGAGTGGAAGAAAAGTAGTGATATGATTATATTGAATTTTGTGAAAATAGTTGTATAGGTATATTTTATAGGATTGAATTTGAAAACTGGACGTGAAAATTCTCAACTAGTATGTGACTTGGATCGCAAAGTTCTAAGTCCATCCGGGTGAATCGAAACAAACATACCCTCAGGATTTACTAAAAGAAAGTTGCATGTTTAGGCAAGAAATATTGTTAGATAGATAGAGGAAGTTCTTAAAGTTAGTTTTGAGTTTCAATTTTTATTTTTATTTATAGGAAAAATAAAAGCGATTTTCTGTGAATTATTTTAACTAAGATGACAAAGTATCATATTATATATCACAATGACAAAATTTTGTATGAGATTGTGTACAATACATGCTAATAATTTTGTAAGATATTTATGATATTATTGAAATTTGATGCAAAATATGCAAAAGTATTCACGTCTCTTCTTAATTAGTTTGAAAATTAAGTTAGATGTGATCATGAAAGAGCTTTAAGAATCAATTTTTTCACAGGACGGTGCTAAAATCACTATTTTTATTTATTTTTTTACCCTATCTTGCACGGCGAGTCCTTTATTTTTTATCAAATATTATACAAACTTTACACAAAAAATAGTTTAAGTTTCTGTAAGATTGGACATATTATTTCTTATGAAATGAACTGTACTCAAATGAAAAGTGGAAAAGGAAGGGAAAAATACTGAAACAGAGGTTCGATTTAAAAACTTACAGAGAAGTCCTTCAACAAAAAGTAGCAGGAACATATCAGATTTCAGATACAGAATCATACATCTCCAGGACGGCAGAATTAAAGTACCATTATCCCTGAATTTAAATTAAATTACATTTCACCAATACTAACTTTAATTAATTATCATCTGACTTCAATTACTCGCAGCATGTAGAAATTAAGAGAACTAATTGACTGAAATCAATACAATACAGAGCAATATGATCATCAGAACGACGGCACGATGCCGAATCTGGAATCGGCGATGAAATTAGCCGCGCCGGCGCCAAAGATCCGGTCCATGTCCGAGTCGGCGTCGGTTCTCTTGGCGAACCGGCCTTTGATTCTGGGCCGGGTTTCCGCGTACGCCTTTCGAGAAGCGTAGCGAATCGTTTTCTCGAATTTCCGGTTCTTCCTTTTTTCTTTGTACCGTAGTACCCTCGCTTCTCTGTCCATTCCAACTGCCTGTGTTCCTTGATTGCCGAAATCGACGCTTGAATTCATGTTTCTTGTGAAAGGGTGCGATATCTCCGAGAATGATCCTCCGTCTGGCACCACACCCACATCCATTGATGACGACGAAACCTGAAAAATTATGCGACTTTAATCAGATCAAGAGTAATAGTGTGGATACTGTTCAAACAATTAAAACAGGGGGATACTGTATTTTCTGAAAACAGGGGATGCTGTTGAAACAATTAAAACAGAGTTTAATTGATCAGATAATGAATAAGAGTTTAATTGGTGAGGTGAGGGTCAGATTAGTAATTACACTGTGGCTGAGAGATGCGGTGGTGTAACTGTTGTAGGAATTGATGTTCGATCTTGTGAATCGATTTTCCGGCGAGTGGTCGTGGATTAATCCCGCCGGAACAGAGGGTTTCAGTTTCAGCGGCGTCTGCACGGGGACGACGCTGTCGCTGTACGGCTGAGATGCAGAAATCTGGTAGTTATCGAAATCGAGAAACTGATCGGAATCCTGGAAATACAATTCCATGGATTTCAAATCAGGGTTATCAGACCCCTGTTTTGTCGAAATAATCGGGTTCATCGAAATCCACGACTCCGGGATGTAGCCATTCTGGTGCTCCCTGGGAGCCGTAATTATGTGGTTGTTGCATTCGCTAACAGGAACGAGCAGGGCGGGGGCGGTGGATTTCATGACCACGGATTCCGCCGTGTCGTAGAAGGGCACGGCGGGGAAGCGCTCGTGGCGGCTGGCTAAGGGGTTCGCGGAGTGTATGTCGCGGTCGCACGTGACGCAGAGGGCGGCGGCGTCGGCCTTGCACGTGACGGAGGCGGGGGCCTGCTCGCAGACCTCGCACATCCACACGCGCGCGTGTTTCAGGAACGAAAAGTCGCCGTTCCCGGATTCGTGGACCTTGGCGTCGCACGCGATGCACATGAACGCCGATTCCACGCGGCAGAAGAGGAGGGCCGCCGTGGACTTGCAGTAGTCGCAGGGCTTTGGGGGCGGGAAGAACTTGGGCCTGGTGGCGCCGCCGCCGTCGTGTATCATTTTTTTTTAAGAGTAAAAAAAGATTTGGTATATTTGTTGAAGCTAGTCCAATAATATTGGTGACTAGGCTTTAAACAAGTGGTGGATATGAGAATGAGCAGAGATTTGCATGTCTATCTATGTAACAAGTCATAGGGGGTGGAGAGAGGGAAATCTAGTTGCGGGGGTGACACGTGGAGGATGTTTTGGCCACACGAAAGGAGTGATGACACAAGTGATATTTTGTGTTAAGCAGTTGTCATTTGTCTGTGCCTACGTGGGGCCTACTGGTTTGGGGAATACGACAGAGTGTTTCTTCATGAAATTAAGGTGAAATGAAATGCTTTGGGACGGGGCAACTAGATGAAGTTAACTGTCCGCAGTGAGATCACGAGATTTACTTCTTGCATGAAAAAGAACTCTCTGCTTTCTAAAAAAGTTGTTTCTTTTCATCGGTTAGGAATTTAGATATATGGTTTGTTGTGTGTTTGTTTTGTACATGATTGTAATGAATTTATGAAAACAACCAAATATCTTTACTGAATTTTTTTTCAATACGTAGAGATTTAATTATCATATTCATTGATATTGAGACTTCGATGCTTGACTTATTTTGTGAGGGAGAAAATTTGACAGACAAGGATAATTTGGTAAGCAAATACGTGAAAATATTTATTTTTACTTGAAAAAAGATTGTAGATATTTATATTTTACCTCATCAAGAAAGAGCATCTTGTATCATTTTTTCTTGATAGAGCTAGTTGTTGCTAGCCGAATTATTTCTATGTGACGTGACTTTGATTTTCAACTAGCAACAAAAGTTAAAGTGTTTGATTCTTGAGCAAGATCTTACAAGATGTAAATGTGTAATTTTGATCAAAACTTTTTTATTGTTGCATTTCAGTCTTATTTATATTACATGGCTAGCAGGAGGTATCCTTCTTACATTGATTTGGCTCCACATGATGTCAAGTGTCTAGCATGTTCTGTCACTTAATTTGTTTTATCTTTAAGTTTCCTATATCCAGGTTGGTTGCATGGTCTTACTAGCACTGGAGGACCCAGTGTGGGACAAGGGGGTACAACTCAGTTTTTTTTTTTGCTATATATGATGCATATGTATAATGTCTACATGATCTTTTATTTCGGTAGTTTTCGTTGGGCTTACAGCTTACTTAGTTGATCAGTTTCTTTGTTAGGTTAATAGGCTTTTAATTTGTATAGGCCCAACTCACATAATTTTTATTTATTTAATTGGTTAGTTGTATTAAATTTAAGAGTTAATTACAAATTGCAAGTACTATTTGGCGTTCTACAAATTGCAATCTCTGTTTTTTTTAAACAAAATGCAACATGTACTAGTAAAAATTAATAAATTCCAACCCCAATTCATTTTTTTGTGAAACTTTCCAGCTAGATATAGTCTACAAATGATATATTGTGCATATTACAATGCCAAAAAGTATTTTAACAAACATCAAATTGAAGAAATTCGATAAAATTTTAAAAAAAATGTGTGTCGAGATTGGATTTGTCAATATTTACTAGTATAGATTGTAATTTATTATTAATCCTAAATTTAATTAGGCTCATCTCTTATTTCTTATATTTCATATTTCGTATTCATGTTTTGTCTTTTCTTTTGTTTGGTACGCTTCTTGATCAATGAGTTAATATTCATTTTTTGTAATATCATCTCACTTTTAAAAATAATTTCACTTGTTATAATTATGTTATTATCACTTGTTAGTGCAATTTTGTATTTCTTTTATATATATAATTGCATTTTATTTGTGTTATATTTAACTAATTTATTTGGGAAATAAGGGGATAAAACACCAAAATTGAAGAAAACGATGAAAATGAGAGAGTTATAACCCGATATTATGTATTTTGTGCTTAAAAACTCTCCTTCTAATATTGTGAGTAACCTTTAAATGTGAGTGAGTTTTCTTTATCCTAATCATTTATTCCCTTCAAATTTAAGATAATATATTATATTTAGGTACAAATATTTTAAAATTAGCTATCAATCGTATCTTCGATTTTAAAATTTTGGGTCTGCCACTGCTTACTAGACATCACATGTGAATCTGTGAGCTGCCTTCCGAGCTGCCTTGCTCGTCTCAAATGTCTCTTTTGGCCCGGGCAAAGCTTTCATAAATCTTGCTCGGACTAGCTCGCCCAAGGTTGACTAGTGATCCGTCCGAATTAGGCAATCACGCCACATGTCTGCTCCTTGTTGGCTGTTTAACTGCTGCTCATATTCACCTACTAGCTGAGCATGATTGGCTGGTCTTCGTTGTTGATCATTGGCTAGGAGGACAACTTTGACCGGTTGTAACACTAGGAAACAACTTTTTCGCTAGCTACATATTCATTTCTAACTTGTAACTAGTTGGTACATGGGAATATGCGCTCTGGGCATGTTTACTTTAATAGGTCAGGTCATGCTCATTATTCATTAATTGTTAATTGATAATTCTACTCTATTTCTGCTCACTCAAGACCAACTTCAAATGTCCAGAGACTAACAAAGATGTTTTTATTAACTTCAGGGGTTCGATATTAATCATATAATGTTCCATCTCATATTCCCTCTGACCCAATGTTTAGAGAACCCGTTTTATTTTTCTTTGTCCCAATCTTTAGAGAACATTTTCTAAAATTGATATACTCACTTTATCACATAAAATATTAATAAATAACTTTTTTTACTCCCAACTATCATCACTTTATCACATAAAATACTAATAAACAACTATTTTTACCCCCAACACTTTATTATTTTACCACTATTCTCATAAATCTTTATGAACAGTAAAAGTTCATTGAAAAATAGGATGGAGGGAGTAATCGATGTCCAAAATTAGTTAGAAGATATCATGCAAATAACTCAATAAGATTCTCTAGTTAAGAGGACTTCGTCTCGAGAATCGCATACAAATTTCAAGATTAAAGCATATAAATCATGAACTGATTGTCACCTACCATAATGATAATCTTGCTAGTTAGACAAACGTTCCCATTGCGCTCTAATCTGACAACTCCCCACAGATCCCTTGTCATATCAAACATAGTACAGTATCCAAAATTTAATAGTAATATTTATTTATTGAAAAAATACACTCCCTCAATCTCAAACTTGATTTTCACATTTTCATTTCGAACGTCTCATACTTGATTTTCACTTTTCTTAAATAAAAATATATATTTTATCACTTTATCACATAAAATATTAATAAATAACTATTTTTAACCCTAACTACACATCACTTTATCACATAAAATGCTAATAAATAACTCTTTTTAACCCTAACTACCCATCACTTTATCACATAAAATACTAATAAACAATTCTTTCTACCCCAATACTTCATCACTTTTTCTTAAAACTCGAGCACACAGTAATGTGAAAATCAAGTTTGGGACAGAGGGAGTATGTTATTTAGGTGGTATTTTTAACTACTAATTTGACACGAGAATCACTTATTTTTTAAAAAAGTTGAGTTTTTCGTAGTTACTTAAAAAAAATGAATGTAAGTATTTCAAATGAGGTTGAAAATAAAACCTTCTTTCGTTCTCTATATTGTTATATAAAATACAATTTGGTTTTTAAATTATTCAAACGAATTTGAATCTTCCAACTATGCCCAGTTCTTGGAATTTTTCTTTGAAGTACGTATTTCATTCACATAACTTCTAGTCCTTAAAAGAGAACGTAATAATAATCTTTTATATATATATATATATATATATATATGTGTAATTTTTTTGAAAGATTATACATGTAATCTTGTATGTAAAAAACTTCATCAATTTTTGTAAAAAAAAAAACTGAAACATGAGATAGAATGCAAATAGAGGTAGTAACTGGTTCTTAACATCTCTACTAATTTGCAGCTAGATCCCCCCACCCTCACGCTTGGGTCGGGGGTGATTTTCCTTCATGGATCACGAATATTGCTCGAGGATTTCAAGATTAATTGGTTGATGAGCTTGTTTGTTGTCAAAAAAAAAAAAACACATCTCTGCATCGTGACAATAACATACACCTTGCAAATAAGGCGGGGGCTATTCTTGGTATTTTGACAACACCTACCCACTGCAAGTCACAAGCTGGAAGGCCCGGAAATAGGTGCCGTGCTCTGTCACTATTTTCATTTATATATCTTAAAGTTGATTGAATATTTTGACTCACGAAATTAATGTATGTGTTAAAGATATTATTTTTGAAAAAAAATGTTATTTTGTCAAAAAATAAAAAATTTCTCCTACATTTGATATATTTTGCTCAATACATTTTGATGTTAAATTAATAAGTTTGTCCCTTCTAAAAATGAACAGGGGACAAAAGCTAAAGAAAACTAAATGTAAATGCCAATAGCAAAAGAGAAAACAAATAAGAGCACAAATTAATAGATAGAGGGTCAATGACTCAATCTTCAGTAATCTCAACGTATGAAATTAGATGCATTCTGTAATATCATTACATTCGTTCATTAATACTATAATACTCATTTAGTAATAATATTATTATATTGCATTTATAAACTAATATCATACTCCCTTTGTCCCAAACTTTGTTTGTACATTCACTATTTGACTCGTGTTTTACTGAGCGAGTTGTTTATTAATATTTGAAATGATAAAATGATTTTTAAGGTAAGCCGATAAGGTATGATAGTTCTACCCAAGGACGGATGCACGTTGGGGCCAAGGGGGTCACTGGGCCCCTCTGGCCCCACTTGAACTTTATATATATATATATATATATATATAGTAATGATATAAAATTCACTATCTGATTTTTTATGTAATCAGATTAATGACGTGTCATGTCAACTCATCATCCACATAATTAATTCTACTTAAATAAATTGTAGAATGATTTATAGTATAATATTCCCTAAACCATGAACCCTAAACCCTAAATCATGAACCATTCGGGTCGGGTGAACCATGAACCACTCGGGCCGGGTTTAGTTCTGGCCGAATTGGGTCGGACGGGTAAAAAAAAATATAATTTTTTTTTTCAGTTCATTTTATTTTTTCAGTTCAGTTCAAATTTTCTTTTTACTTGGCCCGAACCCAAACCCGGCCCGAGTGGTTCATGGTTCACCCGATCCGAATGGTTCATAATTTAGGGTTTAAGGTTCATGGTTTAGTGTATGACAAAGTCTAGTATGCAAATTTGTATAGATACAAAAACTTTAATTTTCAACCAAATTCTATAATTGATTAATGTAATACAAAATTGAGTGGTTCATGGTTCTTTCAAATTCGGAAACTAGTTCATGGTTCATCCAGCTCAAATATGTCATAATTTAGTGTTAATTATTTAGTGTTTAGGGTGTAGTTGGTTGATTTAGGACAATTTTATAGATTTTCATCTATACAAATTTGCACACTAGACCTACTCTTAGTGTATAGTATATTATAAAACATTCTATAATTTATTTGAGTAGAATTAATTATGAGGATGATGAGTTGGCATGAGTCACATGACACATCATTAATCTAGTTCCATAAAAAACCAGATAGTTGGTTCTATATCATTACTATATATATATATATATATATATATATATATATATATATATTATTTATAATTAAGATACACATGTGTGAGACGGTCTCATAGTAAGACGGAGCATAAATTGTGTATTAACACTTTAATATTTTAAAATGATAGGTGTTATTTGTGTTAGATTGTATTCTATCTCATGTATAAAACCGTCACATACGAGTGTTTGTCTCCTTTAGAAAAAGTATTATGTGCATCATGTTCACCTTACACCACTATTACTAATAATTGTAAAAATCATCACTCTATAAATAAAATGTTGATCTTTAGGTGAGAAAGGGGTAGCGAAATAGAGAAAGAAATATGTATAATTCACATTTTAAATATACATATAAATGTATTCGACTGCGTTAATATAAAGATATTTAGTCCAAATAATTCTAAAAAATATATAAAAATTTGAAAGTGCATTTAGCTACGCTATGTTATAAATTGGGCCCCCCTCAGTGAAATTTCCGTCCTGCTACTACTCCTGATCTATCTTACTCCTCCTTAAAAACCACTTTATTATTTCATATACTATAAATAGCTCGCTCGCTAAAACACAAATCAAAAAGTGAAATGTACATTCAAGTTTGGGACGGAGGCAGTAACATTTATCTACTCAGTCATGTGTGTTTAATTGTATGTATAAATATATTATGGTATTAATTTATAAGAATAATGATAATTAACACTGAATAAGTACTATGATATAATTGAATGAATGTAATGATATTACTAAAGAAATCTAATGTCATATTATGAAACTTGTTAACATATATAAGAATTTGCCCTAGATATATTACAACATGTGGCAAATCATAAAGTTGTGTTCGAGAGTAATGGAAATCTCAAGGCTGCTGGATATTGCCGTTATCGATCCTCCAGGATCGGTGCTCATAGCCGAACTCATGGCGATTTCCTTGGGCTTGGATTTCGGTATTGCCTTGGGTCTCATTAACCTTCACATTTTCTCTGATTGCACGGACGCTATTCATGTTGTCAAGAATCTCAAAGAGTTTTTGCGACCAGAAGAACACCTTTTAAATGCCATCCATTTTAGTTTCAAGACGCCTCTGTAAGAGGCGTTTGGTACACTCCCCCGTCAAAAGAATCTTACGACTCACAAGCTAGCGAAACTTGACTCTAAATCTACTCACCCTCACGATTGGGTTGGGATAGATATTCCTCTTTGGATCACTACTACTACCAGTGGCGGATCCAGAAATATTAAGGAGAGTATTCACAATTATTAAATATTAATAAAATTTTCAAAAAATAAAAAATGTAAAAATAAAAATTTGCACCAAAATCCTTCCTTTTAAAAAGTCTAGGTATTGTATGCACAAAATACATCGTGCACTACGTAGTGTATTTTAAAAATATATAACTTGTTGCATTGAAATATATAATTTTTTATGTTGAAACGTGTAACTTGTTTTACGAACGTAGGTCACATTTCAGTGTAACAAATTATATATTTTAGTGCGGCAACTTTTGTGTTTTTAAAATATATTATGGAGTGTATGGTGCATTTGGTGCACAGGAGATCCACTCTTTTAAGAAGCCTACATAGTTTTTTAATTTATGTAATATCAATCATAATCATTGCCTAAAATAAAAAGATAACAACAATTTTAGTTGCAGTGAAAAATAAAGAGGGAGGAAAATAACCAATTGTAAAAGAGAGTTGAAGAGTAAAATAGGACAATGTGATAGTGAAGAAAGGAAAAAACGAAAATTTCTAATAATAATATTTTTTTTAATTCATTATTTTTTAATATTTTGAATTATTAGTGAAGTTATTAAATGGGTGGGCCATCCCACATTCCCACTCCTCCACACTGCTCGGCTCTTTTTTATAAATAAAAATGTGTTAAACAAAAAGTTGAGACAAAAATGTGTAAATTATATATATTTGCCCGTGTTTTACGCGGGTCTTTAATTAAAAAATACAACAATCCCATTAAATAATATATATTTGATAATAAAAAAAATATAAATATATTCATAAATACACTAAATATGAATTAATACTTATTTAAGATGTATATTTACAACCTTGCTTCTTGAAATAAAATTAATCATTACTTTTAATATGAAGTTGAAACCTGCAAATTAAAACAAAATAAATCAATTAAAAAAAATTAAAAATGAAACAATATTTAAAAAAATATATATTAATTAATATGTATTAATAAAAAAAATAAAAGTGAATGAATTATAATATAAAATATTTTGTTACATAAAATAAATTAAGATATACATAAGAGCAATAATAAAATAAAATAAATTATTAAAGAATTAATAATTAAATATAATAATTCACATTAAAATAAAATACATTTAGATTAAATATTTTATTTATATTAAATTAAGTAAACAAAGATAAATGAAGTATATAATAAAGTTAAATAAATAAAATAATAAATATTAATTATATATTTTTGTAACATTCACACATCTTTAAATACCTAAATAATTAGAATATAATTATATTGTGAAATGTCAACATTATCTATAAATCAAATTCATTATTACTTTTTACATAATTATCATTTCTTAATTAGACGACACATCATCGAAATTCACAATAATGCAACACATAAGCATGTAGAAATTTCATATTAGTGGGCTGGGGGATGTTTTCAAAATTGATGTGTGATAAAATATTAGATATAAAATAAAAGTTAATACAAAGAAGCTAATACTCAATAAAATAAATATTCAAGATATTTAAAAAATTATAAATTAACTTATTTTCTAAATAACATAAATATAATCTAAGATATGTCTGATTCAAATTTTTGTTATTGCAATTTTATATTAAACTACATATTAAAATGCCACATGAATGTCACATATTACTACAAATCAATAAAAAAATAACACATCAATACAATAAAATGTAACCTTTAATCTAAATTAACCTTAAGAAGACACATCATCCAAATTAACCACAAGATGACACATCATTAAAAAAAACTCTCTATATTAGTATATAGAGGGATATATATTTAAAAAAAATTGTTAAAAAAAAAAAAGGGTATGCACTTGCATACCCTTTGGTGTGTATGTATCCGCCTCTGACTACTACTCGGAGCGATTTCTATTGTTAATTTTGAGTTGATGTTTTCCTTTAAAAAAACATGTGGCAAATCACCACCTTAAAAGAAATTAATAATAATAAAGTTAAAAGCTGATGTAGATGGGGAAAATTACATTAATATGCAAAATTTTTTTTTTTTTTTTTCGGGCAAAGTTAGTTTGTTAGTAGTTAGTACACCAAGCACCCAAATACTCCATGAAATCATCAATTCACCTTATAGTTCCTATAACTCCAAATTTGTTCCCAAAGGAAATCGAATTTGGGTCTCCCACTCAAATGAGGATCTCAATGACAATATGCAAAATTTCTTTTGGTAACTAAATAGTCAATAAATTTATTGGATTTGGTTTGTTAACGGAAATCGGGTTCAATGAACTTTGGTATAAGGATCAACAGGCCATTTGTTTTATATCTAACTCATTGTCAAATCTTAATGTTCAACAAGACAACAAGTAATATTTCAGACTTCCCTATAAATTTCGGGGTTAATTTTTTTGTCCAATATATATAAATAGGAATTTAAATAAAAATTTATATGAGACGATTTTATGCGTGAGATGGGATACAACTTAGCTAGTACAAATTAACGATCACTATTCAAAAATATTAAAACATTAATGCACAAATTATATCTCATTTTATTGTGAGACCGTCTCAATCAGGTGTATCTCTTTTGCTCATTAATCATTATCTTGGTCGACGTAAATTTCTATCATATCATAAACTTTTGTGTTAGAGTGGAGATTGAAATGTCACACTAATTTCTCAACCTCCTTTTGTCGTTACTCAACACGCACACTCTGCCAACTCAATTGAGATACAATAGCCAACATTTTTTTTTTTTATCGACCAAAGAAATAATAACATTAATAAAAAAATTGGGTATAAGGGATACTCAGGATGTATACACAGAGCAGTGAGTTCTAACAAACTAAAAAACTTTTAGGAGAAACAATCCAATCTTTAAACAAGCTATTACAAAGAAGCGGAAATTTGAGAGAACATCAACTCCAAAGTCTCCCCTTAATTTCCTCAATGATTTTCGCCTCATCAAAACATTTGTCTTAAAAAACGAGCTCATTTCTCCCTTTCCAAATCAACCACACCACACAAATCCACAATCTTGTAGCAAACTTTTGTCCAATCTTTCCGGGCAGCATACCAAACATAGCCATGAATTGATTATGAACCTTATTTGGTAATGCCACTGGAATACCCAACCATTCAAAACACGATTTTCACACAACCATAGATTTGGAGCAATCAAGAAAGAGATGATCAGCAGTTTCAGGATAAACCTTACATAAAGGGCACTCCGTCGACGAGTTTGGAGGAAGGATGTGCCTTTTCCGGAGATTAGATCTTGTTGGTAAACTATCCCAAAGTAACTTCCACGCCAATGCCGAAGCTTTAATTGGAGCAATTTTACTCCACACCTTCTTGAACATCATTTTCTCATCCTGATCCACATTGTTCCTAGTGTTGTCCTTTCTGATAAGAGAGTACGCTGTCTTCGTTGTGAATTGTCCATCTCGGCTTTGCTTCCACCTCCAACCATCCTTGACGTTCTCTTGTAGAGGGTACCTGTTTATAACATTCACAAGATCATTAAGGGCAGATTTTTCTCTATCAAAAAGTTCACGCCTCCAATTCCATCTCCACTCCCAAGACCCATTCACCCACTCCCCCATCTCCCTCACCTACACCCCTTGATCCCGACACAATCTGAAAAGCCTAGAAAAAGAGGTTTTCAATTCACATGACCCAGCCCATACACTATTCCAAAACTCAATGTCCCCCCATCCCCTATCATTCTCTCAATATTTTCCCAGAACCATTTCCCACCCACACCCGAAATATTAACAATAACATCTTTCCACCAATTAGACCACCTACTCTCTCTCCCCATCGTAATAAGACCCGACTCCCTCACCTCCAACCTACCATATAAAGACTTCGACACCCTCACCCACAAACTCTCACTATCTAACAAATACCTCCACACCCATTTCCCTAACAACACTATATTAAAAGCCCCCAATTCTCTAACCCCCAACCCCCCCAGATTTTGAATTACAAAGATTTTCCCAACTTATCCACGGTGTTTTACTGTTTTCCTCACTCCCCCCCACAAAAAATATCTTTGAAGAGAAGTTATAGCACTCAGGGTTTTTTTTCGGTAAACTATAAAAGGAAAAGTGGTAGATAGGCAACGAAGAAAGAACTTATTTTAGCATAGTAATCCTTCCCCCAAAGGATATTTTCCGGTCTTCCCACAGTTTCAGCCTCTTGCAAAATTTCTTAATCAAACCCCTCCATTCATTCAAGCTTTTCTGGCAAACTCCCACTCTAATCCCCAGATATGAAAACGGGATGTCCCCGACCACACAAACCAGGCTAGTCGCCATCGATTCCAGCGTACTTCGATCCACATTCACCCCCATTAAACTGCATTTATCGAAGTTCACCTTAAGCCCGGATAGCATCTCAAAATTTCTTAAGATTTGCTTCATTATTTCGGCATTTGCGTCATATGCTGACCCCACAAGCACCGTGTCATCCGCGTACTGGAGATGAGAAACCTTGAGTCTGTCCCGTCCTACCTCTGTCGCCTCAAACAAGCCCAAATCTGTTGCTTTAGATATCAGGATACTAAGCCCTTCCGCCACTAGTAAATACAAGAAAGGCGAAAGAGGATCACCTTGTCTTAATCCCCTTTCCAATCTGAATTCCTCGGTTGGGCTACCATTCACCAGGATTGAAGCTGTAGCACTGGACACACATGCTCTAATCCATACTCTCAATTTCTCGCAAAATCCGAACCTTTCAAGCATGAGATCAAGAAAGCCCCAGTCGATCGAGTCGCATGCTTTTGCAAAATCAATTTTGAAAAAGATCCTTTGCAATTTCCTCCGCTTTGCTTCAGCAATCAACTCATTCAAAATTATTACCCCGTCCAGGATGTTTCTCTTCCCAATGAAAGCGCTTTGAATATCCGAAATGAGCCCGTCTAGAACCTTGCTTAATTTGCTTGCCAAGATTTTCGCCAGAATCTTATACGAACAACCAATTAGGGAAATTGGCCTGTAATCGGACAAACTTTCGGCATCATCCTTTTTGGGGATTAGGACAATGAAAGAAGGGTTGAAACCGCGAACCAAGTTGCCATTGCTGTGAAATTCATGGAGCATCCGCATAAAGTCTTCCTTTATCACGTGCCAACACTTCTTGATAAAGTTGAAATTGAAACCGTCTGGTCCGGGCTCTTGGAACTTTCACAATTCTCGATCGCCGCTTTCACCTCACTTTCTAAAAATGGGGCAGTTAGGAGCAAGTTATCCTCGAAAGACAGCCTTTGGGGAAAGAGGGTCTCTGATAGAGACGGCCTGAGGGTGGTTTTGCTGAAGTGCTTCTTAAAATGATCCTGGATTCCCTGTTTGACCAGCTTTACATCCTCACACCAGTTCCCATTGATTTTCAAGCCTACAATCTCATTTCCTTTTCTCCGTTCTTTGATCACCCTGTGGAATAACTTTGTGTTCATATCACCATCCATCAGCCATCTGACTTTAGTCTTTTGTGCCCATAGATTATTCCGTAAATTTAGATTTCTGAACAAGTCCGCCGTCGCTGCCTTCCTCTTGATGATCTCCTCTTCTTCAGGTCCAAAAACGTCATCCCAATAGCCAACATTTAATTAGTTTAATCACAAAATCATGGCTTGTCTCAACTTTCTTTTATTATAATACACTGATTATAAACTAGTAAAATTCTGGTATTCCGTTGTATTTTGATTGGGCCACGCATCTCCACAATTCATCATTCTCTCATAATGGGTTTTTGTTTATTGCGTTTAAGCAATTAAATATGTAATATTTACTTTTTAAATTTAATGCTGAATGGAATGTAAATGAGGTTAACCAAAAAACTTTTATTGAAGAGCCGACTTTTTCCATTACTGGAAAGTGCCCATGCTTTGACAATATTCGATTTGACTTTTTGGTCCAACTATGAAATTATTAAAGCATGGCATGCACACACCACACTCTAAGTTTAAAAGGTGTTGATCAAACTCCAAATTATGATTCTTTTCTCGATCGTTAGCTTGATAAATACCAAATTATGATTCTTTTCTCGATCGTTAGCTTGATAAATACCAAATTATGATTCTTTTCTCGATCGTTAGCTTGATAAATACCGAAAGATAGAGATTGTTTGTAAATTCTAAAAAAATTGGTGAGAAGTATTTATTTTAAAAGTAGTTAAACATAATTTATTTTTAAAATAAATATTTCTACATTTAAATTAGTGTTTGCAAACAGACGCATAATATTAATGGTAAAAATATGTTTTATAGATGTTCTGTAAAACTAATGGCCGGAGTAAATAATATTACATATATTTTAGATTTTTTATATATTTTTTAAAAAAAATTGTGTGAAGTCGGATTTACGGTAGACTATAATTTTTTAACATCACTGTTATGTATACATTCTATTATTTAAATAATAATAATGTTTATATTAAAAGAATTCCGTCTTATCTAAAAGTCTGAACTTGTAGAGAGGTGCGAAATTAATTCGTTTATTTAATTTTTCCTCAACATATATATGATGTGATAAAGTTTATGTATAAATTTTATTTATAAAAGTGTTACTTATTTTTGAATTTGTTTAATATTTAACTACGTAGATTTACGATATATCTACGTATTAAAAAGAAAAGAAAATTAACTCAATTGTCGACTTTTCGCTGCAACAGAGTATACGCAATTGTTACTCAGTTCCCACTCAATCTGATATGCTCATTCTATTTTCATAAAGATTATAAAGAAAAATAATTAATGATATTTAAAATGTAATATCATCCTCCAGACTTTTATAAATTACCCTTTATTAATTTACTGTAATTTGAGAATTAATTTACAGTCAATTGTCGAAGGATATTATTAAAAAAACCGAAAAACCGAAAGTGAGATTATATTATTGTAGTGGGATAGCAAGTATAGGTGTCCCTGTGCATACATCATTCAATGCGTGTTAAAAGGTGGTGCAATGACTAAAATAGCCTTGATGTACCTCGGCTCAGCGTTTGGCAGGTGAGTAGGGCATTTTGGGGTTCCGTTGTGTGTTGACTGACTCATGTTGAGGACATTTTTGGTAATGTAGAGGAAATGTGGGCCCCGAACCCGATTTGATAATTATACACGGCACACAAATATGACATCACATGGTTCGATAGAGAGAGAGAGACGGGAGGAAACTTCTGGATTTTTTGTGCGTCACACGCATTATTTTTTTTTGGTGCTACTCTTGCCTTCCTCAATAGTCTATAGGGTAGCACTTAGATGAACCATGTCTGAACTCTATTACCGTTATAAATAAAAATTATTATTATTTATAAATATTTTATTTTTTAAATAATGATAATATTTTTTACATAATAATAATATTAAAAAATAAATCATCATGAATATTGGTTCACATAAGTTTTTTTGTGTCCTCATTATGCTTCATTCTACTTTCTCATTTATTATTATTATCATTATTAATCAAACTCTTCTATATCATTTAATGTTATGATCTCAGTTTAAAAGTGTAGTGATATCAATTAATAAGTATATTATGATATTAATTTATAAGTATAGTAGTATAAATTTCATAACGTGAAGTGTGAACGAATTTACCGAAGTCCTACTTTTATTAGGAGTTGGTTGGGAAGTGGGCGGGGAATTACAATTTGTGGGCTGCGAATTTTAGATAATGGGCTGGGAGAATAAACAGTTGGTTGGGCTGGAGAGCATGGTAAGAAGGTAGGGAATTTAAATCAGGGAAGGATGGGCCTGCAGCAATTATAAAATATGCAACGCACTTTATATTGTAGCTTTTTTTTTTCGACATTCACTTTATATTATAGCTAGTATCATCATAAAAATGATTGTAACATGGACATCATTTCCATGTCAAAAAAGATGTATCTATATATATATATATATATATATATATATATAGAGTAGTGATATAGAACCAACTATTTGATTTTTTATGGAACCAAATTAATGAGGTGTCATGTCAATTCATCATCCACATAATTAATTCTATTCAAATAAATTATAAAATGTTTTATAATATACTATACCCTAAACCATGAACCTTAAACCCTAAATCATGAATCATTCGGGTCGGGTGAACCATGAACCACTCGGGCTGGGTTTGGATATGGCCCGGGTAAAAAAAAAATTGAACTAAAAAAAAAAAAAAAATTTTTTTTTTCCAACCCGGCCAAACCTGAACCTGGCCCGAGTGGTTCATGGTTCACCCGACCCAAATGGTTCATGATTTAGGGTTTTTGGTTCATGATTTAGAGTATAGTATATTATAAAACATTCTATAATTTATTTAAGTAGAATTAATTATGTGGATGATGAGTTGACATAACACCTCATTAATCTGATTCCATAAAAAATCAGATAGTTGGTTCTATATCATATATTATGAAGAATTAAATAATTATTTCGTTCCACAAAAAGTATGGAGCGATTATTCAAGTATACCAGACAATTCACCTACCCCATAATTATTGAGAACTTCCCAAGATCATGGAAGTTGAGTCTTATGGGAGCAATATATATTTAATATAAATGATGTAAAAATATAGCCAAAACTGAAAAATGATTGAGAAGATGAAAAGTATCTTTGGCTTCACCAATCATAGCAATATGATTCGGACTCAATCCAGCTTCTTCAATTTGATAACTATGGGCTCCGTGATCGATATACCTATCTGGAAGCATCATCGATCTCCACTGCAAAAAACGCGCAACAAATAAATAAGTACATTACATTGCTACGCACACTATAAGAAAACTGACCTATAATAACAGCTCAAATCCTGTCATTATAATTTCTCTAAATAAAAGTCATCAGTGACACGAAATCAATCTTTACCTTAAGATTTCCGTCGAGAAATCCATTCAAGCTCAAGAAGTGAGAAACATGGGAATTGAATCCACCAATGGATCCTTCATCAACAGTGATAAGAATTTCATGGTCTTGAGCTAACTTTTTTATGAGATCACCGTCAAGTGGCTTACAGAATCTTGCATCAGCTACACTCACCGATACGCCGTGTTCTTTAAGAAGTTGTGCTGCTGATAAACAGTATTGTACTATTGTTCCGAACCCCAAAATCGCAACCCTACTTTCCTCTCTCAACATCCTTCCCTTACCAATCTGTATATGGAAATCAATAAGTATGATTATTAGGGGTGTGCATAATACGGATAAAACTGTCCGAACCTAGCGAAATGACAGACGGTTTCGGTTTTAGTTTTGGCAATTAATACAAAAATCGACCCATAGTTTGTATATATAAGAAAAAAAAACACTAGTATATTACTATTATTTCAAATCAATATTCTTGTGTGTTTTAATGTGAAATCAAATATATTCTACTCAATTTTCTATCCCATATTCAATCAATTGTTTTATGTATTTTCCTTCTTTTATCCAAACATAAACATGATTTTTTTTTGGAAATTATTAAATAATTATATTCAAAATTAATAATTCGATTATTCAGTTCAATTTTAATTTTTTTTTTTTAAAAAAAATTGAATTTTTCTATATTTTTATTTAGGTTAAGTTCAGTAATAGAATCTCAGATACCTCCATTGGAGTTCCCTTATTATTCAGCGGAAGAATAGCGCCGACGCCATTTCCTCTAGGGTATCGAATGCAGCTAGGGCGGTCAACTATCTGACTCGCCGTAGCAATCATGTGCATGAGCTCCGCCTCATCAGACAGAGCCATGACGACCATATTAGGCAAGCAAGCCATAAATGTGGTGTCAAAGGCTCCACAATGGGTTGGGCCGTCGGCTCCCACCAGCCCGGCCCTATCCATCATAAATCTAACAGGGAGTTTCTGGAGTTCCACATCATGAACCACCTGATCATAGCCTCTCTGCAGGAAAGATGAGTAAATAGTACAAAAAGGCTTGAGGCCTTCGGTTGCTAAACCGGCCGCAAAGGTGACGGCGTGCTGCTCGGCTATCCCTACGTCGAAACATCGCTCTGGAAACCGTTTCTGGAATATGTTGAGCCCGGTTCCGCCTCCCATAGCCGCGTGGATGGCGACTACCTTTTCGTCTGCCTCTGCTTCGGCTACTAATGACTCTGCAAAGTACTGTGTGTATGATTTTGTCTTCTGGATTGCCTTCATCTGCTTTCCAGTTTCTGGATCGAACTTCACCACACCTGAATTGGTAAAATATATATTTACTTGTACTCATTTAGTAGAGATTCTTTTTTTCTGCATTTAAATAAAATATTGTAACACTTGTGTGAATTTGTTCCATCCTATTATCGACACATTTTTAAAATGAGTCTAATTAACATAAGGAAAAATAGTTTTTTTTTTGGTCAGGTAACTTTTTCCATTTTTTGTTTTGGTTCTATTGACTTTCAAATTTTAATTTTTGTCATGTAATTTAAACACTTTCGACTTTTAAATTTTTATTTTCTTCCAATAACTTATATGAATCAAAATCAAAAGGTGGTAAAAGTGTATAAGTTAAAGGACGAAAATCAAAATTTAAAAGTCAAATAACCTAAAAATAAAATTGTACAAATTATAAAAGGCCGAAAATTAAAGTTTGAAAGTCAATAGGACCAAACCAAAAGGGGTAAAGTTACGAATGGAAAACTACATTTTCCCCTTAGCAAAACCTTGCATATAGGATCCATTTAGGGTTTTTTTGGGCAGGTTCAGTGAAATTTAGGGATCTCAAATCTGTTAATTAACCAAGTTCATATATACAAGTTTTTGTATGCATGTAAATAATTATGTAATTAATTTAGGTACCATGCATCTTATCAGCAGCGACTTCAGCGGGAGGGTATCCCTTGCCCTTTTCAGTCATAATATGAATCAAAACGGGCCCTGGCGCAGGCATTTCCTTAACCTTGTTGAAGATATAAACAAGATCCTCTATGTTATGCCCATCAACTGGCCCGATATAATATATTCCAAGTTCCTCAAAAAGAGTAGCCTCTGCTTTCGCCCCGATCCCTCTCACATAACTATCCACCTTCGACGCGATTTTATGCGCCGACCTTCCAATCTGCTTAGTCACGTCCTGTAATAAAATGTTATGAGTATAACCATTTTTTTCGTTTTGGTCTTGGTCATGTTGTGTTTTAAATTACAGGAAAAAAATCAAAATAATTGATTACTTTTGCAGCTTCGCGGAGTTGGCGGAATTTTCTGCTGGCCTGTAATCTAGTCAAGGCTTTGCTCAAAGCTCCGACGGGAGGAGCAGGGCCGTCGACTGTGACCGTGGGTAAGGAGACCTGTTTGTTATCATTCAAGACTATGATCAAATTGGAATCAAGAAAGCCGGCGTTGTTGAGTGCTTCGTACGCCTGTCCAGCCTTCATTGCCCCGTCTCCGATCACTGATATAACATGGTTCTTCTTGCCTAAAAGGTCCCTCCCTACCGCCATTCCTGCAGTTTGGTACATATCAACAAATTAATACCACCAAAAAAATTTATGGGACCAATTTTTTATTTTTCTCAATATATGTATATGTATATGTATAGTTACCAAGGCCAGCTGAAATGCTAGTAGAACTGTGGCCAACTCCAAAGGCATCATGCGCACTTTCGTCTCTCTTGGGGATTCCTGCTAACCCGAACGTTTGTCGAATCGTGTGCATTCTCGACCTTCTCCCCGTCAATATCTTGTGCGGGTACGCCTGTTGTAAAATTAAAATTTGATGATAAATATGAAATCGTACGACAGGAAAAATATTTTTTTTGCCCCGTAACTTTGTCATTTTTTTTCTCTGACCCGTACGTTTTGATTTTCGTCCAATAACTTTTATACTTTTGACTTTTTGATCATTTTGACTTTTCGTCCAGTAAATCATACGAATCAAAACAAAAAAGTGGTAAAAGCATGTGATTTTAAATTCGGCACTTTTTTATTTTGATTCATGTAAGTTATAGGATGAAAATTAAAATTAAAAAGTCAAAAGGACTAAAAAATTGAAAGTGCGTAAGTTACGGGGCAAAAATCAAAATTTAAAAGTCAATAGAAGCACTACCTGATGGCCGACGTCCCATATAATCTTGTCATCAGGCGTATTGAAGACGTGATGAAGTGCAACAGTGAGCTCGGATACACCTCAGCTTGAACTTAAATGGCCTCCCGTTTTGGACACCGTGTGCATAATCTCTTCCCTTAATTCATCTGCCAATCTTTCTAATTCCTGAAACACAGCCACAATTAATTAATTAAGCCACCAACATTGACCATAATTAATTACTTCGAATTAATAATGTTCATTAATTAATTATTTAGGACTATGATTAGTAGAAGTAGGACTTTTTACATGATCAGTTGATTTCCGAGCTTCACAATTCTCTCTCTCCGTCCCTTAGCAACTTGCACATTGAAATTGACACACATATTAAGAAAAAATAACTTTTGGTGTTTTGTTGACTTGTCAAAGGGAATGGAGGGTGTAGATTGTGAGGTGAAGATATTGAGGGTGGAGATTGTGAGATTCTTTGCCATTTTAAGGTGTGCAAATTGGTAAGGGACATACCAAAAAAGAAAATGTGCAAGTGGCTAAGGGACGGAGGGAGTATTAATTATACATAATTTACGCACGTGTTTTATTATGAATTACTGATCACAGAGTACATGCGTACTTGTTTTTGGATCGGTACGATTTGGTTCATATGAAAATGCGGGAATGAGTTCATATTCAATGATAAAGTACCATGCTTGGAAAGTAGGGGTGTAAACGAACCGAGTCGAGTCGAGTAGTGCTGAACTCGAACTTGACTCGATTAAAATACTCGAAGCTCGAAACTCGACTCGAACTCGGTCGAGTCTAATTTTTTAAGCTCGAGCTCGACTCGAGAAGAAACTCGATATACTCGAACTCGACTCGAGCTCGACTCGATTACCTATATAATTTTATAAAATTAAATATAAAATATATTATTAAAATATAAATATATATATTTAGTAAAATTAATGACAAAATTTTGATATACGCGAACTCGGCTTGAGCTCGACTCGATTACCTATATAATTTTATAAAATTAAATATAAAATATATTAATAAAATATAAATATATATACATTTAGTAAAATTAATGGCATAATAGTAATTACAGTGCAAGCTCGATTAGGCTCGCGAGCCTCTCGAGCTGAGTATTTATGAACTCGAACTCGATAGCTACTCGAGTAACTCGAACTCGACTCGACTCGATTATTGTCGAGTCGATTTTGATCTTTTTACGAGTCGAGCACGAGTAGCTCGCGAGCTGGCTTGACTCACTTACACCCCTATTGGAAAGGGCTATTGACGAGCTAAAAGCCAGATTATGATCTTGGTTATCGGTTAAGGTATCTTCTATTAGAAATTTTTCTTTTTTGAATTGGTTGTCAAATCCTTTAATCTGTTGTGGGTTATAAGTGTGATAGTTTTTGATAGTTTGGGAGTGAGACATTGCTGTGATTTCTTGTAATTAGTTAAGATGTATATGGGTTGGAGTACCCTTATACTCTATATATAGTAATATAATTTCTTTTTATGATAAAAAAAAACGTGAGTACTTGTTTTTTTTTTTCAGGTTGTTAATCAGTTGTAAAATTTTCATTCAAGTTTTGTTATATTTAAGATTATATTAATGATAAAAACTCGTATGAGACGGGGTATTAACTAACACAAATTAACATCCATCTATTCTAAAGTGTTAGAGTCATGTCTAAATTATAATTCATCTTGTCGAGACCTTCTCACGTAAGTATGTCTCTATATTAATATATATACCTGGAGAGAGAGATTCTTCATGTGAATGGGATGGTTAATGGCGTCCAAAATTGGAGTAGAGGGTTTTCCTTTAGTAAAACTAAGACTCCTTTGCTGCGTCTGACGTGTCAACCTCTCCCCATTCGGAACGACGTCGCTCGTGTTACTCTCTTGTTGAAGAGCTTTTATCCCACAATACTGAAAAAGATAAATTCTAATAATATATATATATATATATATATATATATATATATATATATAATAATACCAATTATTATAAAGAGTAAGCAGTAACTAGTGTACAACTAGTAATGTCCAATGAAAATAATTAATATTATTTAGTGAAAATAAATAATATTAATAATATTAATCAGTAAAAATAATGAACGTTTTTAAAAATATACTTGAATTGCATAATGCATCAGTCAATTACTCTCTCCATCCCATAAAACCTTTTATGGGTGCATAGGAGGACAAAAAATTTATGAAAATTGAGTAGTGAGAAGGGTTTTGAGAGATAATTTTGTAAATCTTTATGTATAAAGTAAATAAATTAGTTAATTAAATTGTGTGTATATTTGGATTCAAACGTAATGATTGATTGTGTAAAATTGTAGATATTATAAGAGTGAAGTTTATGAAAAACTTTCTATTTTTTTAGCGTAAATATATTGTGGGACAGACAAAAAATGAACCGTTGAAAAATATTTAGAGGCAGAGAGGGTAAATATTTTAATAGCATGCATTCAAGAAAAATTAAGATGAAAAAAGGGTAGACCTTTTGTGTTTTCAAAGGAAGAGCATAAGGTGAAGAAGTTAACAAGGCTGACGTGTCATGAGAATGAAGCAATGGCAAGAAACTTGCACCTCTCTCTCTCTCTAGATTAGAGCAAGCCTGATTAGTGAGAGAAAGGTTGATTTGAAAGGATAAATGAAAAAATGAAATGAGTTTGTTGAGGGAAATTAAATAAATAAATTATTCTCTCTATTTCGTTTTTTAGATTAGAGCAAGCCTGATTAGTGGGAGAGAAAAGCAATTTCCACCCATTTAAATTGATTTGAAAGGATAAATGAAAAAATGAAATGAGTTAGAAAGCGGAAGGTTTTAATGCAAATCAGATGTGACATAGATACGTCCAAATCAGCCTACCAAATTTGGCTTCTCTCATGTCAATTTGTTAGTTAAAACATGCATATTTATTTCACCTTGAATTTATCTCCATCCCTTAGTTTAATTATAGCTACGAGAGATATTTCTTCTTCTGTTAATTATTTTCTATATAATTATCAATATTCAAAAATTCAAATGTCAAAATTCGAGTGCTATATGTATGGAGCCTAAGGCGACGTCCCTAGCTATTCCAATATTAACGTGTAAATTGATGCATGCAAGTTGAAGAATACGAGTCAGGTTTCTTTCAATTCCTTAATTTTGTTGCCTAATTAATCCCTCCAATTTGATGACTAGAAACAACTCGGAATTAATCACCACAAAAATTTTAAGCTATAATTTTATTAAAGATGTTTGTACCTTAGGTCCCATGTACATTGCATTGCATCCGAGAAAAAATATGGACAAAAACTCATATGAGACGATCTCATGCATGAGACGGAGTACAATTTAGCAAAAATTACACCCACCCCTCTAAAAATGTTAAATTGTAGATACTCAAATTATGACTCATCTCACCGTGAGATCGTCTAAATATATATCACTAAACCGTTTATAGTAAAAATAATAAAATAACATTCCAATGTCTTAAAAAGGAACTAATTAAATTATACATATAGTAAAATACAAAGAACAAAATATATATTGACAATTGGCCTGACAACTTGTAGTCAAATGATCATAAAGTAATGGTTAGGAATTTAAGCAAGCAATTATGGGAGAAAATAATGGAACTACGGAATTTAGAGACAAACAATTTGGTTACCCAGTTCGTCAAACTGACTACATCTGGGGGCACTACCAAGCCAGAAGAGATCTACTATATCTTATAAGATAGTGCAAGTAGTGCAAGATACAATGGGGGAATCATGGGGTATTTATATTAGAAACCTAGGTTTGGCCCATCCTGGCCGAAACCCTAGAAGATGAAATTGGGTCTCACAGTCTGGGGCCTCGGAAACCGCTCGACCTCGGCCCTTGGTCGAGCGGGTTCGCTTCGATCAACAACCTTGCTCGAGCGCCTTCTCTCATTGGCAAAAGGGGCGCCGACCGAGCACACTGCTCGACCTCGAAAGACCGGTAGAGCGCCTCCCGCCGCATCCCCGTTTCACTCAGCTCCATAACCCAACAATTTCCCACCAAGATCGAACACGAGATCGACATCGAGCGGAAGTGCACGACCTCAACTAGGTCGAACGTCTTGTCCTCCCCGGACTCATTCCGAACGCCTTGTCCTCCTTGGACTCCCGAACTCTTGTTCCCCGGACTCATTTAGCAACTCCTCCAACAATCCCAACAATCTCCCCACCAAGACCGACTCCAATCAGAATTCGTCTTCCCAATCTCTCATCCAACCTGATACAACGATCTCAGCCATGTGTCAATGCCCATCTTGATCTTGCATCCAACTTGATACAACGATCTCAGCCACGTGTCAACGCCCATCTTGATCTTGCATCCAACCACCTACTCCAAGCAACGCCCATACTCATGAATCAAGAGTTTAACCCGCCGACTGGGGCTTTGGTCGGCGGGTTCTTTCGACCAACCGGCTTTTGCTCGGCGCCTTTTGCGCGTTCTCGGGACGTTCGTGGTTGTGCCCGGATCAAGATACCGAAACGACAAATCCGAAATCCGTTCCATTAAACTTCTCAACAGGAGATTTCCCTTCATCCACCATAATTGCTCCCACCAGATCCCCTGAGCCTGATGCTCTGATACCAGTTGTTAGAAATTTAAGCAAGCAATTATGGGAGAAAATAATGGAACTACGGAATTTAGAGACAAACAATTTGGTTACCGGTTAAGTCATTAAACCGACTACATCTGGGGCACTACCAAGCCAGGAGAGATCTACTATATCTTATAAGATAGTGCAAGTAGTGCAAGATACAATGGGGGAGTCAGGGGGGTATTTATAATAGAAACCTAGGTTTGGCCAATCCTGGCCGAAACCCTAGAAGATGAAACTGGCCTCGGCAGATAGGCCTCGGGAACCGCTCGACCTTAGCCCTAGGTCGGCGGTTCTCGCCGACAAGAACCTTGCTCGAGCGCCTTCTCATTGCAAAAGGGGCGCTCGACCGAGCACACCGCCGACCTCGAAAGACCGGTCGGCGCCTCCGCGCCCTGCATCCCCGTTTCACTCAGCTCCATAACCCAACAATCTCCCACGGGAGATCGAACTCAAGATCGACAATCGAGCGGCGAAGCAAGACGACCTCAACTAGGTCGAACATCTTGTCCTCCCTGGACTCATTCCGAACGTTTTGTCCTCCCTGGACTCATTCCGAACGTCTTGTCCTCCCTGGACTCATTTCGCAACTCACTCCAACAATCTCAACAGTAATTACCGCATGAATAAATATTTCATGAACTTGTTCAAAGTTAGGCATGACCAAGGAACAATTTGAGATTTAGCATCATTCAATTTGTAGGCTACCGGCCAAAATGATGCTACGTCGATTAATTACTATGTTGCCCCTTATTTTTGCATAGATGGTAACTATTTATATGGTTGAATAATAATTAGTTCATGAGTTAATATTATTAAATAGCTATTAATCAAATTAAGTGAACGAATTAATAAGGCGAATAATTTTTCAATTTAATTTTAATTTAATGATAATGACCAATGTTATATGATATCTAATGAATCACCATATTTTAAATTCATGTCTCAAAAATCTAGAAAAGTGAAAAATTAATAAAATATGTACGTAAAGTGGAACAGGGGAATCGAACCGAAAATTAATGTAGCCAATCGTCCGATGTCATGATGATTGCATTTTTAAACTAAATGAATTAAAACATAAATCGAACTTCAAAAGAATTACAAGCTTATCGTGTGCTATTCAGAAATTGCAGTTTTCCTCTTTGGACAAGATCTGAATTATCAAGTTTTTCGGGCTCAGCTATGTACAAGATCAATTGAATTTTATTGGTGTAAAGTCGAATCAAGGGCAGACCTTTGCACAGGGAATAATTTATATGTATTTTTCACATTTCCCAATTTTTAACACATTAAGTGTCTCTTCACATAATTCTAAGTTCTAACCTTATGTATTTTTTAAATTCAAATTTGAAATTATAAATATATATACTACGATTATATACTTCGAACATAGTGATCATATGTCATTGAAATTTCTCAAAATCAAACTTTGAGCCCTCAAATAATTGGTCAAAAACGAGCGTCCAACACCACAATAAATAATCCTTGTTAAAAAAAAAAAAAATTATCGGGCAAAGTTAGTTGTTAGTAATTAGTACACAAAGCATCCAAATACTCCACGAAATCATCAATCCACCTTATAATTCCCTAACTCCAATTAGTTCCCAAAGGGAATCGAATCTAGGTCTCCCACTCAAATGAGGAGCCCAGTGACCAGATGGGCTAAGCCACCTGGTTCCTTGTTAAATTGACTTAGAACCAATTTCTCTGACACAAACTTTATTTGAATTTCAAGGAACTTCAGAAATAGTTTTATGAATTCTATGATTATCAAATTAAACACAGATTGAGCTCAAAAAAATCTCTCTTATTCGGCGAATGCTAATTAATATTCGAGGGTGGAAACATATCAAATGCTGTATTATTATGTTCAAAATTATTTCTTGAGGTATTAAAGTCGTTCTTTGAAGTTTGTAATTATAGGTGTAATTTGTGAGGGTAGAAAATGTCAATTATGATAATGTAAATTGCAAAGTACAAATTGTACCCTAGCTATGCATTGCCTCAAGTACAAAAATATTGAACCATGATCTTCTAAAACCTAACAGGTCACCTCTAATGCACGGATTCTCAAAAAAATACTAAAATGTAGTATCGAATACTTGGTGGATGCGGGTGCAATTCGCGTGAGATTCGCACCGGGTGCGTCACATGACGAATTTTGAAAAAAAAATGTTGGGGGATACGCGCACCGGTGCGTCTTGGGCATTTTTGAAAAAAAAATTATTGGAAAAATTTAAAACTTAAAATAAGAAAAAGTTTATTCACCTTATTATAATTAACCCACAAAACTTAAAAGAGTGGGTCTCATGTGCACCCGGGTGAACCGTGCACTCATAGTGCATTTTAGAAGCGTGCAACTATTTCAAACAGAAGCATGCAACTATGTTCAGTTGCACTTTTCTGTATAAATAAGTCGCATTTTTCAGCATAACAAGTTGCACGCTTCTAAAATGCATTATGAATGAATAAAGATGTCTGCCAAGCATATAAGATCTAATCAACTTAAAATAAGAAAACAAACTTTTAATAGAAAATATTAGTTATTTTACTTACCTTTTCAACCCAAAGTCACGAACAGAAAATGTGTCTTGTTTTAATTGGATTGAAAACTTTATTATGTCTTGTATGTTGAATTGATGATGGTATTTGAATTTTTATTTTTATATATTTTACAGGTATTATATATAATAAAATAATAAATAAATAGACGATATCGCTTCTTAGAATCACACTCGAATTTTTAAAAAAATCAGATTATTAAGATCCGTATCGCGTCGCCCCGCACCCATGTAACACAACAGGTCACCCTCCATAAAAGAGAGTGTTTACCATTAATCTTCAAATACTTGATACTTTGAAGAAATTTCCCAAAAAACAAACCTTTTTTTTTAGGGACCCAAAAAACTAACTTGAATCAGTTTATAAAAGAAAAATTGTTCATAGATACAAATTTGTCATAAAGTTTTACTTTAAGATGTACAACCATTTTTTTGGTCTCACTCTATTCTTATTTTACCCTTATTTCTCACATTTTTATTTTCATTGCACCTTTCATATTGTGTGCAAAGCACTTTTTAATTCTTGTAGGTGCAAAATTACTATATATGTGCAGTTTATTTTGAAGTGAGAGAAAAAACATTTCAAGTAGTACTTTCAACGTTGTCAGCACATAATGTCAGCGGTACAAAAAAAATATTAAATTTTAAAACTGCACATGACCCCTATTTCTACACATTGTCATTTACATAAGGACAGTTAAAACTTTTTATCTCAAATTTTGCACCTAAGAGTAAGATTTGAAAAACCTTGTACCTTAAAGTAAAAGTGTTTTATAAATTGTAGTCGGGACTAGGGGTGGAGGAAATACCGAAAATACCGATTTACCGCACTTATACAGAAAAATATCGATTTTATCGAAATTTTCAGTACGGTGTAGTACCATACCGAAAATTTCATTACGATAACGGTATGAAAATATAGAAAATTTCGGTATACTGAAATAATTTTTGTTATACCGAAAAATTTTCCGGTATACCGAAAATATTTTGGTATTTCAGTATATACCAAAATATCGGTACGGTAATATTGACATACCGAAAATTTTGGTATGCCGAAATTTCAGTATATCGAATTTTTAGTACAACAACGGTATGACATTTTTCGGTATCAAAAATTTTGATACGATAAGTGTATGGCGAGAAAAATTTCGGTATGCCGTACCGTCCACCCCTAGTGGGGACTAGGGAGTGAGTCCCCTTCCATAAAATACAAGCAGGAAAATACTCCAATTTTCATTTATGCTTTTCTTCTTCTTTCTCTTATACTCCATTCGTTTTTAACACATTTTACACGTAGAACATGGACACAATTAATGGCCAGTAATGTTCCTGTTTCATACCTTCATTTTTTTAATTTTTTTATCGAGCAAATGTTGACTCAAACCCATATTTCCACGGCATAAGTAGTGGTGTTCTGACCGCTTGAGCTACCTATCAATAAAACCAGATGTTGCTTTCCAGATCGTGTTTCATACCTTCTTACATATTGAAATCGAATGGAATAATCGATTTCTGACCAGGAGAAAAGCAGCCAAGACAGGAAAATCATAATATTCGAAAAGAAATTATCTCTACAAGAAACAACATTTAATATGAGAGTATAGATCATAAAAAATTAAAACTTTATAGCAACTATTTGTTCGTGTAAATGTAACAAGACAATGCACTAATGGATCCCAATACAGATCATTACCATTAATTTTCCATCGTTCTTCGATCGGCACTGGGACGACCAATCACCAAGGTCATCTTGATTCTTATCCCGGAATTTAACCACCTCCAGATTTAAGTGTGTTGCTTAACCTATTCATTGACAATAGAGAGAGGGTAAGAGAACAAAAATGGCAATCAGTTCAATAATCATACTCCCTCCGTCCTGTTTTAAATTGTCCATTTACTATTTGGCTCGTGTTTAGCGAACGAGTTGTTTATTAGTATTTGAGATGATAAAGAGATTTTTAAGGTGGGGTATGATCAGTGGCGGATCCAGAAATTTTAAACAGGGTATGCACAATTATGAGAATACTTGAAAAAAAAATTCAAAGTCATACAATTCAAAATATAATGTAAGTCTTAAAAAATGAATAATATAAACAAAATATAGGTAAATAAGAACTTGAAAACATATAATATTAAAAATTACAAACAACAAAGTCTTTTTTTTTATCTAAAGAAAGAAAAATTATAAAAGTTCTCAACGAATGCTTATCCTTTGAAGGTGGTTCAAAATATCATCATTATTTATTTTAAAAACACGTCCCTCTCTATATAAGTAACTAATTAATCATTTAAAAATCGATTTTCAATGTTATTCTATAGCTTGTTTTTCACATAAGTAATAGCAACATAAACCCTCTTTCCAAAACTTTATATAGGCTCTTGCATCAAAAGTTCAAATGAACCTAAATGATAAGTAATTACAAATTTATATTCACCACTCAAATTTTAAATAAAACAATACTAGCATAATCACATTAATTAACCCAAAAGTGCATAAAATCCCATAAAAAATTGTAACATACATGATGCATCCAAAATAAATAGGGAAAAAAACATGCACCAACACCCCCTATTTCGAAACCCTATGTAGTTTCATAATTCATGTAATATCAATTTCAGAACTCTTTTTTTAAAGTTAAAAGTTGAGAATAATTTTGAAACAATTGCAAGTTTAAAAAAAAATAGAGAAAATTTTACAATTTTATTGCTGTGGGCGAGAACTAAAAGCAAGGACTTCAGAGTGGAATTGAGAAAATGAAAAGTGAAGAAAATATATATATTTACTACTTTTTTCACTATCTTTTTAAATTCTTCATTTATTAATTGGTGGGGCATCCCACTTCTCACCTCAAGCCACGAGTTCCAGCCTTCTGTATACATCCCTTCTCTTTTTAAATTTATTTTCATTGTCTAATATAAGTTGAAACATGTATAATTTAAATACTACTACTATATATAATATATAAGAAAAAATTGGAGAAAAAGTGGGTATGCACATCAAGGTGAATCCGCCTCTGGGTATGATAGTCCTACCCCTCATCTATCCTACACCTCCTTAAAAATCACTTCATCATTTCATATACTAATAAATAACTCGCTCGCTAAAACACGAGCCAAAAGTGAAATGGCCAAATAAAAATAGGACGAAGGTAGTATCAAATAATTATGAAAGAATAATATTCACATAAAATAATAATTAAATGTAAATAGTAGATTGTGCTTACCAGTCCAAGCCCTCAAAGAGGCCTTCACCTTTTATGGCAGAGGTTTTAAAAATAGCCCATTGTCGGTTCTTTATTTTGTGCAACTCTAAGGCCTCTGTTATTGCAGCATCGTCAAGCGCCCCAGGAAGATCCTATAAACCAGTCAGCATCAGAAAATAATGGTTTCCCGTACAAGAATGTACATGGCAAATAGTATCATTGACAATCTTTACGTACCATTAGAGAATTAGAGTAACACTCTTGTACGGTGCAATTGTACCCAACTAATACTAACAAACTAATACCTTTTAGTCAAACAATTAATATCATTTAAAAATACACTTGAGTATCATACTATTAAGGAAAAAAAAATTAATTCATGCTTCAACAAAATATAATGCCCTATAAGTCATACCTGTTTGTTGGCAAATAGGAGGACAACAGCACCTTTTAGCTCCTCCTCCTGAAAAGAGACATTTATATTTTGAACAATGTTAAAAGGAGAGAAGTACAGGTTAATGTACAAAAATCCAGAAATTACTACAATACAAGAGCATGGAACTAAATGGTAAAGGTTTAGCCCACTAATAAGCATGTAATACACAAGTAAGAAGATGGAAAATTCATAGCTAAAAGGTCAGCTTCCATTGCCACCTAGATAAGTGTTCGAGTAAAGTAAGAAATAGCACTCTTAAAACCTTTGAGCTTCAGGGCTAGTTGAGTAAAACAGTTATGCAAAATCTGCAGCCAATATTTTATAACCTTAAGTGACATAAGAAATTCCAGATAATTAACCAAGATTCAGATTTCTATCTTCTAACTATCTCATTTATTTTGACTCCTACATAGAAACACTTATAGGATACATACTACAGATTTATGTCCTCAATCATTTAAATCACAAAACATACTATGATACCAAATATCTAACATCATGTTTAATATAGAGTGCAGATTAATTGAATATATAGAGAAAACCAAAGAGCTAAACACATAGGTGGCCAAATTGTAACTCTCACAATTCGTAAAATGAGATGTATTTGGGGCTCATAAATTCATAATCTCGACAAATCGTCCATCCATGGGATGTGGTGGGAATGGGAACCATTCTCACATAAGCTTTCTTTTAAGACATATTTTGTAATATCTTTCATTGGTATAATGTTTTTTGATGATGAAGGAAAATAAATTATCACAAGGAAATGAAGACAAGCAAAAAAGGAAGAGCACCTCCAGTATTGCATGAAATTCCTCTTTAGCAACCACCAGCCTATCAGTATCACTTGAATCAACAACATATATTATAGCTTGTGTGTTGGGAAAATAACACCTCCAGTATGGCCTAAATAGCAAAATAGATCAACCAAGTGACAGTTTTTGGAAGCAACTACAAAATATAACGTCAAAATCACCTTCCTATCACGCCTGATTAATGGAATTTTTACATTTTATAATACCAAGAATTAAGTGAATATTCAGTTAACATAACTCCCAGTTACAGAAAGTTTCAGGAAAAGTAAGAATTCCGAGGGTTGCGGTAGGCTTGTGACAGTCAGCGTAAAACTTTGTCACATCACCATGTCATGAGCCAATTATCCAATTTCGATTCTATTATTGGTTCATGTAGCCTACTCCAATTATTTGGGATTAAAGGCTCGGTGAAGAAGATTGATTCTAAATATGTGCAGTATTGTACACATTTTCTTGAAACTGTATTTCTGTACAAAGATGACTGCACGTTACTTCGGTAAAAGGAAGAAGGGATTTGTGCTGATTTAGGTTGATGATGACAAAAGGAACGTAAAACTTATTGGAAGTTATAGTATACATAAGATAAAAACAGGACAGTCAATTTAAGAGAGAAAGTTCTGACAAAAATTCAGTTCGTTTTGATGGAAGAAAGAAAAGGTACGAATGATAATAATTTTTTTGGGGGGAAAAGATAACCAGAAAGGATTGGAGAATTTCTCCTCATTCATAATTTTCATCTTGTTTGATCAACAAAGGCTAGATTAAAGTCTTAAGGAAACTATCAGCATATAGGGAGAGAAAAAAGTGTGTATGTGTGTGTGTTTGGGGAGGAGGGGCAGAACAGCAAACCAAACTGGAAACAGATACTAAAAAAAATATTATTTTGATTATTTTGAAATATTTCTCTTGTAGCTATAGTATCACATTAATACATGCAACAAAATTCCCAAGTAATTCTTATTGCAGAGTGGGAAACTAACATGATGCTTTCTCAGAGACAGAAAGCTTGAGAAAACGAATAATGATGAACCTAACAAGGACCAAGGACCGATTTTAGAGTGAAAGAAACTCGGTAACTATCTATCTTAATCAACAAAGTAGAACTCCTTATCGAAAGGTTAATAGATAACAGAAATACCCACAAAATCAATCAGGAAACACATACTCAAATCCTTCTTGCAAATGGAAAACTTTCTTACACCAAACAATTAAGTCTATGACTCACAAAATCATAGAAGGAAATATAAAATACCTGATACTAGTCTGTCCACCTGCCATGAGCAAAAAAGAAGAACTCTATGTTAGAATAATGTCCACTATCAATAAACGGAAAACGTTATTTTTTGCATTAGCTTCACTAGGTGGGGAGCGATAAGCATGATTCAGACAACTAAAATGCATCATGCTCCACTAGCAACTAAAATGCATCATGCTCAATTAAAAAAAACAAATAATCCAGTTTATTAGAGAAAAAGTCATTGCAACAACTCATAAACAGACAAACTTCCCCCTAAGATCCATCTGAGTCATGAAATGATATAAAACATAAAAAAAACTATTTACTCCTTCAATATTCATAAACGTTAGCAATGATGATACGTTTGAGTGACAAAAGTATTAGCACCGAGTCACGGTATAATTAACTCAACCACGCTAGTTCTTTTCCTTCCATATGTCAGATTTATTAATGTGAATGATTAATAATTAACTCAACCACGCTAGTTCTTTTCCTTCTATGTAGTTATAAAAAAATTCATATGTTAGTTAGAATGAGTAGTCCACTAAGTCATGATATCAGAATTCATGAAACATCAAGACATCCAGCCAACAAAAATGAGAAGCAATAGTTATGTACAGAACAATATGCTACAAATCTAAATCAAATAACATACATTCTAGTTGTCTTACAACTTCAACAGTATTAACCTCAGAAATGTAGACATTACGTACCTAGATCCCACACTTGAAACTTTATGTTATTATATTGCACAGTTTCCACATTGAACCCAATTGCTGCAAGAAAAAAAAAAGGCATGTTAACCAAGAAAAAACAAATTATTTTTCCCCTTACTACAGATATGTATACACGGTTTAGTATTACGCTATTGTTAACACAATTCCATTAACTTCATAGTTTTACAGCTAAAAGTAGCAACACATAAATAAACTTGAGAACAGAGAGCAAATTCAAATAACACTTAGAGAGCACAAGAATGATCTAAAATCTAAAGTCCAGCATTTTCTTCAAAGTGGCTCGCTAATAAATAAAGATTGACTTTAAACTGTGCAATTTTAATATCAAGATAGATTCGTAATCTCAAAAAGAAAGTAGAAACTAAAAACAGAAAAGCTTACTTGGAATAGTGGAGACTACTTCGCCCATCTGAAGTCGATCTGTGAAAACCATAAATTACGAAAAAGAAGATCAAAACCATCAAGAAGACATGATTACATAAAAATGGGAAGGCCAAAAGGGCTTAATCATACAAAGAATTGTGGTTTTTCCAGCATTGTCAAGCCCCAGAACGAGGATCCGAGCTTCCTTATTCCCAAATAACGAAGAAAAAAGCCGCGTAAAAACAATTCCCATTTCTCCCTCTTTTCACGTTCAAATACGATCACTCCAACACAATGAAAACCCAGATCGGATCAAGCAAAATTCCAGTACCCTCTCATCTTTCCTGCAGAGGATTGAAACCGAACTTCTCAACAATTAGATCCCAGCTGTAAATTATAACTGCATAACCACAAATCAAAGTGGATTGGTGGTCCAATTTAATACCGAATGAAAAATGGAGGATCTACCTGCGACAATAGATGAAATTTTGTGAGGAGAGCGAGAATACGATAGCGATGGTGGCGAATTTGCTATATTAGGAGAGATTCTTGGGGAGATGGAGCAGAATTGTTAGCTTCAAAATCTCGGAGAATTCAATGGAGGAACTTATTCAGTGTATAGCATGACGAGTATACAAGGAAATATGGGTTATTCGGTTTAGCCCATACTACCCGACCCTAAACTGACTTCTCATTTGGGAAATTGGGTAATACACCCATTTTTCAGGGATTTTGCCCCATACCTTTATTGTTAAAGAGATTACACAATATACAATTGGTGCAATTAGATTCAATTTTAATTTATATTAACAATCTACACTTTAAATTTTTAACACATGAACAAATTATGGTGGTTCATTGATTATTTTTTTTAATCCACTTGTTATTTATCTCCATAATAAAATAAAAGGTGAAACATCACATGTGAAACAAATGGTATCATTTCGTATAATGGGGGTATTCCTTCTATATTTTGAATATAAGAGGAGGTATTTGACTATTAGCACAAAATTCCCTTATCATGTTTCTATAAAATGCAAAATTTTTTTAGCCATTTTTTTAAGATCTACATACAAATTTGGGGATACAAGTGTACTACAAATGAAAACCCCCTTACTATATATGTATTTTTATATACATGTTATGCACTTACATTATCCTAGGTTTTCTTGCATTATATATCATCCTTAGGCTTGTTGTATGACTTAAAATATTAAATAATAGTAGTATTCTATTAATTATTTACTGTACCTTTAAATTTGAAATTCAAATATTTGGTATAGTGGTTTATAGTTGTGAGAAACATAACAAATGCATATTTTTAGTAACAATCAATTTGTAATGTTATTCAAGTTTAAAATATGAGTTTTCATAATCTTTAAAAATGAGGGCACTTGCATGAATGAGTCTGTCTCACGGTTAGATAGAATATAAGTTGGACATTGATTCTTTAACATCTTGAAAATTGTGAGTGTGATTTGTGCTAGTTAAATTGTATTACATCTCATACATGACACTATCTCATATGAGTTTTTGTCTTCAAGAATATATATAAATATAAATTTTCACTAGAATGTTATATTAATTGTGAAATCTGTATGATTTTTTTAGATTTTCAAAGTATGGAACAGTGGCGGACTTGCATTGGTACAAGGGGCACAGCTTTACCCCATATTGATATACCACCAGCTATGTAGGCTAACATATTTTGTAGTTTGGCCAAATGGTTTAGCTAACTCTCATAGTTTAGTTGTCCGGAGTTCTAAACCTTTCCGCTACATTTTTAATTTTTTAAGTCTAAGCATTCTAGGGAGCTATTCCCTTATTTAAAATATGTCCTTTGTTTATTAAATTCTATTTCTTTATTTAATGTATGTCCTTTGTTTATTAAAATGAAATTGCCCCATTTGTTTAATTGAATCAGAAGAACAAAAATTCCTTCGGCTTTCCAAAATTCCAGATTTTTTTAAGTTATCAATTTAAATATTTTAAGTCATGTTTATTATTAATTTGAATATTATCGGGCAAATTCATTAAAATATATGACATGAAGTTGAACTTATTTAATATAAATAAGAGTTTGTTAATGATAATGTCATAGAAGCGCTTCTAAAAATGAAGATTAGATGGACTTAATTGTACTTGTAATTTGAGTTGAACATATATATTTGAGGCACGCTTGCATAAGACCGTCTCATGGTGAGACGGGGTATAAGTTGGACATTGATGCTTTAACAATTTGGGAGGGTTGGGTGTGATTTGTGTTATCGACATAAACAAATCGTGACCATCTATTGTCTATATATTTTTATTTTAATATTTATGACTTTTTTAGTATTAAATAATATTTTATTAATTATATTTGACCCCCAAGTCATCGTGGGTCCATACCATCGTTAATGATAATGTCATAGAAGTTTTAAAAATGAAGATTTTTATTTTAATATTTATTTGACTTTTTTATATTAAATAATATTTTATTAATTATACATCGCATTAACAATTTAAAATCATTGGGTGTGATTTGTCTTTGGGTTACTATCATCATGCATATCATAGTTTTTTTGTCTATATATTTTTATTTTAATATTTATGACTTTTTTAGTATTAAATAATATTTTATTAATTATATTTCGTACCCCCAAGTCTAAAAAATCCTGGGTCCTCCACTGTTAATGATAATGTCATAGAAGCGCTTCTAAAAATGAAGATTAGATGGACTTAATTGTACTTGTAATTTGAGTTGAATATATATATTTGAAAATGTTTGCATGAGGTATTCAGGCGGATTTTAAAAAGTCTTTAAAAAAATCTTTAGGTATTTGCATGAGACCATCTCATATGAGTTTTTGTCTATATATTTTTATTTTAATATTTATGACTTTTTTAGTATTAAATAATATTTTATTAATTATATTTCGTACCCCCAAGTCTAAAATCATGGGTCCGCCATGAGACCATCTCATATGAGTTTTTTGTCTATATATTTTTATTTTAATATTTATGACTTTTTTAGTATTAAATAATATTTTATTAATTATATTTCGTACCCCCAAGTCTAAAATCCTGGGTCCGCCACTGGTATGGAGGTATTCAATCCGAATTTTTAAAAGTCTTTAAAAATTCTGAGGTATTAAATACGGATTTTAAAAAGTCTTAAAAAATCTTTAGGTATTCAACAGTCTATGAATTTTAATACTCTATGGATTTTCTTTGATTCTCTTCCAAAAATATAAATAGATTTCCTTTCTTCAAAATATCTTCTAACAAACCGGAGATTCTACGTATTATTCTCGAGAGAACTCACGAAGATGAAATGTCGGGAAGAAAAAAAACATTCGTTGTTCTCTCGCCATATCGCCGCCCACTACCGTCGCCGCCGTTCTCCCCGCCACGGACGACCTTAACACTCACCTCCGTGCCCCAAATTTTGCGATCTCGGGTGCCTCGCTAAATTGCCGCCACCGACGCCATCCTCCTCCTCCTCCTCCTGACCGCCGCAGATATGCAATTTTTTTTTTTTTTCAATTTTCATTGGCAGAGTGCTAATTCTGATTTTTGTTTCATTGGCAAAATACTAATGATGAATAATAATTTTTTTTTTTTTTGAACTAATGTAGTTTTGGTATTTTTTCTAAACAATTTGGATAACTTTTTTTATATACAAATGTGTTCCATATACATTTGCATCAATAGTTACAGCTCCAGAGTCTATGAAAATCCATGTAAATCAATAAAAAAAGTGTATTCTACAATCCTATCAAGTCTATGAAAATCCATGTAAATCAATAAAGAGTAACACTCTTGTGAACCAGGTCTATACATGAACTCTATCACTGTTATGTGAAAAAATTATCATTGTTATGCACAAAAAAATTTCATTGTTTAAAAATATAACGCATTTTTTAACAGTGATAGTTTTTGTTCATATCAGTTAAAGTTTTTATGCATTACAGTAATAGTTTTTATACATAACAGTGATACTTTAAAAACCGAGTTCACTGTGAACTCGGGATCACACAATTTTTTGTCATCAATAAAAAAACGTCAGCCAAACTCTGCATGGAAGTCTATAAATTTTGTAAATCCAAAGACTTTTTAAAGTCCAAAAAAATTCAATAGAATCTCAATTGAATACAACCCCCTTAGTAGAAAAGTGAGAATATGAGATTGTCTCATATAAATTTTTATCTTTAAGAATATATATAAATATAAAATTTCACGTAGTAGAAAAGTGAAATTCTCCGAGGCCCTTATAATTCAGTCTTAGGTGAGGTGGTATTTTTAATCACTATCTAATATGATAATTATTTTAAAAAGTAAATAATGGGAGAAAACAACTTGACAAAACATAGATCCAAGTATTAAACCCCTCTAAGCAAACTCAAATAAACAACGAGTATCACATTGCTTAAAAATAATTATGAAGTATAAATTTTGGTTCCCAAATTATTACTACGAACTCTGGAACTAGTATCAAAAAAGTTGGAGGATCAAGCCCAATTAATGATAATTTATATATTTATATCAATTTATTATGATTATCATATGTATTATTCATTGGCAAAAAAAAGTTTGGACTAGAAAAGTTTGCAATAATATATTTTAATCATATCCAACGACAAACTGGTAAATGCGATAAAATCATAAAACTCCATGTATATACAGAGTGAGTTCATTCAAAAGAGTGGCGCATCTCAACTAAATTAAACTTAATTTCCCGCAAGACATTGCAAACCCTATTATTCATATTTAAAAAGGTTTCTTCTATAATGCAGATTGGAATATCATCTCCGCCAACTCCTGCAACATTCAGTACAAAAAATGTGTAAATTTATGTAAATCAGGTCGATGAATCTTGACTGAGGTTGGACTATTATAATAACATGTTAAAAATTGATCAAGTCATACCTGTTTACCAGATGGAACTTTGGGTTCTCCCCATTCGATAGCCTTCTTTTCCAGCAGTTCAAAATCGGCCTTTCCAGCCTATATCACATCACAGTTTCTTTCATCTCAAATCACTCAAAATGCAAAGGGTGAAATAGTAAACACAGGAGTTGGCATACACAAACTACTGACCTCTATCTGCGCTCCTAATTCTGAGTCGAAACTTTGATACCTCTTACGAACGAGCTCACCCAACGAACCATCCTGCTCCAACACAAGTATACCCCTTTAAGTCGTTAGTTTCTCCAAGTTCATACATTAAAGGGATCACAAAAGCTATATAGTATCAAATGACCTCAATGATCTTGGCAGCATTTCGGAGCCCACGTGCCATAGTATCCATACCCGCAATATGACCAATAAATATGTCCTCAACCTCTGTGCTCTCCCTTCGCCTGTTAAAATATCAAACATATCATTCGACCTAAAGAGCTCCCATTTCATCATATCAATTTTTTAGGAAATAATAATAATACATTAAAAACTAGGGTGAAGAGAGCCTACAGTTTAGCATCAAAATTGATTCCTCCTGGTGCCAGGCCTCCCTGCATACATAAAACAACAGACCAAGTTTATCAACATAATTTTACTTTCTGGTACATTTTTTATGATGCTAGACAAGTTGGGAATTCTATGTACATTTTTTATAACAGAGAGCATAACCAGTGTTGCTTCTCCTACATCCATCATAAACTGGTCTGTATCCCAACCTGCATTGGGGACAAAATTTAGAATTCATAGGTGAAATTAAGGATGAGTGCATAATGACAAGTATACCCTTCATTATCTATTCTCTCTCTCACATCCCTTAATTCTAGTCCACAATATTTTCTCTCTCTCCCACACATCCCTCTTTCCTCCTACATATTCCCTTCTTTAGTTAATAAAGGTAAGTTCAAAATTATGAGAGATTTTGGGACTGGGATAAAGGTGGGGGGGGGGGGGGGGGGGGTGAAGGATGAAAAATATCTAAAACGTCACATAATTAGAAACAAGAATACTGCCCAAAAACATCACATAATTAGAAACAAGAATACTGCCCAAAAACATCAAATATGTAACATCGGAGGGAGTAAAATACAATACCAATTTGAGGGTCGCCACTGTTTGCGTCAATGTTTCCCAAGAGACCATTAATTCTTGCAGTCTCGAGCTCATGATGACAGCTGGCAGGGAAAGAGGAGAGTATTAATCAAGGTGTAAAGTGTGGTATTGCGTTGAATCATTAATTCTAGAAAAGAACATGCAATACCTGTGACCAGAGAGCGTTGCGTGGTTGCACTCGATGTTCAGCTTAAATTCATCTGCATTCAAGATGGTTAAAATACTAAAAACAAATATTAATTTAATCCCCTAGATACTAGTTAAATACTAAACTTACCAATTAATCCATATTTACGAAGGAAGTTAGCTGCTGTGGCAGCATCCCAGTCGTACCTGGAAAAATTCAGACACGTCACATAAGCTCAATAATAATAAGAATCGGGGTCTGTATGAAGTATTATAATATGACAGAACATACTGGTGCTTTGTGGGCTCCTGGGGCTTAGGTTCAATCAATAATGTACCTGAAAACAAATGTATATCAATACCATGGAAAGTGCATTCGATTAGACAAGCATTAGGTATTCCATTCATAATACTGTTAAATTACTAGAAAAATAATTCTGGGGTTGGAAATACCATTGAATCCAATTTTCTTCTTATAAGCAACAGCTGCTTCAAAAAACCGTGCCTGCAAGAAAATTAACACATAAAATCAATTTTGGGGAAGATAAACAGGAAATTAGTGAGGACTCATTATTCAGTAAGGCATAATACTTGATATTTCAGCAAGAACCTTCATGCAAATAATACAAGTTCCATCAAAATAATATAATCCGTTTCAAGCGTAATAGAATACAAATATAACTTGCTTTTATTTTAATCAACGAGATCAAACATTTTCCAAGATGCAAACAAGTTATAGTTCACAATATATTCCTCAAAGATATAATATCAATCTAAGAATCATAATCTTTACCATGTGATTGAGCTCTCTTTCCATATCCGTGTTCAGAAGTGACTGATAACCCTCACGACCACCCCAGAAAACATAATTTTCTCCGCCTAGATAATGTGTAACCTATAGGCACAAAGTGGTATGTGAAACATTATACATGGCATAAGGATCCATATTTTTTACAAATAGAATATAACCAGGCTTAGTGAAACTCTAACCTCAATGGCTTTCTTGACTTGTGCTGCAGAATATGCGAATACTCCAAGTTCAGAGCTGTAAAGAGGCAAGGTCAGTACTATATATAAACAAATCATCACATTAAAGGCAAACATACGACATCATCTACCTAGTTGCAGCTCCATGCATGAATCTTGGATGGTGGAACAGCTGAGCTGTGCCCCACAAAAGACGAAACTTTGTACCCTAATGTTCAAAATATGAGATGAAATCATCGTGTGACCTTCTTAATCATCTTGTATTTTACCTCCAAAATAGAGATAAGAAAAGGCAGAGAGATCTTGAAAATAATCTGAACAATCATGTGCTTATGTGGCACGATACAGACGAGTATTGCATTATATTTCCATCATTTTTAAACGCTGATATGAAACTTCTAGTTACCTGAAGTTCTTTGGCAAGAGCTACCACTTCATCCAAGTTAGCATTAGTTTCCTGACAAAATTATTATGAAGAGACATAAGAGAAGCCCCATATTAAAATTTTAAGGAAATACACTTCCTACATACTCAAAGGCTATAAGGAGTTGTATCCTTTTACTTTTCTATACTCTGAGAAAGTAAAATAAAAAGACAACAGATAGCAATTGATATCTTGATTGTTAAATATGAGGCATACACACTAACCTCGATTGTTTTACCATCTGGAGCAATATCCTTATCATGGAAGCACCATTTCTCAACTCCAATCTTTTCTAAGAACTCAAAATTTACCCTCACTGTATAATCAACATCCAGAAACTTTAGATAAGCAAATTTATCCCCATATGATATAATTTAAACTGAATATTTACAAAATAACCATACTTCTTTTCTTTGCCATTGCCAAAGAATTAGTGCCATCTTCCCATGGCCACGCCTTCGTTGGAGCACCGAATGGATCGCCACCTGTCCCGCGGAACGTATGCCAAAATGCAACGCTGAACCTCAGCCAATCCTACGTCGATTAGGAATGTTATTCATCTCAAACATTAAATTATTCAAATACTTTATGCTTTTATTAAATTATTCAAATACTTTATGCTTTTATAAAATTTTATGAGAGTCAAACCACATAATCCTCTATAATTACTGAAAATAGACAACATAGTCCATATAAAACCCTCACCTTCATCTTTTTACCAAGAATTTCCTCCTCAGCATTATACCACTTAAAAGAGAGAGGGTTCTTACTGGAAGGGCCCTACATAAGCAAACCAAGGCATAACAATTACAAATCACGATCACCACATGAATTATTTCACCTTTTTTATTCAAGAAAATTAAATTTCCACACAACTCAACTAATCTAGGAGAGAAACAAGGGGAAATAATCACCTCATACTTAATCTTTGAAATTCCAGGGAAAAACTCCCCTTCTGGTTTATCACATTTACTTCCAATATCAGCAGGACATGTTTGTGGTGCTGTAGCAATCTGTATCCATATTCATTAATTCAAAATAAGGCATAAACTTAACAGAAATCCCACATAAAAATATATTGCAGATTACAAACAGTTCTGATAAATATTTACCACTATATAACACAAGGCATTTAGGGAAAGAAGTAACAACAAGAGCTTGGCGCTCTCCATTTCAGTCTCTCAAGAAAACAGAAACCCTGCAACAAGTTTAAAATTAGTTCCAGAATCATCAATCTCCCACAATTATTTAATTCAACACAAAATTCTGGAAGAACAAAAATAACCCGATTCTACCCCTAGCTCCACATAAAAATCAATTCTCTGATAATTATAACAAAATAACTCGATGTATCATCACCCAAGTCAATTATAAACTATCAAAATCGCTGTCTTCATCATCTCATCAAATAGAGCATAAATTTACACGATTTAATCAAAGCTTCGGCTGATTGCAATTTTTGAAAATTGTAGAGTTCAATCAGAAACCTTCAAAAGAGTAAAGAATTATAGTTACCTTCGTTAGTATCGACAGAAGAATGAGAAAGAACTTCCGATGAAAATGAATTGTTGAGACGCACTGCAAAAATAATCGCTTAGAATAGTTTTTTGCTTATCCTATGAGAACTTTATTTATTGCACAAATTATAGATTGGCATAATTAATTAAATTCTTAGCTTATCATATTCTTATCTAGGGAAGTGATGAGTCAAGAATGACGTGGCATGACTGCACTAAAGTTTATCCTATTTTCCGTTGGCCATTGGTTCTTTATTTTCCTAATTTCTCAGGTGAGGTGAGGTTGATCTTTCGTGTGACCACTGGATTAATTAAGAAGTAAAAACATATAGTATATTTCAGATTTATGGGACTAATAATAAATGATTTCATAAGACGATTATCATCACATATAAATTATATGATTTCTGAACTTGTGATCAATACTCAAATTATATTTTCAAATAAAATAACGTGCAGATACTAATAATTTTGTATGGTACTCTTTATATATAAAATGTGAAATTGTCTCATAAATTTATAAAATTTATTTGGTTAGTTTCATTTCATGTACAATAACTTTTTAATTTGACAATATTTAATATAAGACACTCTTCTATTATGAGACATATCTTAATTAGCATGTTATATAATTTGTGGATTTACGGAACTCCACTAGAACCATGTTATAAAAATAGGTGTGACCTAAGTACTAAATAGAGACGGTTTAATGTATGAATTTGTCTTACACAAAATAATCTATTTTTACTTATAATTATATTTCCTTCTATCCATTTTGTTTGTCTTTTTAGAGAAGAGTTTTTTTACTCCAAATAATTGTCAATTTGCAATCATATTCTAAATTTGCTCTTACATTTTTTTTTAAATAATATGCATTAAATGAATATATAAATAGCCATAGAAACAATATGAAACGGTAAAAATACTTATTGCTACTTAATGATTAACTTGTGCGGAACGTTCTTAGAAAAAATACACATTTAAAATATGACGCAATAAAATTATACTCCATCAATGAACTATGAATTTTATTTGTGAGAGAAACTTAATTTTACTATTTCATAATGATAGTCAATAAAATAAATTGTTTGATTTCATTTGATTCTAATGAAATTAATGATTTAGATTATAAATATCATATTTCTAATTTCTAAAAAAAAAAAAAACAAGAAATTGGTGGGCTGACCCACAAATAAGTGGTTTGGGTTGGAGATTTAGCAGCCCGCCGATAATCCATCTCGACAGCCCCAATTGTGTGGAGGCCTGGATCAACAACTCATGTACATTACTAAAATGGGCACAAGATACATATAATTAATGTTGACAAAGAATAAGTGAAAGAAAAAAAACTAACATCAGACTTTCTAAATGCAATAATGTTGCATACAGAGCTACAGAAGGAAGTTATCTATCATGTGTTGAACCACATCCGCTCCGTCCGAATTTAACCAGTAACTCTTAACCTATAAAAGTCAGGTATTAGATATAAATTTCTAGCAGAAAAGAAGTGTTGCGTGCACAAAGATTGCAACACGTGAATCCAATGTACCACATCGTATACGCATTATTTTTCATCTTAACACCAACAGAACAAAAACACAATAATTCTGAATGTAGGACAATATATAAGGTGATGGTAATAAGAAGTTTAAAAAATAAATAAGATAAGTTTATATCTAACAGTGAATCTTTGCATCAGAATGCTTCAGTGCAAGAGTATCATAATAAGAGCAATATGCAATGACACAAGCGTAATACCAAGATTATGAAGAATTAATGATAGTCTATGAGATTTAGAAATTAGAGAAGGTCATAATTCAGGAGATATCAGAATTCGAAGATGAATTCTAACCTGAATGGTATTGTGTGCTACATATCGCTGTCTGCTTTTGTGAAAGCTAACGTCAATACGCTCCCAACATACTTGATTAAGACCTATAATCATCTCCTCTGCACACAAATTTGAACTTCTGGTTACAACACAATGAAATTAAGATGCCTTCTTTCAATGTATGTTTCACTAATATGTGTATATGTTGGCATTATTTATAGACCTGAAAAATAAGCACAAATAGTTGTGATCATTCAGTAAAATTTACAACAGAGCCTGACTGACCTTCCAAATCGATAACTTGTGTTCCAACAGCAGAGGATGCTGTACTATTTACATCTTCAGTTGCACCTCGTTCTATATGGACAATATGAGGATACTTTAGGTCATTCTCATTCACGAGTTGGTTTGACTGTAAAAACAATAGAAAATAAAGGATTACTCAACTTGCTAGTAATGAAAATAAGAAGTCACAATGGGAATTAAATTAACCTTGGGTAGCTCGTTTTGTCTACGGATTGATGAAGTTCTCCATCCCACCACATCTTCACTATCAGTAAAGGCAACATAAGTTTACCAGGATAGAGATCATGATTTTTTTTAAACAACAAAAGGGATCTTAAAAACTATTTAAAGGATACGGTCATAGTTTGCATTTGCATATGCCACACGACGCTTAAAACAACGTAAAGCTGAACTGCATGTATGATATAGGTATCAGTAGATAAACAATAATAATAAACTAAAAAGAAAAAACCAAATTTATTAACAATGATATTTATGGGACAGATATATACTAACATGAAATGAAGATCATCAGAGTCATTGACCATCCTCAGCAAGAGAGGTGGTTTTCCATCATCATTATCGGTGAGGAAAAGGTGCTTCCCTGATCTTCCAGCTATCAAATGTGCAGTTTGTGATGCACTTTTTTCCAAAAAAGGAAGACCACAGAGGAGTGGCAGCTGAAATTTTGTTAAATATGACATGAGAAAAGCTGCCACGAGATGCTTCATGTCTTACTGAACTGAAGCCGACTCTTTAAATACCGAGATATTTTAGTTAAAAGTAGGCATAATGCATCAACAAATCCCTAAACTATCAACTTTTGTTTCGATAGGTCCCTAACCTATTTTCTGTCTTAAAATGCCCTTCAAGTATTGAAATTTTATTTCATGAGCTACCTCAAGACAAAAATTGACGTAATTTTTCGAACCATCTTACTAATCATATTAAATAATGTATACGTTAATTATACAAAATATACAGATTTGTTTTGTGCTAGTCATTATAACCCAAATTCTTCAGGCGACGGGGTCATTAAAATAAAAATAAGTTGACATGTGTATATTATTTAATGGGGTCATTAAGGTGAATCGAAAAATTCAGTCAATTTTAAATCACAAGGAGCTAGTGAAATAAAAAATTATACTTGAAGGGCTTTTTAAGATAAAAAAAATAGTTTTTAGGGATATATCAAAACAAAAGTTGGTAGTTTAGGGGCTTTTTAATATATTATGCCTTTAAAAGAACCTGAAGCTGAGAAAGATAGCAACGTCAACAGGGTACAAAACTATCTTACTAGTAGTCTTCAATTCCCCCAGCCCCTCCACCAAAATAAATGATAGTAATAAGTACTTTCGCATGAAAAATGAAAATTCTATCCACAAGATTATTCATAAAGCAAATCGGTGGGATACATCAACATCCAAATGCAACAACATCTGACCATACCAATGAGTTTTCATAAAGTGAAATAGAGGCATAAACTGACCTGTTTATGCCCTCTCGAACCGAGATGTGGTGTCGCAAATGTCACAAAGTTCACGGGTTCCAGTCCGCCTATCTTTGTTTCGTAAAACTGATCAGAAATGTATGCTTTCCCATTTGGGCTATATATAGGAATATTTGAAGATTCCGTTCTGGAGGAAAGTCCATATAGTCTTCCAATGGCATATCGTGCAACAAGTCCACCTAAAGAGTGAGCAACAAATGAAATTTTGTGAACTCCATGCCAGCGTCTGATGAAATCCATTACCTGCACTATGTATTCAAAATTGCATTATTCAGAAAATTGATAAAACTGGATTTTAAATAATGACTTCCTAAACTGAGAAACAAGGATATACAATGTAATTACCAAAGTACCTCTTCAGCCAGCCTTTCACCCATTTTGTCAACTCCATCAAAAGTCAGCCTGGACGGATTGCACTCGCTACCTATTCACGACAGTATTACGAAAGTAAACTTTAAGGTAACATAATATTTCATGTTGGAAGAGTATTAACGAATAGAAAGAATGGTAACACTGTAGTATAACGTACAGTTGTCTTGAAACACCATCTTTAATGTATCGAAGAATCATAGCAATAACAAAAACCTGGAATGAGCTCTTCCATAGAAATGGGGAAAAAGACGAAAAGGAGAAACATACGCTTGTTTGTTAAAAGAAATGAATTGATTCTCACTTTTAGCACATATTATGCACAGAGTGCAAAACTGACAGGAGATACATCTGGGCTTCAGTTGTCTTGGTTCATAAAAACAAATTCTTATGTCAGAGTGTTGCTGGGATAGTTGTCAAAGCATTAGGGAGTTAATTAGTTTAGTCTCAAAAATTAATCCCTAGACCAGTTAAGTGTTATAGCTGCATTACATAAACAATAAATAACATCATCTAAAAATTGACCATTCTAGAATACTGGCCAATATTGCACCTAATCAGCCAAACCATGACTAGGGGGGGGGCGCTTGGTCAGTTGGTTGGGGGTAATGGGCATGAATGAGAAGTCATTCCTATTAATACTGTTTGATATTTTTTTAACCAATACGTAACAACACCAACCCCATAGTGATTGACCCCTTAATGATATCAATTATCAATCCCATTCCAATACTCATACCAAGCGCCCCCTAAATTGATGTACGGAAGAAAAAAAATTAGAAAAGGTTTCACTTCAACTAGTAAACCTAATTTTCTAAATGGAAGTTAACAGACAAAACAAAACTTACAAGCATATAAAGATCTTAGTATGGATATATATAGGCAGTGAGAGACTGAGACAAAAATTTACTTACGATGAACAATGACTTTATCAGGAAGGTTCTTCACAAACTGCTCACCAGCATATCTCCAATCTGCAGCACTGCATATGAAAAATTGTAAGGAAAACGATATAGCAGTTTCACATCACAATCTTTTACAACAATCATATGGCTAATTCTACAATTGAATATAAAATCACAAGAATGCCAAAAACTACAATTCTGCCACAACTCTCACAGCGATTGCAATTATTGTAACAGAGCATTTGTTGTAAAATTGACATCCAAACTCTGTTAACCAAAGTAATCATTTAAATAAAATCTGGAATTGATCATACAGATGAGGAACTCTCACAGCCAGATCTTCACACAATTTCTCAGAAAAGGGGAAATCAGTAAATTTACAATGTTAACATTTGGACAGAATTCAATTGAACACATAACACTAAAAAAACACATAATCCAGAAAGTTATACAATCAACAAGTAGAAAAATGTAGCAGATAAAGTAGTAATACCTTCCAATAATACCATTAACCATGATAACGAGATGGTCGGCCACTTTAGCCTCCGCCCCCGCCCCCGCCGCATCGAAGACATCCTCGCCGCCGTTGGCGGACTCTACCTCCACCTTCCTTTCCTTCTTCGAACTGCGCCCCTTGAAGCACCCCCTGCTCAATTTCCGTACAATTCCCATTTCGCCCCGCTCATCCACCCACCACAGTTTACTGCGCCCCCTATTTCTCGCCCTTTTCACAAAACCTAAATTCAAATTCGCCGCCACACCCGAAAATCGAAAATTCGAATTGGGTTTTGGGCTTGGAACAGTGGCTTGCAAGGGGAGTTTTGTAGTGCTCATGGAAGGCCAGGATTGGGAATTTTAAGAGAGGGAATCTAGGGAAAAGAAAAAAGTAGAGAGAAAAAGAGGAGATTGTTGAATTTTACCGGCTAGAAAACAGAGAGTGTGAGCTTGATGATTTATTGCGTACGCGATTTCTTCAGTTTGGGATTTCTTCAGGAAGATCGTTCAAAAATCACGCAATAATATACTCTTCAACAGCCTGAATTCTATTCAAATTGACAAATAAAATAACCTTAACCACACCAAATAAGTTAAACAATCCAAAACAAAAGTATAATTAAATAAAACCAAGACTATTTCCCCTTGACACGATGTGGCAATCATTATCGAACATGGGTGCCACCCCACATTCGACACTTTAAACCCTCAATTTCAACCACTTTATAATGCCCCCTTATAAATACCATTATTACCCCCCCAACACATGACCAAAAATATTCAAATGACCGTCCTTCTCCTTCTCTTCCTCCTCGTCGTTTCAGCTGATGCTGCCACGCGGCAAAGCGAAATTGCGCGCCAATTTCTTGGCGCGCAAAACGCGGCCAGGGCGGCGCTCCGCCTGCCCCCGCTGACGTGGGACGCCAAAATGGCGCGCTACGCGGCGGCCTACGCGAACAAGAGACGGGGGGACTGCGCGCTGGAGCACTCGGACGGGCCGTACGGGGAGAACATATTTTGGGGGAGCGGGAACGGGTGGACGGCGGCGCAGGCGGCGGCGGCGTGGTGCTCGGAGCGGCGGGGGTATAACTACTGGTCGAATTCGTGTGCGTACGGACAGGAGTGTGGGCATTATACGCAGATTGTGTGGAAAGGTACTAAAAGAATTGGGTGCGCTAGAGTGGTTTGTTATGGCGGGAAGGGCGTTTTCATGATTTGTAACTATGATCCACCTGGGAATTATATATTGGAGAAAGGCCGTATTGATTTATTAATTTTAATGTATCATTTTATGATGCATATTTGTTTTTTTGGATTTGAATAATGTAAAAATAAAAGTGAAGCTAAAGGGGGTGAACAATATTGATTTTTGTAACTTTTTTGGTTAATTATAACTTGAATGAGTGAATTAGACTTGAATTTGATGTTTTGCATGATCTGAGCAATGAAAAATTAAAACTGAAAATATGTAAAAATGTCTTCTTTTTTTAAAAAAAAAAATAGTTGAAACTTTTTTTTGTTTATCATGATAAAAAACTTTTTTTTGTCTTTTACGATATTTTTACCCTTGTCTATCCATCCCTCTAGGCTGTCATAGGTCGCGTGACCCAGGGACGGATCTAGGATTTTTTCACGGTGGGAGCACAAAAAAATATAAATGTAAAATATATTATGAAATGAGGTCGAATCGTGATTTTGAGATGTATCGTTTGGAAGGATGGTTTGAGTTGATCCTACAATATGAGAGGCAAAACAAATTTAGATTTTTATATTTCTTATAATAAAAAAATTTAATATAAAGATAATTTCATTAATTATATTAATAAAATGAACAAAATAATTAAAATAGAAAAAATATAAATTAATAAAAAACTTAAAAGTGAAAATAAAGTACTAGCAAAAAAATGTTTAAATCTTTTATGTATTGTAATATAAAAAATTAAAAGAGAAAATAAATTAGGATGAAATATACAAATAAAAATAACAAATATTTGAAGTAGAAAATAAATGAGGATCAAGAGTGAAAATTTAGGGGACTAACAGGCTTTGCACGTTGGATCTATGGCGTGTTGCAGTAAACATGCGGCCAAGTCAACTAACCAATATCACACTCCCAAGATGATTTATTGCAACCTGGAAAGCTCTGCCTACTCATAGACAGGTTACAGAGAAGAATTCTGAATAATAGACAATCCTGTCATTCACAGGGTGTATTAGGTCTTTTGTTTACAGTGCAAGGGTGAAATTTAACTGGGTGTGACCCAACTTATTTTGAAAATAAAGGGGTATTTTAGAATTCATCTAACATCCAAGAAATACTTTTATTTTAGAAAATTGTGTCACACCAACTTAAAAAAAAAAGTGTTTCTCACTATTGAAAATGTGGTTCAAAACACTCCCTAAGTGCTTATTGGGTTGGAGTTGAGATCTAAAACATCCCCTCTATCTATTATATTAGAAAAATAAATAAAAATATATATATTATTTGAATATAGTAAAAAAAAATTATGGGGCACGTGCCCCCTCTCCTGGAAGCGTGCGTCCGTCTCTGGCGTGACCTATGTGCGACCTTTCACGCGACCCTTGATTCGTGCGCAATCACTCTATTGAAGGTAAAAATATCCTTAGGCCATGTTTGGTAGCCACCATGATTTATCGGTCCGACGGCAGCAGTTTAGATATCTACCCAGATATTAGAAGTATGATAATTAGGCAAAGTGTTTGGTATGCTTACTATTGGGGTATGATTAGTGCGTGTTGTGTATTTTTGCACAGTAAGACTTAGGTGTCAAATTACGTATCTGTCCTCGTGAAATGGAAAAAAAATGCCCAGGAAAAGAACTAATTGAATTTTCTTCCTGATTGCTCAAGCTCAACATCCCATTATCACCACTAATTTATATGCTTTTGAAACTTTCGCAATTGCTCTGAAATAAGATTTGATTTTTCAGATCTCTCTCTACCTCTTTTTTACTCTGTAACTCAACTCCAGTGAAAAAAAATGGGATTAAATCTTCCATCAAGAAAATCAAAAAAATTTAAAAACAAAACTAGATCTGTTAAAGTCAATACTAGCTCTTCTGCCATTTGAGCTTGATATGTCATTTCACATAATATGTCGGAGAATGAAGAATCACAATAAAAATAAAAATTTAGTGATAGAAGAAACACTATGTTTTGAGATCTTCCACAAATCATCAATCATAGACCGAATCTTGCATAGTTCAAAGCTTCGTATGGAGAATCGCTTGGTACCTCAGTATTATCGCCCATGGGGAGAGAGAGAGTTTGTTGCGGCGTTGGAATTCTACAAGTGAGGAAAAGTAACTAGGGTTTCCTATATATATCTCAAAGGGGTAGTTTGGTAATTGCATTAACAAGTCTGCGCAACTCTTAAGACTTAACAGAAGATTTTGTATCAGACGTATTTTTGTGAGATATCTCCTCCAAAGGAAACAGTATTTTGACGCTGGCCTAATCGCAGTCGCGGGCCTGATCGATTGGTACCAAACGCCCATTTACATAAGATAACTCTCCAATCGTGGCCTAATCGCATCTACCAAACAGGGCCTTAAATGACAAAAAGAGGTTTTTTTTTTTTTTAATTAAAGGGTAGGGCAAAAAGGAGTTTGTATTATGAAATAAGGTAAAAAATAGTGATTTTAATTGAAATGAAAAAAAAAAAGATTTTGATCGAAATTTTGAAAGTGATTTTTTAAAGTTGGCATATGATTATGTTGGTAATTAAATCAAATTAGAAGTGACTTTTATCACTCAAAAACTGTTACGTGCTTTTAAGGACAGCACTTTGCTACTAGTGTTTGGAACATCCCCTAATATGGTTGTTTACATTCAATAGTTCAAGTTCTTAATTTCCTCGGTGTCCTTAATTAATTACAAGAATTATGGAAACTTGCATGATAGTAATTTTAAAATTTTGTGGATCGTACAAAACTAGAACGAAAGATTAGGATCACTGGAAAACACACCTCCATATTTGTGTATAAGTAATTAGTTTCTGAAATTGGGAGTACATGGCACCTTTTCTTAATACAAAGGATAGCTTAGGTGAAGCTCTGCTCTGCGCAGTTTATGTAAGAAAAAAGACATAGTTAGGGGGGCCTGCATTATTGCCACATATTGGCTGTCAGAAAAGAGCATGTCCAAAATCTGCCAACCTGCAACTTTTTTAGTGCGATATAGTTTTTTTTAATTACTTGAACAAATTTTTAGTGTTACATTTGTTTTGAATGATATCTAAGAGGAGTTTTAATGATCTACGTCCCAAAAATAAGTTAACCATTAATTCGAAACTTCACAAGGTGTGATAGCTTAAATAGTTGGAGCACGACAACCTAAATCAATACCATTATAATTATGAACTCGAGTCACTTCAGGCAGGTTTAATTCAAAAAAATAAAAATAAAGAAGAAGAGAGAATTGCGAATATTTAGATGTTATTAGGGTTAATGCGTGATGAGTAATTTTATTAGGGTTAAATCGTCAACATTTTTATCTTTTAAAATTTTCATCACATTTTTTTCTCTCTTAGGTACAATGAGTTTGGTCTCGTGTATCCAACACCCTCGCATGGGTTTTCCTTTTATTTTATGGTCAGATTCTTTTCCAGCTCGTTTCATAGTTGGCAATTTAGGGCCGTTCCAATTGGTCCAAATATTTTGTTTAGATTGGGCCTAATATACGTCAGCCCGAAAAATGGCTTTATTTAGCCCACTTCAATAGGCAGACATGCCCACTTGGCTCATACGATTTTGGGCTTTTTGGTCCCTTTTAAAGAAATTGTTTTGAAACACACATGTAAGGCTATAAATTTAATTTATTTATATATCTTCAGAAAAAAAAAATTATACAGAGGTTTATAAAATAACTTTAATGTTGTATTTAAATAAAAAATTCATTAATTTTTTGTTTTATTATAATTTATAAATTATACTATAAATGACATCTTGACCATTCATCTCATTTGTAAATGAGACGATTGTTTTGCACTTTTCAATATAAACTAATTATATTTCTTCTTCTTAAACCACCCTTATAAATATTAAAATACTTAAGTAAATATGTTATTAATGATAAAATTTTATTAACAGCATAGTAGAAAACTAATTATTATCTTTCTTTTATATTTACATTGTTTCAAGAACAAATATATTTTAAAAAATTGAATGGAGTATTTATTTTAATTTTTCGAAAGCAGATTTTGTTTTAATGCCATTAAATACGTTAACATTGAGGAGATATTCTGGAAGGTTAATTAGGTAGTCTATTTGGGGGTTGAAGAAAGTTGGTTCCCACTTTCCAGTGGTGGTTGGAAGTGGAAAATTAATTTGAGGAAGGTTAAAACGAGTGATTGGCTGTTATATAAAGTATACAATTTTATTTTTTTTAAGATAATCAATTATAATAGTTTTCTAACATAATCAATTCAATAATTTTTCTACCATCGGACATATAAGAACATCATTTCAAATACCATTTGAAATCGAAACGCAATCATCATAAGAGGGGACCACCCGAAAAGCAACTTCGGAACAGAACCTCAACCGCATTGCAACCCAACAACAAGGGATCACCACCCCACAAAGACAAAAACTCATGTAAACTCGAAGTTCACCGTGAACTCGGTTTTTTTTAATATCATCATTATGTCATAAAAACTCTCATTTATTATGATAAAAACTATCATCGTTACGCACAAAAACAATCATTTGTTTAAAAAATATTTCTATATTTTTAAACGGTGAATTTTTTACGATGCTAGATTATAGCTTTTTTCTTCATAAATAATAGAGTTTATGTCGATAGACGATTCACGGGAGTGTTAAATCCCCGCATCATCCACCCCCACCCCACCCCCACCCCCACCACCACAACAACAAATTAACTTGTACTTCCTTTCCATATTTGTTATACTTAACATGTTTTTACTTCTTTTAGTAAATTGCACATGTTGAGATAATGTAAAATTAAAGTTTTTTTTTTCTGAAATTGCGTGTTAAGGATAGCTTTTGTAATTATCTTTATTGTCTATCTCCAAGCAATACCTCATAATCTTGTAATTGTGTTTAGCTTTAATTATAGTTTTGAGACTACTTCGTTATTTTACATAATATTATAAAGAAAAAGTAGCTATAGCCCAAGAAAAAATTATATGTGTGAAATTAATTTTGTTCATTTAAATTTCCTAACACTCTACCTTACTCGTGGGCTTAATTCTCTTATTTCATCATATGGTTTGTGAAGTTGCTTTCAACGAGAATCGAATCAGAACGTGAATGTGAACCTGAAGGTTCTAAATTAACTCATAACTCAAAACTTTTAATACCATGAAAGAATTACATATTATCTAAAAATTTGAATTTATAGAAAGATATATAATTAATTTTTTAATATTATTTTTCCAAACATGTCGTCCCCTCATTATTATGCGAATCAAGTAATGGTGGATTAATTGTGAATGCCAATTTAGTCAAGAGAGAGAGAAAAAAGAAATAAATATAATTAGAAAGTACATGGGGGCCATTGCTGCCACATCTCTGTATCAAATACCTCCAATTGCCCTTTTAACTTTTCCTGCTTGAGAGAAATTAAAAGGATATAGCACTAGGACAATTACGTCTTTATGCCATTAAGCATAGCCGCATGTCCTATACTCCATCCATGCTAATTTTGATTATCCATTTTTTATAAATAGTCATCTTAATTTTGTTTATTTATTTTCAAATAAAATAATAAAATAATATTTTATACTATTTAATATTATTGTTTCTCTCCACCAAATTCACTTTATACCATTTAATACTATTATTTCCAATCAAAACCCATTTTACCCACTTTACACCATTTAATATTATTATCTTCTACTTTTTTTTATTCTTCGTATCTACAATAAATGAATAATAAAAAATAGTATGGAGGGAGTAATAACTTTTAGGTACAAGTTATTTTCCCAATTGTAACTTTTAAAAGAAAAAAAAGAATAATATTTGTTAGGGATTTTTTATTTTATTTAATTCAGTAATTTTGAATCGTTTTAAAATTAGTTTCAATTTTTTCGACTTCTTTTATTTTGATCTTACAAATTTTTAAATTTTTTGAACCAAATAGGTAATCTTCATATGTGTAATTATTATTATTTTTTTTTTAATTTTAAAGCATCAATTGAACCTTTTAAATTCTAATAATTTTGGTCGAGTTTTAAAATAATATGTATATTAAAAGACAACAGATCGAGTTAGTTTACCGAGTTTAAACTAATCAAAAAATTCAAAAATAAATCAAAATACACAAAAATCACACTTTCTTCCTAAAAAAAATGAGAAGGTCTTGTGTGAAATATTGCATACTAGTGTTATGTGCAATACACACAAATAAGAAAAAAAAGACCTAAAATTTTCTGGGTTGGTCAAGGGCGTGGGTCCAAGGCGGACCAATATATATTTATTGAAGGATATGTTTATCAAATATGTGTTGTAGCTTAGTTGTTAAAGTATGTTGTTAAGGTATTTGGTCACATGTTCAATTCTTACTGAGCACATAATTTTTATTTTTTTATTTTTGTCATGTTTTTGTGTGTTACTACATTTATGTTTAAGTGTTATTACATTGTTATATTAAAATAACTTCATAAACTTCTTATCTTACGTAACATGTATTAAAACATAATGTAACACATAAATGTTCATAAGGTAACACATTGTTGTTCATATGGTAACACATGAGTATTCACATAGTATTGCGACATGTATACAGTATTACATATTACTAAAAAAATAAGTGTTACTACATGAACAAATAGTGTTACCTTATGAAGAATAATGTGTTACCACATGAACAAAACCAGTACAAGTGCGAAAAGAAATATTCAGTCCAAAATTACATATTTAAACAACAACTTGATGTGTTACTACATGAACAAAAGAGTGTTACCCTATGAACAAAAGAGTGTTACTACATGAACAAAAATCAGTACAAGCGCGAAAAAAAATCATCAGTTCCAAATTACAAATCAAAGAACAGCGTGAGAAGAGAATCTTTATTCAATCAAATTCCATACAACAACAACAACAACAACAAAAATACCAGAAGCAATATTAATTTATTCAAATCTTACAAACTAATTAGAAATACATATTTATTTCATCATATCGAAGACGATCAAGAGATCGCTGGTAAACTTGAGCACCTAGTCGGAAAAAATCTGGTAGATCGCGAAAGAAGGAGAACCTAGATCGCGAGGAAGAAGAAACAGCGAACGCGGATCCGACGAATGAGATGGGCCTGACCCGCGAGAAATAAAAAAGCCCTAATTTAGGCTAATTGCACATATCACTTGTATGCAATATTGCATACAAGTTTGTACGAAAAAAAATACGCAGAATAATTATGACTCGAAATTATTAGGATTAAAACGGTCTAGTTGGAATTTTGAAATTAAAAGAAAAAATAAAATAATTACATATATGGCGGTTACTTGGTGACCTGCCGCAAAGAATTAATTTCAAAAAAATAATTACTTGCATAAGTAAAATTAAAGAATCAAAACAATCGGAACTGATGATTAAGACTTCCAGTAAGATCTAAACAAGTCCAAGTAATGTGCTGAAATTACTCATTCAAATAACCACCAACGTAGTTCCCTGATTTTTCTGATTTAGATCCTTATTAGAGTTTGGCTTCAGCAAAATGTTCCCTGTTTCTTTTTTTTGACAAGAAAATGTTCCCTATTTCTAGATTAAAGAGGTTAGATAACGTATTATATCCTCACAATTACAACATACTCGTTAGAAAGTTTCCAGAAAATTAAACATTCTTGATGAAAATTCATCGACGTAACAGTCACCTACTTCCCATAGAAAGGTGGGTAGCCAATTAGCCATAAATTCTCCAGTTCGTACTTAATGCACATGCAAGTTTGCTATAAAACCCACTTTCTGAAACCATTATTTCTTATAGCCCCTTCAATCCTATATTTAAATCACTGTTCACTATTTATTCAATTTTGATCATAATAACAACAAAAAAATGGTGTTCCACTCGCACATCGGTGTTCTCGCATTCCCATTCGGCACACACGCCGCGCCCCTACTGAACGTGGTGCAGAGGACCGCAGCCTCCGCGCCGGGTACTCTGTTCTCATTCTTCAGTACCGCCGATTCAAAAAGCAAGATTTTTAGCAAGCACGTGTCCGTCACGTGCGCCAATGTGCGGGTGCACGACGTGTGGGACGGGGCGCCACGTGGCCGGGTTTTTCACCGGGTCCCATTTCGAAGCAGTCGGGTTGTTCCTTAAAGCCGTTCCTGACAATTTTGAGGCGCGTATTGGGGAAGCGGAAAGGAATGTGGGTTGAAGATATGCTGCTTGATAAGCGATGCGTTTCTGTGGTTTATATCAGCTTCGGCACGGTGGCGACGCCGCCGGAGAATGAACTTGCTGCGTTGGCTGAAGCATTGGAAGCCTGTAAATTCCCCTTTCTCTGGTCGCTGAGAGATCAGGCGAGGGAATCTCTGCCGGACGGGTTTCTGGACCGAACGGCGTCGTTCGGGAACATTGTGTCGTGGGTTCCTCAATTGCAGGTTCTGGCGCACGATAGCGTGGGAGTGTTCGTGACTCACTGCGGATGGAACTCGATTGTTGAGAGCATTTCGAGCGGCGTTCCGATGATTTGCCGACCGTTTTTTGGGGATCAGAAGCTGAATAGCAGAATGGTGCAGGATTCGTGGAAGATTGGGTTGAGAATTGAAGGAGGAGTGTTCAGTAAAAGTGGAGCGATTGAGGCGTTGAATAGGATAATGACGGAGAAGGAAGGAAAGAGAATTAGGGAGAATGTTAATCTGCTGAAAGAAAAAGCTAAGATTGCAGTTGAAGCAGAAGGGAGTTCGTCTAAGAATTTCGAGAAATTGCTGGAAATTATTAGCATTTGATCGAGTTGCTGTTTTTTGAATAGTAATTAAGAATTAATGGTGTGATCATGGTTCTAGTTCAATCTAAGTTTCCTTATTTTATGATTGGAGGATTACTTAGCATCCATTCAAATTAATCACAGAGAACAGTGATAATCAATAACTATTTGTTTTGGAAAAGTATAATGAATAGCATTTGTAATATTTAAAAATAATCAAAGACTAATATATATCTTCTACAATGACACGTATTAATAATTTTAATGGGAGTCAGAATATACGATGATAAAAGAATTCTATTGAGCTGTCGTATTATACCAAAATTGGAGTCCATTAATTTACATTATACACCATTTAAAGTTTTAACCCATAAAATCTAGGTATGAATTAGAATGGGTTGGATCAAAGTTGAGATGTCTCGATGCCAGTTTTCGTCTTTCGATATATTATAATTTAATAAATCAGATATTAATTATAAATTGACCCGACCCATAAAGCCTACTAAACTATCAATTCAATGAAGTTTTTTTTTTTTTTTGGCAAAGTTAATTGTTAATAGTTAGTATACACTAAGCACCTAGATACTTCATGAAACCATCAATTCACCTTATAACTTCTATAATTTTAAATTTGTTCCTAAAATGAATCGAATATGGGGCTCCCATTAATCCAATGAAGTTTTAATAATATTCAGATTCGAGTTTTCATTTTGAGTTTTAGTTTGAAAGCCCATCTGAAATGAAACCTCTAAATGTTTCAATGTAAATGAAGTTTCTGTAAAAATTGTAAACGGGCCCAAAGTTCCATCACCTTGATAAGCTCACACAAAAAAATGTGCGAGTTAAAAAAAAAAGTTCAAATTCCTTGTAAAAATTGGTGGTTTGTGTGAGCCAAAAAAGCCTGCAGTTTTCTTTTTGAACCCAACGTATTAGTTGTAAAAATAGACACAATTTCTATTGGGCCCAAAGTTCAATTCGTAGAAATAAGTTTCTTTTGGGAAAGCAATATTAATTCGAAAAAAGAGTAATACTCGTATCAACCTAGATTATACATAAACACTATTATTATTATTTTTTATAAGTGAAAATCTTTATTCAGTAGTAATCAAAGAATAAAGGATATCATTGATTTACATTATAGCAAGAGTCCTCAACTCTCCAGTATATTCCTAAAATAATTTATGTACGAAAATATTAAAGACATGCATAAAAAATATTATTATTTAAAAAATATTTATTTTTTATATAATGATATTTTTTATACGTAACAGTTCTAATACTTATACATAATAGTGAAAATAGAAAAGCTGAGTTCATATAAGTTTTTTTTTTAATGGTGAAAAAGTACTAATTTATAACAATATTTTTGTTTTTACATGTGTTGCGTACTAAAATATCTGGTTTAGGGATTCGGATGTGGCTAATGATCTTAGTAGCACAAACAATAATGAGGTGATGAGAATCGTATTAATTGCTTATCAACGTTTGAGAGAATAAGTGTTCTTAGTAAATGCAAAGAAATAAATTGCAAGAAGTTTTGTATGGTATTGAATTCTTTAGTTATTTGGATTATAAATCGGCCTGCAAAATATTAAATGCGAAAGATTTGATTTGACCTATCCATGGAGGTCGTGGGAGGTCGCCTGAGGCTTGGTGACCTCTGGCACCTCGTTGGGACGTCGCCCTAGGTAATTCCAAATTTGCAAGGAATTAGCCATTTAAGTACTCTGCCCTGTCAGTCATAATTGTACTTTGTCAATTTGCCTTTGAAATAAATCCATTTTAGGGAAGATCTTCGGCGCCGCCCTACTGACACGTGTCTTGTAGTAGTTAATGCTCCGTCCTTGTGACATACCGAGGTCGCATAGCTCGAGATCGGGCAGGGGCACCTCAACCTCGAGCAACGAGGTTCTACACTTAGTAAAATTTAATTTTTACTTGCCAGCAGATTTGTGAGTCGGGGCCCCACCGTGCGATATGCACACAACAACATGAACAGATTCTTTTAATTGTACCATTCGGCCTTTTATTTTTGGGTCCTCTAACACTAGTCAAAATTTGATGAAATTGCATTAAGTACACGGGTATAGAAGTTCTATAAAATATAAATAAAGTGGCTTTGTTTTCTAATAAAAAATGCATGTTTTGCCCCAACATTTATTTTTTTGTTTTCTAGAAATTTTACTATAGACAATAAATTTTCGATAAAAATTCGTATGAGACGATTTTATACATAAAAGATTAGGTATAGCTTAAAGCAAAGCAACACTTATTTCTTCAAAAGTGTTGAAATGCCATATCCAAATTATATTATATCTCTCCGTGAGACCGTTGCAAATAAATATACATCTTATTGGTTTTGTAATTTTCTAAAATAACCAAACTTATGAAATTTCAAATTTTACAGCCACCTACAATTCAAAACCCGACACATGCTCATGGACAGAGACACAATGGTAGCACAAGAAAAATACTAAATTAGTGATTTATTTAGTTAGGAAAATGTCTAGGTCTTATATGCACCCGGATGCACTGTATACTCATAGTGCATTTTAGAAGCGTGCAATTTATTATGCTGAAAAGTGTGACTTATTTAGATAGAAAAGTGCAACTGTTAATATGAAAACATAATTGCATGCTTCTGTTTGTAATAGTTACATGTTTATGTTTTGTATAATTACACACTTTTAAAATGCACTAAGAATGCACGGTGCACCCGGATGCACATGAGACCCACTTTTGAAAAAAATTGGTGACCACTCAATAAATTAATACCAAATATTATAGTGCATAAGGAGTTGTAAAAAGCAGCAGCCATCTGCAAGGATCAGATAGCCACCAAATATTCATCTAAATTATTACCACCAAATATTGACATAAATTATTTAATCAAACTCCATATACATACCTGAATATCGCTGCTGGCATGCAACTTACAATTTTACCTTCAAGCATTAGTCATCTGTACAATAGCATCCAAAACACTTGGAATTAATTATGTGCATTTCCATGTGCTTTCACAGGATGCAAAGTGGAATTTGGTATCATTACATCACATCGAAGCTGGAATACAGAATATGCTTGGGGATTCATGCATGACACTCTTGATCTTATGTTTGTATGTAGGTTGATGATATTATTTTTTATACCCTCGATTGAATGTAATACCAAATTACTAAGATAAAATAATATTGATCCTATTTGTATGTATTTGTGAAGAAAAATAATATTCAGGCAAAAAAAGGGGGATATTTTCTCAATGTGCCCTAGTAATTTAATTTCTACCAATTTGCCGCCATATATTAGTAGTATGTAAGTGGACAAGCTCTTTTTTGCCCTTTTATGATATATATATTTATTCTTGTTTGTCTTTTTATGATATATATTTATTCATATTAAATTAATGTATATCCCTTTCACTAGGTCGCGCATTGATTGTGCGAGTGCTACCTATGCGTGATTCTCATGTGCGATTCATGCACGACTCCTTTTAGTAAGGGAAAATGTATCATAAAAGTGTAAAAAAAAAAATTAATCAAAAGAGGATAAAAAAGAATTTGAATTATTAATATGAGACATTTTTGTCAATTTATGATGAAGTAAATATAGGCAAAAGTTTGGGTGAGACAATTCACAAATTAGCAAAAATTAACATTTAATCACACTTTCAAAATTTGAAGTATTATTCTTAAAGTAAGTTCTATCTCATCGTAAAAACAATTTTAGAGAGAAAACCTACCCTAAATGTAACAAATCCGTCCCTCGCTCGCTCCCACCTGTGCCATATCGTACACCATATACATGGTAGAAGTCAAGGCGGATCTGAGGAGGGTACATGGGGGTACAATTGTACCCCCAAAATAAAATGTACCCCTTGTATAATTAGGAAAAAATTGTATTATATTATATATAATTAAGAAAAAAATATTAAAATGTATCTCCAAAATTTAAATTATATTCAAATGTATTCCTAAATTTATAATCCTAGATCCACCACTAATGGTAGTATCACTTTAACATTATTGTAGACCCATAGCCCTGCCCACAAAGGTCACACAGTTAGGGGTGCTCACGGTTCCGGAACCGCCGGTTCCGGTTCCTAACTGGCGGTTCCAAAATGTTTGAAGGTGGAACCGGAACCGAACCGTGGCCAAGGCGGTTTCGGTTCCGGTTCCGGCGGTTCTTTCCTTTTTCTTTTCTTTTTTTGTTTTTAAATTTTGGATCTAAAATTTGAAGAAATATACATGTAGATGACAAATTATTGTTATGAGAATTTAAATGGAAGATTACAATAGTTAAAACATACATAATTTTATAATTAGACAAGTATAAATACATGATAATTGTCTAATTGATACATCATCAAACATTTCTACATTAGAACAATATTAAAATGCAACAATAGTAAATTAGTAAAACTAGTAGAAGACTAATAGTACACTACAAATGATTATAGTCATTGAATTGAGTTGAAGGAGATCTAAACCAATGAAATTAAAAAAAAAAAAAAAAAATGGTTCGAGTTTAAAACCGGGCGGTTTGCGGTTCTAGAAATTATGGAACCGAACCGAACCTGTGTTTTACGATTTCAATTCGGGTTCCGGGCGAACTGTGGAACAAGCGGTTCAAAAACCGGGTGATTCGGTTCGGTTAGGTTTATTTTGAGCATGCCTACACACAGTCTTGCAAAAAGTTGCCTATGTCATTATGTGTGCAAATATGTATGCGTGTATATATAATTACTAAAGTAAAATTATTAACATAACAATATTATATTAAATGGCTATTATAAGGTGTCATTCTATCAAAATATCTAATAATTCAAGTGTGGATAACTCAAGTGATTAGAGTTCCACTACCTGAAATCCCGAGATCTCGGGCTCGAGACACAAACTCGATTTAGGTGGTCCCCTCTTGTGGTGATCCCCCTCTTGTGGGGTTGCGGTTCCGGTTGCGGTGCAATTGCGATTTCGAGTTGCAGTTTCGGGTGGTCCCCCCTCTTGTAGTGGTTGTGGTTCCGGTCTACAGTGGTCCCCCTGTTGCGGGGTTGGGGTTCCGGTTGGTGTGCGGTTCCGAGTTGCAGTTTTGGGTGGTCCCCTTCTTGTGGTAGTTATGGTTTCAATCTACAGCGAGATAAAATGATGTTGTCATACCCGGTGGTAGAAGGAATTATTATAATTGATTATCTTTGGAAGCTATTGTAATTTATTGCCTTTAAAAAAAAATCTACTAAATGTGGTAATTTAATTCAAGGTTAATACCAACATGTTAGTGAAATGTCAGAGTTAAATTGAGAAAAAACTTTTAAATTCCTGAAATTAACAATATTCTTATTCAAGTGATATTTAAGAAAGCAATTAATCAAAAATCAATTTTTTTTAAAGAACCAATTTAATTTTTAGATTTCTATTTTTTTAAAAGTGACAAATGAACAAGAGAAAGTCTTGTGTGAAATATTACACACTAGTGTTATGTGCAATACAACATAAATAAAATAAAAGTTGCCTAAATTTCGCGGGTCAGGGCGGCGGGTCGGGCACGGGCGCGGACAGTGGGTTCAGGTTTACATAACAACTTGATGTGTTACTATTTGAACAAAAGAGTGTTACCCTATGAGCAAAAGAGTGTTACTACATTAACAAAAACCAGTACAAACGCATAAACAAAATCAGAACAAACGGAAAAGAAATTCTCAGTCCAAAATTACAGATTTACATAATACCTTGATGTGTTACTACATGAACAAAAGAGTGTTACCATATGAGCAAAAGAGTGTTACTACATGAACAAAAACCAGTACAAACGCGAAAAACATCATCAGTAAAAGAGTGTTACTACATGAACAAAAATCAGTACAAACGCATAAACAAACCCAGAACAAACGGAAAAGAAATTCTCAGTCCAAAATTACAGATTTATATAACAACTTGATGTGTTACTACATGAACAAAATAGTGTTACCCTATGAGCAAAAGAGTGTTACTACATGAACAAAACCAGTACAAACGCGAAAAAAATCATCAGTCTAAAATTACAGATTGTGAAATTGAAAAGAATATGGAAGAGAAAAAAGAAAAAGTAGAACATGAGAAAAGAGGAGAAGGAAGAAGCTGAAGAAATCTGGCGGCTGCGCGACGCGATGAAGAAGAAGCCCTGCCCGACCCGCGCGTTCCAGGCCTGCGAAAAAAAAAAAAAAGTCCAATAAACCTATAATTTGATATGGCTGGCATGCAATATATTGCATACAAGTTTTTGCGAATGAACAATTATAAATTTTTTGTTCGACCCATATTGTAAATATGTATAGAAAGAATGACAAGAAGTTCAGAAGAAGTAAATTCACACGTGTTACTCTAAAAAAAATAAAATTATTTGCGTTATGTATAAAATAAACATGAGAAGATGTTAAATAAAGTTGGTTGATTGAATTATTTTAATAATAGTGGGTTTAATTCTCAACTTGCACTCAAGTAAATTAAGACTCCGACCCCAATTTAAATGCAAGGTAAATGATGTTACTTAATTGCTAGTACTTTTTCAATAATATAATTAGTACTCTTCACATATGAGCTGATATTTTCAATAGCATGAATTATTCTCTTTGAATGCTTTTTCTAAAGAAAAATGAGAAAAAAATTAAAGTAAAAATAACAGTTTGGTTAAATAATTTAGCCAAAATTGGTCAAAATTGCATCGGGTTGTATTGTACAATTTGTGCATCCAAGTGCGATTTTAATTTTATATGCAATTAGGCATATATAAACATGTCTAGTAAAGTTGCAGCTTAGTTGAATTATTTTAGTAATAGTGGGTTTAATCCTCAACTTGCGCTCGAGTAAGACAGCTTCAACCCCCATTTAAATGCTTATTTTTAAGTGTGTTTGGGTAATTCTTGTTGTCAATTTTAATTTTAAGTTTATTTTAAAAAAAATTAATTATATATCTAAAATTTCAGTTTAAAAAAAAAAAAAAATGACAAGTGACAATCAATCACGAGATTCAATTTAAAAACCTCAAATTAAAACGATAAAATGATGTTGTTCCGGCCGATTTGGGACTGAAATTGAATATAGTCAAAGTTATTGAGACTAAATCGACGATAAAAAAATTTATGAAATTAAATATATTTGAAGTCAGAATTACAAGACCATTTATGATTTAAATTCGTAACAACTGCTCTGTTAATTTGAAGCTTTGTTTTCTCTCAAATTGCACCAACTTGTGTACTAGTTTCGTTGGTGAAGGGGACAACCGGACAAATATATAAATAAACACAATTTTAAATTGTTCCACTTGATCAAATATATATCAAGTTGCTCATAAAAATTATAATGCTATAAAAATTAACGGTTATGAATCTGCCATCAGATTTGCAATAATTAACGTACGTATGCAAACGACATCTCAAGTAAAATATTCATGATGTCTTTGAATCACGGATGGTCCCATAATTTTAGTCTCAAATAGATTTAGTTTCATAAGTTTTTTTATCGTTGATTTAGTTTCAATAATTTTAACAATGTTCAATTTTAGTCTCAAATCGGCCGGAACAACGTCATTTTGTCATTTTTATTTGGAGCTTTCCGACGGATGCTGTGACTGGACTGCCACGTGTATTTTTTTTAACAGCTGGAATTTCAGGCATATATAATTAAAATTTTAAATTTTAAATTAAAACAGAATTGACGCCAAAAATTAGTCAAACATACTTAAAAATACATGTGGTAGTCAAGTCACAACATCCGCCGAAAAGTCCCAAATAAAAACGGCAAAAAGACATTGTTTCGGCCGATTTGGGACTAAAATTGGACATTGTCAAAGTTATTGGGACTAAATCGATGATAGAAAAACTTATGGAACTAAATCTGTTTGAGATCAAAGTTATGAGACCATTTATAATTCAAACTCTTCACGACAACTAGAGCTAGGTAGTTCTTTGCATGTATAATTCTTATTCCTGCCGTTAGATCACACGTTCACACAAATTAATATTCTGCTTGAATCTTCATATTTTATTTAACTATAGGCCAATAATGGAGTATCATGTATTTTTAAAGTATGTAAATGAACTTCAATATATTTGAGAAATTAGTTCAACATTATGAAAATGCTAGCTTTATTAATTGGACTTACGGATGACAAACTTGTGTGAGACCATCTAATGTCCGTTAGACTAAACTTCACTGAACAATATAAATTAAGAAAAAAAAATTGATTTTGTCTGACCTTTATATGGGTCAGATATAGATCCGCCTCACAAAATAAGATCCATGAGACGAATTGATCACTCAAGACCACCTGGATCCATTCAGATTTGTAAGATGTACATTTTTTTTTGTTACAGCCCCAATTATTGGGCGGTAAAATAACTAGTGGAAAAGACCAAAAAATGGAATTCAATATTGGCAATTTGTCATATTAACTACTAGCATCTAGGAATAAGAAGTCACCACGTAAATTACTTCTGCAGATTCATTCAAATGAATCATAATTAACAATGTTGATTTAATCACCGGATGATCAGTGATTACAAACTAATCCACTATATATTAACAAAGTGTACATAACATATATGGAAATTACATCACAATTAATTACAAAGAATTAATGACAATAAATCATGGAATAAATCATGACTTAATTGATTTATTCCCTAATACCCCCCCTCAAGCGATGTTGTGGATGCAATTGAACACAAAGCTTGGACCGTAATAGCTCAAAACCGGGACGTGGTAGGCTTTTGGTGAAGATGTCAGCTATTTGAAGATGAGATGGCACAAACTGAGTGTCAAGACGGCCAGAGGTGATTAATTCTCGAATGAAGTGACAATCAATGTCAATATGTTTTGCCCTTTTGTGTGCAATAGGATTTTGACTTAGGAATAGGGCACTCTTGTTGTCACATAGAAGAAGTGACCGGGATTGAGGCATGATTTTTAGTTCTTGTAGGAGTTGAGAAATCCATACCACTTCTTGAGCAGCATTAGCCAAGGCTCGATATTCCGATTCACAGCTGGATTTCGAGATAGTGGGTTACTTTTTAGCACTCCAAGAAACCAGATTACCACCCAGAAAAATGGAGTAACCATAGGTGGAGCGACGAGTCTCAATACACCGAGCCCAATCGGCATCGGAGTAACCAACAATGGAGAAGTCAGGGCTACAAGTGAAAGATAAGCCATAGTTCAAGGTACCTTTCACGTAGCGAAGAATTCACTTCACAGCAAGGAAGTGCACATCAGTGGGAGATTGCAGGAACTAACTTACATGATTTACGGCAAAGGAAAGATCAGGTCTGGTGATGGTCAGATACTGAAGAGCTCCAACAAGTGAACGATAAAGTGCCGGATCAGGGTGAGGTGATCATGTACTAACAAGTGACTCTCCTGCAGCAAGGGGGGTAGCAACTGGTTTTGAATCCAGTAAATCGGCTCTAGTGAGAATATCATGGGCATACTTTGCTTGACTGAGAAATAAGCCATCAGTGGAGTGCAAGACTTCTAGGCCAAGGAAATAATTCAGCTGACCCAAGTCCTTAACTGCAAATTCTTTGTTAACTTCGCAATGAACCCGAAGAGATGACGAGTCATTGCAAGAACAATTATATCATCAACATATAGAAGAAGATAGATGGTTGTATTGTTACTTAATGAAGTAGAACAAGGAAGTGTCACCGACTACTGATGAAAACCGGACTTACCGTAAAGTCACCGAATCGAACAAACCAAGCTCGGGAGCCCGACGAAGACCATAAAGTACCTTCTTGAGCTTACATACATGGTTCGTAAAACGGGATCAATAAACCCCGGAGGTTGAGACAGAATACCGCTTTATCAAGAACACCATGCAGAATGCATTCTTAACATCTACCGATCGCAGAGGCCACCCTCGATGAACCGCCAATGCCGAATTATCGCGAACTATTGCGGCTTTTACAACCGGGTGAAGGTATGAGAGAAATCAAAACCAGTATCCGAAAGTGAATCGAGCAAATCAGACGGGCATTGTACTTTCGATAGAGCCATCAAAAAGGTACTTTTATGCGGAATACCCATTTAGAACCAACAATATTCGAATCAGCTGGTCTGGGAACTAAATCCCAAGTGTCATTAGAGTGAAGAGCATCGAGTTCCTCACGCATAGTTGTGAGCCATTGAGGATGTTTTTCACTGCGGATTTGAATCCCTTAGGTTCAGAAGAGACCGCAAGAGCAGATAACAAGCCAGTAGTAGCAATATTAGCCGGATAACGAGGCTTGAAGATGCCCGACTTTGCTCGAGTCGTCATAGAGTGAGATGGTTGGACCACCGGAGGAAGAGGAGCGGAAGCCGGCAAATTTGATGGGGCAGGTGCTTGTAAGGGTGGTTTCAAAGTCGAGCATCGTCTCAAGTGAAAGGTGATCTCGGGTCATCAACAACGAGAGTGAGAAATGGTGGCAGAATGTAATCCTCATCTACCATGAGTGGAGGTGGAGGAAGAATAGATGGCTCAGTAATGCAAGAAGGGCAAATACGACCTTTTTCCTGTGTGCTTGGAAAATTCAGAGAACCAGGTTCGAGAAAGGTAGAGATGTCAAGACCGGTGATCTCACCACAATTCTTCGAATTAGAGAATGGAAAATACATCTCATCAAACTGTGCGTGCCGAGAGATGTAGAACGAGAAGAAGCAGGATCAGAATAATCAAAACCCTTTATGTGATTAACTGTATCCCAGAAAAATACAAGGAATACTACGAGGAGCAAGTTTGTGAACTGCGTAGTCTTGTAAATAAGGATATACCCTACAACCGAATGACTTGAAATTCACATAGTTCGGAGAGATGCCAAATAAAACCTCAAACGGAGACTTATTCTGTAGAACAGGAGTCGGTAGCCGATTTATAATGTAAACAGCAGTGGAAAAAGCTTCTAGCTAGAATGAAGCCGGAATAGAAGAATGAAACATTAAGGATAAGCCCGTTTCAGTAATATGGCGATGTTTGCGTTCTGCCCTGCCATTCTGTTGAGGTGTATATGGACAAGAAATACTATGATGTATGCCCTTAGAAATAAGGAAATCACGGACACTTTTATTGATGAATTGCCACCATCACTCAAACACCTTAATAAAGATCGAAAATTGATTGCACACAAAGGTGTGAAAAACGGACTAATGTTTCATAAAAATCGGACTTTTGCCTTGTGGGTATAACCACGTGAAGCGAGAATAATCGTCCACAAAAAAATCACATAATAACGATAACCATCTCTAGAGCAAACAGGGGCAAGTCCCCATAAGTCACAATGAATTAAATCCAAAACAGCAGTAGCACGTTTTTCATTCAACATAAACGATAAATGTTTGCTCTTAGCAAGTTGACAGGGGGAACATAAACCAAAGGTTTAGGCAACAAAGATGTAATCGACAAATGTCCCAATTTATTTAACGAAGAAATAATAGCAAAAGGAACATGACCTAGTCTATGATGCCAAGTCTCGAATGAAGCTTTAATAATTGGAAGTTTGCAAAGTTCGCCACCAAAGCCGAATTTCCCTGTTCCAGTATATATAATCCATTACTCTGTCTGCCCCGGGCCAATGGCTCCTTTGTTAAACGACTCTGAATGACAAATGACTGATCAAGAATAAAGACATCAACAGGGAAAGTCCGAGGTTAACTTGCTAATGGACATTAAATTCTTAGTGATACGCGGAACCACCAAAACATCTAAGAGTTTAACATTTTCAGTAACTTCATCTAACCAATATGAGTAATGGGAACAAGATTACCATTAGCAACAACGACTTTACCATTACCATTATAAGGTCAAGTGTATCCATGTTGGAGCGATTCGAGTCATATGAGCCGAGGCACCAAAGATCGAGAAACCAATCCAAGCAAAAGAATGGAGAAATAAGACATTGAGTGTCGAATGCCCTCGCAAGATTTGCCGAGCTATCCGATGGTCGAGCATAACGTTAGGGGCAATGATTGGCGTAATGCTCGCCACGACAAATTTGACAACGAGGTGGACGTTTTTCCTTTGCCATTATAACCGCCCCCCGCTGACTTCCATTTCGCAGAAGCACCATGATAGTTGCCATTACCATGTTGTTGGCGATGACCGCTCGAGCCATTCCCACGATGATGATCGCAAACGCTGAATAAGAGAGACGTCTTGACGGAGCCGACTTTCCATGCAACGATTCAAAGTTGCGAGCCCGAATCACCAAATCACGGTTAAACGCATGCACGGGATGATCATTGCGGATGTCGGAGAACGCGGCGAACGGGAGAACCGAGACCGGCGAGAAACCAATGACTTTATCTTCTTCGAAAACAGGGCGGCCGACGGAAGCAAGTCGATCACAGATCGATCGGGAAATTGCTTATCAGAATCATCGACGGATAGGGAACCCTTTTCAGGCCGAGAGATCATGACGAATCGACTAATTCGGAGAGGCAGAGGAGTTGCCGAAAACGCCATGGAGCGCCACCCGTGCAGATCGCTACTGCCTCGACAATCTATGACTTCCGAGAGAACGCCAACTTCAAGTGGAGAGAAGCGAGGCAAAGGACTTTCGATCCTTCTTCGCATACGGGCAACAGACGACGGATTAAGATCGGGCTTTTATCGCTCACGTTGATGGTCTCCCGCGGGCGACGATATGCCGGGCCGACGCGCTTTGAATAGATCATAAGTCGGAAAGTTGGAAACCACTAGACGCACGCCATGGGAGGAAAGTTGATGCGGATGAGAGCTTGACAAGAATCAAGTGTGAGAGAGAATGAAGAGGGATATTGGTGGTAGGTTGTTCAACCATGGTCACGGCAAGCGTAAAACAATTTCGAGAGAAAGAGGGAAGAAGTGGCGCCAAGCGTGAAAACGTGGGGGGAGAGGGAAATTTAGGGTTTCTCAGTGATTTGGTCTTGATACCATAACAATGTTGATTTAATCACCGGATGATCAGTGATTACAAACTAATCCACTATATATTAACAAAGTGTACATAATATATATGGAAATTACATCACAATTAATTACAAAGAATTAATGACAATAAATCATGGAATAAATCATGACTTAATTGATTTATTCCCTAATAATAATCAATAAAGAAAATGAGGGTCCAACCTACATATAATAAACAATATCACAAGACAGAAATCAATCACGCATGTTAAAAAATATATATCAAGATATTATTTCATATATTTATAAAGTTGGAAGTTAGTGGCTACTTTCACTATATAAAGTGAGATACTGATTTTATCAATTATATGCCCACAACACACTCACCACACTATAGAGTGTGTATACATTTTCTGTTCAACTAGTGGAAATTAGGCACTGAGAAGGCAAAGAAAAAAAAATGGCTTCTCACGATGAAAAAATCGATCTCGCAACACCACTAGTTCAAAAGGAATTTAATTCGGATTCCATATTAGAAAATTTCACTAAAGATGAAATTGTTACCGAAACTAAATTGCAACTATTCCTAGCTGGCCCAATGATGTTTGTAAATCTTTTATTGTCACTTATACAGACAATTTCAGTCATGTTCGTCGGCCACGAGGGCGAATTGGCCCTGTCCGGCGCCTCCATGGCCACCTCCTTTGCTTCCGTCACGGGTTTCAGTTTGTTGGTGAGTTTAATTTTTTATTTATTTTAATTGTAATTAATCTAATTCGTAAAATATATATATATATATATATATATATATATATATATATAATTAAAATTTTGGATGTAATTTATTAGGTCGGTATGGCATGTGCCTTAGATACGTACTGTGGGCAATCGTATGGTGCAAAACAATACCACTTATTGGGAATTCACATGCAAAGAGCGATGGTGGTTTTGCTCCTTGTTAGTATCCCACTGGCGGCCACGTGGGCGACCATCGGGGATATTCTCAAGATTCTTGGGCAAGATCCTGCGATTGCAGTGGAGGGGGAGTTTACGCGTTACATGATTCCGTCCATCTTCCCGTTCGCGCTTCTTCAGTGCCAGTTCAGATTCTTGCAAACGCAGAACAATGTGGTCCCCATGATGTTGACATCGGGGATCACCACGTTGACCCACATCCCCATTTGTTGGCTCTTGATTTCTAAGCTTGGATTCGGGAGCAAAGGGGCAGCTTTAGCCAATGGTATTTCGTATTGGACTAATGACTTGTTTTTGGCACTTTATATCATGCTTTCTCCCGCTTGTAAACACACCTGGAGGGGCTTTTCCAGAGAAGCACTTCAGAATGTTTCCAAGTTCATTTGGCTTGCTATTCCATCTGCTATCATGGTTTGGTACGTACTCTTAATTATCATGCACATAATACTTTTGCCAAATAAGGGCCTTTTTTTTTGTTTACTAAATTAATTATTTCATGCTCGTACAGTTTGGAGATTTGGTCGTATGAGATTATGGTTATCGTATCTGGTCTTCTTCCGAACCCTGCACTAGAAACATCGGTTCTTTCAATCAGGTTAATTACCTATCAATCAAACAATCACTATAAATGTTCATGTTTCTATTTTAATGTCAAATTAATTGACTCAAATTTTTTGTTTATGTGGTCCAGCTTAAACACAAATAGCATGATTTACATGATACCACTTGGATTGGGCAGTGCAATAAGGTGATCCATCATAATCATATAGTATCACTCAATTTTTTATTCTTGATGATAAAAAATATTAAATATGTAGAATTAATTAGTGTAATTTATCAGTGTACGGGTTGCAAACGAGCTGGGGGCAGGGAAGCCAAGAGCGGCTCGTCTGGCAGTATACATGGCCACGTTCATGGTGGCAATAGAGAGCGTCATCGCGGTGGCTGTGATAATTTTGGGGCGTAAGATTTGGGGATATTGTTTTTTAGCAGTGAAGAAAATGTGGTGTCATATGTTTCTGAGATGATGTTACTAGTTGCTGTTGCCAACTTAGCTGATGGAATTCTCTCTGTCCTAAATGGTACTGACATACCATATTATTATAATTTCAATATTTTATTAATCTCCACTAATTATATATATATATATATTTTAAAAATATTTAATAGAAGTTCGACTATTTTAACTTGTGCAGGCATTGCAAGAGGATGCGGTTGGCAAAAAATTGGAGCTATTGTAAACTTAGCAGCCTTCTATCTCATCGGTATTCCACTAGGAATTGTGTTGGCTTTTGTGCTTCACCTCGGAGGAAAGGTACATTTTTGTCCTAGAAGATTAATTAATTTTTTTATATTATATTATAATATCATGTAGTGTGATTAACAAAAAGGTAGTTCTAAATTCATTTATGTTTGTGCATGGTATTTTTGTTAAATTTGTATCTCATATTGATTAATTTTCGTACACAGGGTCTTTGGACAGGGATTGTAGCTGCAATTTTCACGCAGACTTTTTTCTTGTCGCTTATAACACTCCGAACTAATTGGGAGACTGAGGTAAGATACTTTTTTTTTTTTTTAAAAATAAAAAATATATAAATTCAATTCTCAAAAATAAAAAATAAATAAATTAGCGTCAGTTTAATTTTCTTGAAATAATTAGGCGAAGTTTAAAGTGGATTTTGAACATGGAAATCTTTTAATTTGGTGGTACAGGCAAGGAAGGCTTCTCTTCGGGTTTTCGACTCAACAATTCCTGTTGTTAGTGGAATTAAAAATGATGAAACAACTGTTGAATGATTAGATCATCAATCTCAGTGTGAGAGGAAATTATTACAGCAGATGCAGCTGCTGGTGGTGGCCCACGGATCGGAGACATATATATATATAAAGAATTGTGGTTGCTTAGTTCTTGTCAAGTTTATAGTTTTGTGTTTATTTAAAGTTTTCAATTACTTGTGAGATTTTATGTATTTTAAAATTTAATGAGTATTTTTACATTTTTTTAATGCAAAATTGGTGTATGTCTCACGACGCTTAAAACAACGTAAAGCTGAACTGCATGTATGATATAGTTATCAGTAGATAAACAATAATAATAAACTAAAAAGAAAAAACCAAATTTATTAACAATGATATTTATGGGACAGATATATACTAACATGAAATGAAGATCATCAGAGTCATTGACCATCCTCAGCAAGAGAGGTGGTTTTCCATCATCATTATCGGTGAGGAAAAGGTGCTTCCCTGATCTTCCAGCTATCAAATGTGCAGTTTGTGATGCACTTTTTTCCAAAAAAGGAAGACCACAGAGGAGTGGCAGCTGAAATTTTGTTAAATATGACATGAGAAAAGCTGCCACGAGATGCTTCATGCCTTACTGAACTGAGACTCTTTAAATACCGAGATATTTTAGTTAAAAGTAGGCATAATGCATCAACAAATCCCTAAACTATCAACTTTTGTTTCGATAGGTCCCTAACCTATTTTCTGTCTTAAAATGCCCTTCAAGTATTGAAATTTTATTTCATGAGCTACCTCAAGACAAAAATTGACGTAATTTTTCGAACCATCTTACTAATCATATTAAAAAATGTATACGTTAATTATACAAAATATACAGATTTGTTTTGTGCTAGTCATTATAACCCAAATTCTTCAGGCGACGGGGTCATTAAAATAAAAATAAGTTGACATGTGTATATTATTTAATGGGGTCATTAAGGTGAATCGAAAAATTCAGTCAATTTTCGTCACAAGGGAGCTAGTGAAATAAAAAAATTATACTTGAAGGGCTTTTTAAGACAAAAAATAGTTTTTAGGGATATATCAAAACAAAAGTTGGTAGTTTAGGGGCTTTTTAATATATTATGCCTTAAAAAGAACCTGAAGCTGAGAAAGATAGCAACCTCAACAGGGTACAAAACTATCTTACTAGTAGTCTTCAATTCCCCCAGCCCCTCCACCAAAATAAATGATAGTAATAAGTACTTTCGCATGAAAAATGAAAATTCTATCCACAAGATTATTCATAAAGCAAATCGGTGGGATACATCAACATCCAAATGCAACAACATCTGACCATACCAATGAGTTTTCATAAAGTGAAATAGAGGCATAAACTGACCTGTTTATGCCCTCTCGAACCGAGATGTGGTGTCGCAAATGTCACAAAGTTCACGGGTTCCAGTCCGCCTATCTTTGCTTCGTAAAACTGGTCAGAAATGTATGCTTCCCCATTTGGGCTATATATAGGAATATTTGAAGATTCCGTTCTGGAGGAAAGTCCATATAGTCTTCCAATGGCATATCGTGCAACAAGTCCACCTAAAGAGTGAGCAACAAATGAAATTTTGTGAACTCCATGCCAGCGTCTGATGAAATCCATTACCTACACTATGTATTCAAAATTGCATTATTCAGAAAATTGATAAAACTGGATTTTAAATAATGACTTCCTAAACTGAGAAACAAGGATATACAATGTAATTACCAAAGTACCTCTTCAGCCAGCCTTTCACCCATTTTGTCAACTCCATCAAAAGTCAGCCTGGAAGGATTGCATTCGCTACCTATTCACGACAGTATTACGAAAGTAAACTTTAAGGTAACATAATATTTCATGTTGGAAGAGTATTAAAGAATAGAAAGAATGGTAACACTGTAGTATAATGTACAGTTGTCTTGAAACACCATCTTTAATGTATCGAAGAATCATAGCAATAACAAAAACCTGGAATGAGCTCTTCCATAGAAATGGGGAAAAAGACGAAAAGGAGAAACATACGCTTGTTTGTTAAATGAAATGAATTGATTCTCACTTTTAGCACATATTATGCACAGAGTGCAAAACTGACAGGAGATACATCTGGGCTTCAGTTGTCTTGGTTCATAAAAAAAAATTCTTATGTCAGAGTGTTGCTGGGATAGTTGTCAAAGCATTAGGGGGTTAATTAGTTTAGTCTCAAAAATTAATCCCTAGACCAGTTAAGTGTTATAGCTGCATTAGATAAACAATAAATAACATCATCTAAAAATTGACCATTCTAGAATACTGGCCAATATTGCACCTAATCAGCCAAATCATGACTCGGGGGGGCGCTTGGTTGGGGGTAATGGGCATGAATGAGAAGTCATTCCCATTAATACTGTTTGATATTTTTTTAACCAATACGTAACAACACCAACCCCATAGTGATTGACCCCTTAATGATATCAATTATCAATCCCATTCCAATACTCATACCAAGCGCCCCCTAAATTGATGTACAGGAAGAAAAAAAATTAGAAAAGGTTTCACTTCAACTAGTAAACCTAATTTTCTAAATGGAAGTTAACAGACAAAACAAAACTTACAAGCATATAAAGATCTTAGTATGGATATATATAGGCAGTGAGAGACTGAGACAAAAATTTACTTACGATGAACAATGACTTTATCAGGAAGGTTCTTCACAAACTGCTCACCAGCATATCTCCAATCTGCAGCACTGCATATATGAAAAATATAGCAGTTTCACATCAAAACTTTTATAACAATCATATGGCTAATTCTACAATTGAATACAAGCATTTGTTGCCAAAAATTGACATCCAAACTCACAGCGATTGCAATTATTTAACAAATTTGTTGTAAAATTGACATCAAATTTAAATTTAAATAAAATCTGGAATTGATCATACAGATGAGGAACTCTCACAGCCAGATCTTCACACAATTTCTCAGAAAAGGGGAAATCAGTAAATTTACAATGTTAACACATTTGGACAGAATTCAATTGAACACATAACACTAAAAAAACACATAATCCAGAAAGTTATACAATCAACAAGTAGAAAAATGTAGCAGATAAAGTAGTAATACCTTCCAATAATACCATTAACCATGATAACGAGATGGTCGGCCACTTTAGCCTCCGCCGCCGCCGCATCGAAGACATCCTCGCCGCCGTTGGCGGACTCTACCTCCACCTTCCTTTCCTTCTTCGAACTGCGCCCCTTGAAGCACCCCCTGCTCAATTTCCGTACAATTCCCATTTCGCCCCGCTCATCCACCCACCACAGTTTACTGCGCCCCCTATTTCTCGCCCTTTTCACAAAACCTAAATTCAAATTCGCCGCCACACCCGAAAATCGAAAATTCGAATTGGGTTTTGGGCTTGGAACAGTGGCTTGCAAGGGGAGTTTTGTAGTGCTCATGGAAGGCCAGGATTGGGAATTTTAAGAGAGGGAATCTAGGGAAAAGAAAAAAGTAGAGAGAAAAAGAGGAGATTGTTGAATTTTACCGGCTAGAAAACAGAGAGTGTGAGCTTGATGATTTATTGCGTACGCGATTTCTTCAGTTTGGGATTTCTTCAGGTAGATCGTTCAAATACATTTGTGAAAGTAATTCAAACGTGATCCACGATGAATTTTGTTCTTCAGTTCTGACTTTTGAGATATTTTCCCCTCCAAAATAATTAGTTTTTTTTTTTATAATTAAAGAACAAAATTAACAACAATGACAGATTATTTATTGTATTATTTACAATGATGAAGATTAAGGATTAAATGTCTGTTCAGAACACAGTAAACTGTAGTAATATTTACTATTTCAATCTGCTTCGTTTCTGGAAATTTATTCGAGTGATTTAACTTTGCAACTTTATTAAAAGAAATGCTTTCAGTTCTACAGAAGATAAATAAAAAATTAAATCTCGTGTATTTGAAGATGAAGTGAGACGAATGAAGATGTAAATGATTACACTAATTAACGACATAAGGATTTTTACAGGAAAAATGCAGCTAACGTTTGTAACTATGACTAATTAACAATGTTGATAATTACTGTAAATTAGAGAGGTATCAACAATTGGGGCAAAACAGATAAATTGAGAGACTATAATTATATGAATATGTATAAAAATGTTGTATGCAGTTTAAAATATTTTTGTTGATTTTCATTTGTTTGCTTTTATCAAAGTAAACATGTTCTCCACACAGGCCATTAGAGGAACAGGATTGAGGGATAGACCATTTTTCTGATTTGCCCCAATTGTTCTGAGTATGATACTAAAGCCCAAATTATTAAAAGTAAAGGTACAAAACCCAGATACTAAAGTCCAAAGGCCTAAAGGTTAGATTTGGCCCAGCTGCAATATAAAAATATGTAAACATATTTAGTTAAAAACACTATCAAGTAAGAGCCCATTAACCCATGACTAATAATATAATAATGTAGTAAACTTGTCTCATGAATGATACTGTCTACAATGTTGTCTCATTGTAAATTTGTAAGTTTTAAGGGATAAATAACAAGAAGAAAATATGTGAGTTTGTTAATTTGAGAGAAGGATGGAGCAGATGATAAATGATACAGTAAATTGATAATCATGTTCATGATTTTCTTCTATAATTCACTTTTAAATCTCAACAAGTTACCGCGCCCATGATTTCGGCTGCATAAAAGTTAGTAAGACACAGATAGATACTCTCTCCGTCCCAATTATATAGGTTTGTTTTCTTTTTATAGATGTTCCAAATATATAGGCTTATTTCTACATAAAATATTTTTTTCTAATTAATTTATTAATATAATCTTATGCATTAATTATGTTGGAAACTATAACAATCATTAAATAAGGATATAATAGAAATTTTGCTTGTTTAATTCACTTTTTCAATACAATTTCTTAATCTGTGTGAAAAGTCAAACAAGCTTATATATTTGGGATGGAGAGAGTACAAATTAATAGTGTTATTTTACTTATTTAATACATGTGTTCATGACACTTATTTTAAAATGCTTACAATCTCAGTCTCAGACCAAAATATTGATGAGAAATGAGAATCACAAGTTATGTGCAATAAATGTGACCATGCTTTAACAGTTTAACATTAAAAGGAAAAAAGAAAAGCAAAATGTTTAATTTAACATGCATTAAATGCATATTCAACTATTTTTGGGGACACTTTTTTCTCTCTTTTCATCTTTTTATTTTTGTAAATTACAAACTCATTCAAGTTGGTGAAAAAAATACACCTACCGTATATTCGAGGCAAATACTTTTCAATCCAAAGATTTTATGAGTGCAACTGTTCTAACTAGGTATATGCAATGATGTAATTAGGTATATGCAATGACTAATTGCCTATTGTCTTGATTAATATATAATTTAAGCCTATCAATTAAGATTATCCTCCGTTTATCTAGGGGAATATATATTTCAATAAAATTATTATAATTTTGACTTTTGTTGTGGGTGGGCAAGTATAAATTTGACTTCAACACAATTTACATTATTGTACCCTAGATGCGCGCTCCCTTGTCAAAGAATTATACAATTAAATTAAACTACTCCTTCAAAAGGCGTAATATCGACTGATCAGAATTCAGATAATTGAATATTACAGAGACTTCAAATATTTTATTCTAATATTTTTAAAATTCGAGTTCGCCCACATAATTTATGCAATGGAAAAAAATGTTTTTTTAGGCCAATACTGTTTGGAGAGTTATGTTTTAAAGACAATAATTTTATAGCTTGAAAATATAGAACAATATATTTTAAAATCAGTCCCCAAGGATTGATCAAGTGGTGTAGACTTAGAACTTAGAAGTATGCTTCTTTTTAAGTATCGGGTTCGAAAATATCTTAAGTGCGATCCACTCTCGAGAAATATAGGACAATTTGTTTCAAAATCTGTAAATGTAAAATATATTGACCTACCAGTTTCACCAAATTACACGTTTTAATATAACAAGTAGTAAATTTCAATACAATAAATTAATTTTTTAAAAAATACACTATAAAGTGTACCTCTATCTTTAAATAGCTACAACAAAAAAAAAAAAAATCACGCCATAATATACTGTTCAACAGCCTGAATTCTATTCAAATTGACAAATAAAATAATCTTAACCACACCAAATAAGTTAAACAATCCAAAACAAAAGTATGATTAAATAAAACCAAGACTATTTGCCCTTAACACGATGTGGCAATCATTATCGAACATGGGTGTCACCCCACGTTCGACACTTTAAACCCCTCAATTTCAACAACTTTATAATGCCCCCTTATAAATACCATTATTACCCCCACACGACCAAAAATATTCAAATGACCGTCCTTCTCCTTCTCTTCCTCCTCGTCGTTTCAGCTGATGCTGCCACGCGGCCAAGCGAAATTGCGCGCCAATTTCTTGGCGCGCAAAACGCGGCCAGGGCGGCGCTCCGCCTGCCCCCGCTGACGTGGGACGCCAAAATGGCGAGCTACGCGGCGGCCTACGCGAACAAGAGACGAGGGGACTGCGCGCTGGAGCACTCGGACGGGCCGTACGGGGAGAACATATTTTGGGGGAGCGGGAACGGGTGGACGGCGGCGCAGGCGGCGGCGGCGTGGTGCTCGGAGCGGCGGGGGTATAACTACTGGTCGAATTCGTGTGCGTACGGACAGGAGTGTGGGCATTATACGCAGATTGTGTGGAAAGGTACTAAGAGAATTGGGTGCGCTAGAGTGGTTTGTTATGGCGGGAAGGGCGTTTTCATGATTTGTAACTATGATCCACCTGGGAATTATATTGGAGAAAGGCCGTATTGATTTATTAATTTTAATGTATCATTTTATGTTGCATATTTGTTTTTTTGGATTTGAATAATGTAAAAATAAAAGTGAAGCTAAAGGGGGTGAACAATATTGATTTTTGTAACTTTTTTGGTTAATTATAACTTGAATGAGTGAATTAGACTTGAATTTGATGTTTTGCATGATCTGAGCAATGAAAAATTAAAACTGAAAATATGTAAAAATGTCTTCTTTTTTTAAAAAAAAAAATAGTTGAAACTTTTTTTTGTTTATCCTGATAAAAAACTTTTTTTTGTCTTTTATCGATATTTTTACCCTTGTCTATCCATCCCTCTAGGCTGCCATAGGTCGCGTTACCCAAGGACGGATCTAGGATTTTTTCATGGTGAGAGCACAAAAAAATATAAATGTAAAATATATTATGAAATGAGGTAGAATCGTGATTTTGAGATGTATCGTTTGGAAGGATGGTTTGAGTTGATCCTACAATATGAGAGGCAAAACAAATTTAGATTTTTATATTTCTTATAATAAAAAAATTTAATATAAAGATAATTTCATTAATTATATTAATAAAATGAACAAAATAATTAAAATAGAAAAAATATAAATTAATAAAAAACTTAAAAGTGAAAATAAAGTACTAGCAAAAAAATGTTTAAATCTTTTATGTATTGTAATTTAAAAAATTAAAAGAGAAAATAAATTAGGATGAAATATACAAATAAAAATAACAAATATTTGAAGTAGAAAATAAATGAGGATCAAGAGTGAAAATTTAGGGGACTAACAGGCTTTGCACGTTGGATCTATGGCGTGTTGCAGTAAACATGCGGCCAAGTCAACTAACCAATATCACACTCCCAAGATGATTTATTGCAACCTGGAAAGCTCTGCCTACTCATAGACAGGTTACAGAGAAGAATTCTGAATAATAGACAATCCTGTCATTCACAGGGTTTATTAGGTCTTTTGTTTACAGTGCAAAAGCACTTAAAATTTAAGTGGGTGTGACCAACTTATTTTGAAAATAAAGGGGTATTTTAGAATTCATCTAGCACCCAAGAAACACTTTTATTTTAGAAAATTGTGTCACACCAACTTAAAAAAAAAAATGCTTCTCACTATTGAAAATGTGGTTCAAAACACTCCTAAGTGCTTTTTGGGTTGGAGTTGAGATCTAAAACATCCCCTCAATCTATTATATTAGAAAAATAAATAAAAATATATATATTATTTGAATATAGTAAAAAAAAATTATGGGGCACGTGCCCCCTCTCCTGGAAGCGTGCGTCCGTCTCTGGCGTGACCTATGTGCGACCTTTCACGCGACCCTTGATTCGTGCGCAATCACTCTATTGAAGGTAAAAATATCCTTAGGCCATGTTTGGTAGCCACCATGATTTATCGGTCCGACGGCAGCAGTTTAGATATCTACCCAGATATTAGAAGTATGATAATTAGGCAAAGTGTTTGGTATGCTTACTATTGGGGTATGATTAGTGCGTGTTGTGTATTTTTGCACAGTAAGACTTAGGTGTCAAATTACGTATCTGTCCTCGTGAAATGGAAAAAAAATGCCCAGGAAAAGAACTAATTGAATTTTCTTCCTGATTGCTCAAGCTCAACATCCCATTATCACCACTAATTTATATGCGTTGAAACTTTCGCAATTGCTCTGAAATAAGATTTGATTTTTCAGATCTCTCTCTACCTCTTTTTTACTCTGTAACTCAACTCCAGTGAAAAAAATGGGATTAAATCTTCCATCAAGAAATCAGAAAAAAATTTAAAACAAAACTAGATCTGTTAAAGTCAATACTAGCTCTTCTGCCATTTGAGCTTGATATGTCATTTCACATAATATGTCGGAGAATGAAGAATCACAATAAAAATAAAAATTTAGTGATAGAAGAAACACTATGTTTTGAGATCTTCCACAAATCATCAATCATAGACCGAATCTTGCATAGTTCAAAGCTTCGTATGGAGAATCGCTTGGTACCTCAGTATTATCGCCCATGGGGAGAGAGAGTTTGTTGCGGCGTTGGAATTCTACAAGTGAGGAAAAGTAACTAGGGTTTCCTATATATATCTCAAAGGGGTAGTTTGGTAATTGCATTAACAAGTCTGCGCAACTCTTAAGACTTAACAAAAGATTTTGTATCAGACGTATTTTTGTGAGATATCTCCTCCAAAGGCAAACAGTATTTTGACGCTGGCCTAATCGCAGTCGCGGGCCTGATCGATTGGTACCAAACGCCCATTTACCTAAGATAACTCTCCAATCGTGGCCTAATCGCATCTACCAAACAGGGCCTTAAATGACAAAAAGAGGTTTTTTTTTTTTTTTTTAATTAAAGGGTAGGGCAAAAAGGAGTTTGTATTATGAAATAAGGTAAAAAATAGTGATTTTTGATTGAAATGAAAAAAAAAAGATTTTGATCGAAATTTTGAAAGTGATTTTTTAAAGTTGGCATATGATTATGTTGGTAATTAAATCAAATTAGAAGTGACTTTTATCACTCAAAAACTGTTACGTGCTTTTAAGGACAACACTTTGCTACTAGTGTTTGGAACATCCCCTAATATGGTTGTTTACATTCAATAGTTCAAGTTCTTAATTTCCTCGGTGTCCTTAATTAATTAAAAGAATTATGGAAACTTGCATGATAGTAATTTTAAAATTTTGTGGATCGTACAAAACTAGAACGAAAGATTAGGATCACTGGAAAACACACCTCCATATTTGTGTATAAGTAATTAGTTTCTGAAATTGGGAGTACATGGCACCTTTTCTTAATACAAAGGATAGCATAGGTGAAGCTCTGCTCTGCGCAGTTTATGTAAGAAAAAAGACATAGTTAGGGGGGCCTGCATTATTGCCACATATTGGCTGTCAGAAAAGAGCATGTCCAAAATCTGCCAACCTGCAACTTTGTTAGTGCGATATAGTTTTTTTTAATTACTTGAACAAATTTTTAGTGTTACATTTGTTTTGAATGATATCTAAGAGGAGTTTTAATGATCTACGTCCCAAAAATAAGTTAACCGTTAATTCGAAACTTCACAAGGTGTGATAGCTTAAATAGTTGGAGCACGACAACCTAAATCAATACCATTATAATTATGAACTCGAGTCACTTCAGGCAGGTTTAATTCAAAAAAATAAAAATAAAGAAGAAGAGAGAATTGCGAATATTTAGATGTTATTAGGGTTAATGCGTGATGAGTAATTTTATTAGGGTTAAATCGTCAACATTTTTATCTTTTAAAATTTTCATCACATTTTTTTCTCTCTTAGGTCCAATGAGTTTGGTCTCGTGTATCCAACACCCTCGCATGGGTTTTCCTTTTATTTTATGGTCAGATTCTTTTCCAGCTCGTTTCATAGTTGGCAATTTAGGGCCGTTCCAATTGGTCCAAATATTTTGTTTAGATTGGGCCTAATATACGTCAGCCCGAAAAATGGCTTTATTTAGCCCACTTCAATAGGCAGACATGCCCACTTGGCTCATACGATTTTGGGCTTTTTTGGTCCCTTTTAAAGAAATTGTTTTGAAACACACATGTAAGGCTATAAATTTAATTTTTTTATATATCTTCAGAAAAAAATAAATTATACAGAGGTTTATAAAATAACTTTAATGTTGTATTTAAATAAAAAATTCATTAATTTTTTGTTTTATTATAATTTATAAATTATACTATAAATGACATCTTGACCATTCATCTCATTTGTAAATGAGACGATTGTTTTGCACTTTTCAATATAAACTAATTATATTTCTTCTTCTTAAACCACCCTTATAAATATTAAAATACTTAAGTAAATATGTTATTAATGATAAAATTTTATTAACAGCATAGTAGAAAACTAATTATTTTCTTTCTTTTATATTTACATTGTTTCAAGAACAAATATATTTTAAAAAATTGAATGGAGTATTTATTTTAATTTTTCGAAAGCAGATTTTGTTTTAATGCCATTAAATACGTTAACATTGAGGAGATATTCTGGAAGGTTAATTAGGTAGTCTATTTGGGGGTTGAAGAAAGTTGGTTCCCACTTTCCAGTGGTGGTTGGAAGTGGAAAATTAATTTGAGGAAGGTTAAAACGAGTGATTGGCTGTTATATAAAGTATACAATTTTTTTTTTTAAGATAATCAATTATAATAGTTTCCTAACATAATCAATTACAATAATTTCTTCTACCATCGGGTACATGGCAACATCATTTCATCTCGCTATAGACCGGAACCGCAATCATCATAAGAGGGGGACCACCCGAAAGCAACTCGGAACCGCAACCTCAACCGCATTGCAACCCAACAACAAGGGGATCACCACCCCACAAAGACAAAAACTTGTGTAAACCTGAGTTCACCGTGAACTCGGTTTTTTTAATATCACTGTTATATACAAAAACTCTCACTGTTATGCATAAAAACTATCACTGTCATGCACAAAAACAATCACTGTTTAAAAAATGCTTCTTATTTTTAAACAGTGAATGTTTTTATGCATAGCAGTTATAGTTTTTACTCATAAGAGTGATAGAGTTCATGTATAGACCTGATTCACGGAGTGTTAAATCCCCCGCATCACATCCCACCCCACCCCCACCCCCACCACCACAACAACAAATTAACTTGTACTTCCTTTCCACATTTGTTATACTTAACATGTTTTTACTTCTTTTAGTAAATTGCACATGTTGAGATAATGTAAAATTAAAGTTTTTTTTTTCTGAAATTGCGTGTTAAGGATAGCTTTTGTAATTATCTTTATTGTCTATCTCCAAGCAATACCTCATAATCTTGTAATTGTGTTTAGCTTTAATTATAGTTTTGAGACTACTTCGTTATTTTACATAATATTATAAAGAAAAAGTAGCTATAGCCCAAGAAAAAAATTATATGTGTGAAATTAATTTTGTTTATTTAAATTTCCTAACACTCTACCTTACTCGTGGGCTTAATTCTCTTATTTCATCATATGGTTTGTGAAGTTGCTTTCAACGAGAATCGAATCAGAACTTGAATGTGAGCCTGAAGGTTCTAAATCATCAGTTCCAAATTACAAATCAAAGAACAGCGTGAGAAGAGAATCTTTATTCAATCAAATTCCATACAACAACAACAACAACAACAAAAATACCAGAAGCAATATTAATTTATTCAAATCTTACAAACTAATTAGAAATACATATTTATTTCATCATATCGAAGACGATCAAGAGATCGCTGGTAAACTTGAGCACCTCGTCGGAAAAAACTGGTAGATCGCGAAAGAAGGAGAACCTAGATCGCGAGGAAGAAGAAACAGCGAACGCGGATCCAACGAATGAGATGGGCCTGACCCGCGAGAAATAAAAAAGTCCTAATTTAAGCTAATTGCACATATCACTTGTATGCAATATTGCATACAAGTTTGTACGAAAAAAAATACACAGAATAATTCTGACTCGAAATTATTAGGATTAAAACGATCTAGTTGGAATTTTGAAATTAAAAGAAAAAATAAAATAATTACATATGTGGCGGTTACTTGGTGACCTGCCGCAAAGGATTAATTTCAAAAAAAATAATTACTTACATAAGTAAAATTAAAAAATCAAAACAATTGGAACTGATGATTAAGACTTCCAGTAAGATCTAACCAAGTCCAAGTAATGTGCTGAAATTACTCATTCAAATAACCACCAACGTAGTTCCCTGATTTTTCTGATTTAGATCCTTATTAGAGTTTGGCTTCAGCAAAATGTTCCCTATTTCTTTTTTTTGACAAGAAAATGTTCCCTATTTCTAGATTAAAGAGGTTAGATAACGTATTATATCCTCACAATTACAACATACTCGTTAGAAAGTTTCCAGAAAATTAAACATTCTTGATGAAAATTCATCGACGTAACAGTCACCTACTTCCCATAGAAAGGTGGGTAGCCAATTAGCCATAAATTCTCCAGTTCGTACTTAATGCACATGCAAGTTTGCTATAAAACCCACTTTCTGAAACCATTATTTCTTATAGCCCCTTCAATCCTATATTTAAATCACTTTTCACTATTTATTCAATTTTGATCATAATAACAACAAAAAAAATGGTGTTCCACTCGCACATCGGTGTTCTCGCATTCCCATTCGGCACACACGCTGCGCCCCTACTGAACGTGGTGCAGAGGATCGCAGCCTCCGCGCCGGGTACTCTGTTCTCATTCTTCAGTACCGCCGATTCAAACAGCAAGATTTTTAGCAAGCACGTGTCCGTCACGTGCGCCAATGTGCGGGTGCACGACGTGTGGGACGGGGCGCCACGTGGCCGGGTTTTTCACCGGGTCCCATTTCGAAGCAGTCGGGTTGTTCCTTAAAGCCGTTCCTGACAATTTTGAGGCGCGTATTGGGGAAGCGGAAAAGGAATGTGGGTTGAAGATATGCTGCTTGATAAGCGATGCGTTTCTGTGGTTTATATCAGCTTCGGCACGGTGGCGACGCCGCCGGAGAATGAACTTGCTGCGTTGGCTGAAGCATTGGAAGCCTGTAAATTCCCCTTTCTCTGGTCGCTGAGAGATCAGGCGAGGGAATCTCTGCCGGACGGGTTTCTGGACCGAACGGCGTCGTTCGGGAAGATTGTGTCGTGGGTTCCTCAATTGCAGGTTCTGGCGCACGATAGCGTGGGAGTGTTCGTGACTCACTGCGGATGGAACTCGATTGTTGAGAGCATTTCGAGCGGCGTTCCGATGATTTGCCGACCGTTTTTTGGGGATCAGAAGCTGAATAGCAGAATGGTGCAGGATTCGTGGAAGATTGGGTTGAGAATTGAAGGAGGAGTGTTCAGTAAAAGTGGAGCGATTGAGGCGTTGAATAGGATAATGACGGAGAAGGAAGGAAAGAGAATTAGGGAGAATGTTAATCTGCTGAAAGAAAAAGCTAAGATTGCAGTTGAAGCAGAAGGGAGTTCGTCTAAGAATTTCGACAAATTGCTGGAAATTATTAGCATTTGATCGAGTTGCTGTTTTTTGAATAGTAATTAAGAATTAATGGTGTGATCATGGTTCTAGTTCAATCTAAGTTTCCTTATTTTATGATTGGAGGATTACTTAGCATCCATTCAAATTAATCACAGAGAACAGTGATAATCAATAACTATTTGTTTTGGAAAAGTATAATGAATAGCATTTGTAATATTTAATGGGAGTCAGAATATACGATGATAAAAGAATTCTATTGAGCTGTCGTATTATACCAAAATTGGAGTCCATTAATTTACATTATACACCATTTAAAGTTTTAACCCATAAAATCTAGGTATGAATTAGAATGGGTTGGATCAAAGTTGAGATGTCTCGATGCCAGTTTTCGTCTTTCGATATATTATAATTTAATAAATCAGATATTAATTATAAATTGACCCGACGCATAAAGCCTACTAAACTATCAATCCAATGAAGTTTTTTTTTTTCAAAGTTAATTGTTAATAGTTAGTATACAACAAACACCTAAATACTCCACAAAACCATCAATTCATCTTATAACTCCTATAACTTTAAATTTGTTTCTAAATTGAATCGAATATGGGGCTCCCATTAATCCAATGAAGTTTTAATAATATTCAGATTCGAGTTTTCATTTTGAGTTTTAGTTTGAAAGCCCATCTGAAATGAAACCTCTAAATGTTCCAAATGTAAATGAAGTTTCTGTAAAAATTGTAAACGGGCCCAAAGTTCCATCACCTTGATAAGCTCACACAAAAAAATGTGCGAGTAAAAAAAAAAGGTTCAAATTCCTTGTAAAAACTGGTGGTTTGTGTGAGCCAAAAAAGCCTGCAGTTTTCCTTTTGAACCCAACGTATTAGTTGTAAAAGTAGACACAATCTCTATTGGGCCCAAAGTTCAATTCGTAGAAATAAGTTTCTTTAGGGGAAAGCAATATTAATTCGAAAAAAGAGTAATACTCGTATCAACCTAAATTATACATAAACACTATTATTATTATTTTTTATAAGTGAAAATCTTTATTCAGTAGTAATCAAAGAATAAAGGGTATCATTGTACAATGATTTACATTATAGCAAGAGTCCTCAACTATCCAGTATATCCCTAAAATAAATTATGTACAAAAATATTAAAGACATGCATAAAAAATATTATTATTTAAAAAATATTTATTTTTTATATAATGATATTTTTTATACGTAACAGTTCTAATATTTATACATAATAGTGAAAATAGAAAAGCTGAGTTCATATAAGTTTTTTTCTTTAATGGTGAAAAAGTACTAATTTATAACAATATTTTTGTTTTTACATGTGTTGTGTACTAAAATATCGGGTTTAGGGATTCGGATGTGGCTAATGATCTTAGTAGCACAAACAATAATGAGGTGATGAGAATCGTATTAATTGCTGATCAACGTTTGAGAGAATAAGTGTTCTTAGTAAATGCAAAGAAATAAATTGTAAGAGGTTTTGTATGGTATTGAATTATTTAGTTATTTGGGTTATAAATCGGCCTGCAAAATAGTAAATGCGAAAGATTTGATTTGACCTATCCATGGAGGTCGTGGGAGGTCGCCCGAGGCTTGGTGACCTCGGGCACCTCGTTGGGACGTCGCCCTAGGTAATTCCAAATTTGCAAGGAATTAGCCATTTAAGTACTCTGCCCTGTCAGTCATAATTGTACTTTGTCGATTTGCCTCTGAAATAAATCCATTTTAGGGAAGATCTTCGGTGCCGCCCTACTGACACATGTCTTGTCGTAGTTAATGCTCCGTCCTTGTGACATACCGAGGTCGCATAGCTCGAGATAGGCCAGGGGCACCTCATCCGCGAGCAACGAGGTTCTACACTTAGTAAAATTTAATTTTTACTTGCCAGCAGATTTGTGAGTCGGGACCCCACCGTGCGATATGCACACAACAACATGAACAGATTCTTTTAATTGTACCATTCGGCCTTTTATTTTTGGGTCCTCTAACACTAGTCAAAATTTGATGAAATTGCATTAAGTACACGGGTATAGAAGTTCTATAAAATATAAATAAAGTGGCTTTGTTTTCTAATAAAAAATGCATGTTTTGCCCCAACATTTATTTTTTTGTTTTCTAGAAATTTTACTATAAACAATAAATTTTCGATAAAAATTCGTATGAGACGATTTTATACATAAAAGATTAGGTATAGCTTAAAGCAAAGCAACACTTACTTCTTCAAAAGTGTTGAAATGCCATATCCAAATTATATTATATCTCTCCGTGAGACCGTTGCAAATAAATATACATCTTATTGGTTTTGTAATTTTCTAAAATAACCAAACTTATGAAATTTCAAATTTTACAGCCACCTACAATTCAAAACCCGACACATGCTCATGGACAGAGACACAATGGTAGCACAAGAAAAATACTAAATTAGTGATTTATTTAGTTAGGAAAATGTCTAGGTCTTATATGCACCCGGATGCACTGTATACTCATAGTACATTTTAGAAGCGTGCAATTTATTATGCTGAAAAGTGTGATTTATTTAAATAAAAAAGTGCAACTGTTAATATGAAAACATAATTGCATGCTTCTATTTGGAATAGTTACATGTTTATGTTTTGTATAGTTACACACTTTTAAAATGCACTAAAAGTGCATGGTGCACTCGGATGCACATGAGACCCACTTTTGAAAAAAATTGGTGACCACTCATTAAATTAATACCAAATATTATAGTGCATAAGGAGTTGTAAAAAACAGCATCCATCTGCAAGGATCAGATCGCCACCAAATATTCATCTAAATTATTACCACCAAATATTGACATAAATTATTTAATCAAACTCCATATACATACCTGAATATCGCTGCTGGCATGCAACTTACAATTTTACCTTCAAGCATTAGTCATCTGTACAATAGCATCCAAAACACTTGGAATTAATTATGTGCATTTCCATGTGCTTTCACAGGATGCAAAGTGGAATTTGGTATCATTACATCACATCGAAGCTGGAATACAGAATATGCTTGGGGATTCATGCATGACACTCTTGATCTTATGTTTGTATGTAGGTTGATGATATTATTTTTTATACCCTCGATTGAATGTAATACCAAATTACTAAGATAAAATAATATTGATCCTATTTGTATGTATTTGTGAAGAAAAATAATATTCAGGCAAAAAAAGGGGGACATTTTCTCAATGTGCCCTAGTAATTTAATTTCTACCAATTTGCCGCCATATATTAGTAGTATGTAAGTGGACAAGCTCTTTTTTGCCCTTTTATGATATATATTTATTCTTGTTTGTCTTTTTATGATATATATTTATTCATATTAAATTAATGTATATCCCTTTCACTAGGTCGTGCATTGATTGTGCGAGTGCTACCTATGCGTGATTCTCATGTGCGATTCATGCACGACTCTTTTTAGTAAGGGAAAATGTATCATAAAAGTGTAAAAAAAAATTTAATCAAAAGAGGATAAAAAAGAATTTGAATTATTAATATGAGACATTTTTGTCAATTTATGATGAAGTAAATATAGGCAAAAGTTTGGGTGAGACAATTCACAAATTAGCAAAAATTAACATTTAATCACACTTTCAAAATTTAAAGTATTATTCTTAAAGTAAGTTCTATCTCATCGTAAAACAATTTCAGAGAAAACCTACCCCTAAATGTAACAGTCCGTCCTCGCTCGCTCCCACCCGTGCCATATCGTACACCATATACATGGTAGTCAGTGGCGGATACAGAGGGGTACATGGGGGTACAATTGTACCCCCAAAATAAAATGTACCCCTTGTATAATTAGGAAAAAATTGTATTATATTATATATAATTAAGAAAAAAATATTAAAATGTATCTCCAAAATTTAAATTATATTCAAATGTATTCCTAAATTTATAATCCTAGATCCACCACTAATGGTAGTATCACTTTAACATTATTGTAGACCCATAGCCCTGCCCACAAAGGTCACACAGTTAGGGGTGCTCACGGTTCCGGAACCGCCGGTTCCGGTTCCTAACTGGCGGTTCCAAAATGTTTGAAGGTGGAACCGGAACCGAACTGTGGCCAAGGCGGTTTCGGTTCCGGTTCCGGTTCCGGCGGTTCTTTCCTTTTTCTTTTCTTTTTTTGTTTTTAAATTTTGGATCTAAAATTTGAAGAAATATACATGTAGATGACAAATTATTGTTATGAGAATTTAAATGGAAGATTACAATAGTTAAAACATACATAATTTTATAATTAGACAAGTATAAATACATGATAATTGTCTAATTGATACATCATCAAACATTTCTACATTAGAACAATATTAAAATGCAACAATAGTAAATTAGTAAAACTAGTAGAAGACTAATAGTACACTACAAATGATTATAGTCATTGAATTGAGTTGAATGAGATCTAAACCAATGAAAAAAAAAAAAAACCGGCGGTTCGAACCGAAACCGGCGGTTTGCGGTTCTAGAAATTATGGAACCGGAACTGAACCCTGTGTTTTACGATTTCGATTCAGTTCCGGAACCGGAACCGTGGAACCGACGGTTCAAAAACCGGCGGTTCCGGTTCGAACCGTCGGTTCCGGTTTATTTTGAGCATGCCTACACACAGTCTTGCAAAAAGTTGCCTATGTCATTATGTGTGCAAATATGTATGCGTGTATATATAATTACTAAAGTAAAATTATTAACATAACAATATTATATTAAATGGCTATTATAAGGTGTCATTCTATCAAAATATCTAATAATTCAAGTGTGGATAACTCAAGTGATTAGAGTTCCACTACCTGAAATCCCGAGATCTCGGGCTCGAGACACAAACTCGATTTAGGTGGTCCCCTCTTGTGGTGATCCCCCTCTTGTGGGGTTGCGGTTCCGGTTGCGGTGCAATTGCGATTTTGAGTTGCAGTTTCGGGTGGTCCCCCCTCTTGTAGTGGTTGTGGTTCCGGTCTACAGTGGTCCCCCTGTTGCGGGGTTGGGGTTCCGGTTGGTGTGCGGTTCCGAGTTGCAGTTTTGGGTGGTCCCCTTCTTGTGGTAGTTGTGGTTCCAATCTACAGCGAGATAAAATGATGTTGTCATACCCGGTGGTAGAAGGAATTATTATAATTGATTATCTTTGGAAGCTATTGTAATTATTGCCTTTAAAAAAAATCTACTAAATGTGGTAATTTAATTCAAGGTTAATACCAACATGTTAGTGAAATGTCAGAGTTAAATTGAGAAAAAACTTTTAAATTCCTGAAATTAACAATATTCTTATTCAAGTGATATTTAAGAAAGCAATTAATCAAAAATCAATTTTTTTTAAAGAACCAATTTAATTTTTAGATTTCTATTTTTTTAAAAGTGACAAATGAACAAGAGAAAGTCTTGTGTGAAATATTGCACACTAGTGTTATGTGCAATACAACATAAATAAAATAAAAGTTGCCTAAATTTCGCGGGTCAGGGCGGCGGGTCGGGCACGGGCGCGGACAGTGGGTTCAGGTTTACATAACAACTTGATGTGTTACTATTTGAACAAAAGAGTGTTACCCTATGAGCAAAAGAGTGTTACTACATTAACAAAAACCAGTACAAACGCATAAACAAAATCAGAACAAACGGAAAAGAAATTCTCAGTCCAAAATTACAGATTTACATAATACCTTGATGTGTTACTACATGAACAAAAGAGTGTTACCATATGAGCAAAAGAGTGTTACTACATGAACAAAAACCAGTACAAACGCGAAAAATATCATCAGTAAAAGAGTGTTACTACATGAACAAAAATCAGTACAAACGCATAAACAAACCCAGAACAAACGGAAAAGAAATTCTCAGTCCAAAATTACAGATTTATATAACAACTTGATGTGTTACTACATGAACAAAATAGTGTTACCCTATGAGCAAAAGAGTGTTACTACATGAACAAAACCAGTACAAACGCGAAAAAAATCATCAGTCTAAAATTACAGATTGTGAAATTGAGAAGAATATGGAAGAGAAAAAAGAAAAAGTAGAACATGAGAAAAGAGGAGAAGGAAGAAGTCAAGAAATCAATGGTCAAGCATGACGCGATGAAGAAGAAGCCCTGCCCGACCCGCGCGTTCCAGGCCTGCGAAAAAAAAAAAAAGTCTAATAAACCTATAATTACACATATGGCTTGTATGCAATATTGCATACAAGTTTTTGCGAATGAACAATTATAAATTTTTTGTTCGACCCATATTGTAAATATGTATAGAAAGAATGACAAGAAGTTCAGAAGAAGTAAATTCACACGTGTTACTCTAAAAAAAAAAAAATTATTTGCGTTATGTATAAAATAAACATGAGAAGATGTTAAATAAAGTTGGTTGATTGAATTATTTTAATAATAGTGGGTTTAATTCTCAACTTGCACTCAAGTAAATTAAGACTCCGACCCCAATTTAAATGCAAGGTAAATGATGTTACTTAATTGCTAGTACTTTTTCAATAATATAATTAGTACTCTTCACATATGAGCTGATATTTTCAATAGCATGAATTATTCTCTTTGAATGCTTTTTCTAAAGAAAAATGAGAAAAAAATTAAAGTAAAAATAACAGTTTGGTTAAATAATTTAGCCAAAATTGGTCAAAATTGCATCGGGTTGTATTGTACAATTTGTGCATCCAAGTGCGATTTTAATTTTATATGCAATTAGGCATATATAAACATGTCTAGTAAAGTTGCAGCTTAGTTGAATTATTTTAGTAATAGTGGGTTTAATCCTCAACTTGCGCTCGAGTAAGACAGCTTCAACCCCCATTTAAATGCTTATTTTTAAGTGTGTTTGGGTAATTCTTGTTGTCAATTTTAATTTTAAGTTTATTTTAAAAAAAATTAATTATATATCTAAAATTTCAGTTTAAAAAAAAAAATACAAGTGACAGCCCAATCACAGTATTCACCGAAAAACCTCAAATTAAAATGATAAAATGATGTTGTTCCGGCCGATTTGGGACTGAAATTGGATATAGTCAAAGTTATTGAGACTAAATCGACGATAAAAAAATTTATGAAATTAAATATATTTGAAGTCAGAATTACAAGACCATTTATGATTTAAATTCGTAACAACTGCTCTGTTAATTTGAAGCTTTGTTTTCTCTCAAATTGCACCAACTTGTGTACTAGTTTCGTTGGTGAAGGGGACAACCGGACAAATATATAAATAAACACAATTTTAAATTGTTCCACTTGATCAAATATATATCAAGTTGCTCATAAAAATTATAATGCTATAAAAATTAACGGTTATGAATCTGCCATCAGATTTGCAATAATTAACGTACGTATGCAAACGACATCTCAAGTAAAATATTCATGATGTCTTTGAATCACGGATGGTCCCATAATTTTAGTCTCAAATAGATTTAGTTTCATAAGTTTTTTTATCGTTGATTTAGTTCCAATAATTTTAACAATGTTCAATTTTAGTCTCAAATCGGCCGGAACAACGTCATTTTGTCATTTTTATTTGGAGCTTTCCGACGGATGCTGTGACTGGACTGCCACGTGTATTTTTTTTAACAGCTGGAATTTCAGGCATATATAATTAAAATTTTAAATTTTAAATTAAAACAGAATTGACGCCAAGAATTAGTCAAACATACTTAAAAATACATGTGGTAGTCAAGTCACAACATCCGCCGAAAAGTCCCAAATAAAAACGGCAAAAAGACATTGTTTCGGCCGATTTGAGACTAAAATTGGACATTGTCAAAGTTATTGGGACTAAATCGATGATAGAAAAACTTATGGAACTAAATCTGTTTGAAATCAAAGTTATGAGACCATTTGTAATTCAAACTCGTCACGACAACTAGAGCTAGGTAGTTCTTTGCATGTATAATTCTTATTCCTGCCGTTAGATCACACGTTCACACAAATTAATATTCTGCTTGAATCTTCATATTTTATTTAATTATAGGCCAATAATGGAGTATCATGTATTTTTAAAGTATGTAAATGAACTTCAATATATTTTAGTTCAACATTATGAAAATGCTAGCTTTATTAATTGGACTTACGGATGACAAACTTGTGTGAGACCATCTAATGTCCGTTAGACGAAACTTCACTGAACCAATATAAATTAAGAAAAAAAAATTGATTTTGTCTGACCTTTATATGGGTCAGATATAGATCCGCCTCACAAAATAAGATCCATGAGACGAATTGATCACTCAAGACCACCTGGATCCATTCAGATTTGTAAGATGTACATTTTTTTTTGTTACAGCCCCAATTATTGGGCGGTAAAATAACTAGTGGAAAAAACCAAAAAATGGAATTCAATATTGGCAATTTGTCATATTAACTACTAGCATCTAGGAATAAGAAGTCACCACGTAAATTACTTCTGCAGATTCATTCAAATGAATCATAATTAACAATGTTGATTTAATCACCGGATGATCAGTGATTACAAACTAATCCACTATATATTAACAAAGTGTAAAGAATATATATGGAAATTACATCACAATTAATTACAAAGAATTAATGACAATAAATCATGGAATAAATCATGACTTAATTGATTTATTCCCTAATACCCCCCCTCAAGCGATGTTGTGGATGCAATTGAACACAAAGCTTGGACCGTAATAGCTCAAAACCGGGACGTGGTAGGCTTTTGGTGAAGATGTCAGCTATTTGAAGATGAGATGGCACAAACTGAGTGTCAAGACGGCAAGAGGAGATTAATTCTCGAATGAAGTGACAATCAATGTCAATATGTTTTGCCCTTTTGTGTGCAATAGGATTTTGACTTAGGAATAGGGCACTCTTGTTGTCACATAGAAGAAGTGGCCGGGATTGAGGCATGATTTTTAGTTCTTGTAGGAGTTGAGAAATCCATACCACTTCTTGAGCAGCATTAGCCAAGGCTCGATATTCCGATTCACAACTGGATTTCGAGATAGTGGGTTGCTTTTTAGCACTCCAAGAAACCAGATTACCACCCAGAAAAATGGAGTAACCATAGGTGGAGCGACGAGTCTCAATACACCGAGCCCAATCGGCATCGGAGTAACCAACAATGGAGAAGTCAGGGCTACAAGTGAAAGATAAGCCATAGTTCAAGGTACCTTTCACGTAGCGAAGAATTCACTTCACAGCAAGGAAGTGCACATCAGTGGGAGATTGCAGGAACTAACTTACATGATTTACGGCAAAGGAAAGATCAGGTCTGGTGATGGTCAGATACTGAAGAGCTCCAACAAGTGAACGATAAAGTGCCGGATCAGGGTGAGGTGATCATGTACTAACAAGTGACTCTCCTGCAGCAAGAGGGGTAGCAACTGGTTTTGAATCCAGTAAATCGGCTCTAGTGAGAATATCATGGACATACTTTGCTTGACTGAGAAATAAGCCATCAGTGGAGTGCAAACTTCTTGGCCAAGGAAATAATTCAGCTGACCCAAGTCCTTAACTGCAAATTCTTTGTTAACTCGTGCAATGAACTTCGTAAGAGATGACGAGTCATTGCCAGTAACAATTATATCATCAACATATAGAAGAAGATAGATGGTTGTATTGTTACGAATGAAGTAGAACAAGGAAGTGTCAGCTCGACTACAGTGAAAACCCAGACTTACCAGAAAGTCACTGAATCGAACAAACCAAGCTCGGGGAGCCTGACGAAGACCATAAAGTACCTTCTTGAGCTTACAGACATGGTTCAGAAAACGGGGATCAATAAACCCTGGAGGTTGAGACAGGAATACCGGCTTATCAAGAACACCATGAAGGAATGCATTCTTAACATCTAGCTGATGCAGAGGCCACCCTCGATGAACTGCCAATGCCAGAATAATGCGAACTGTTGCAGCCTTTACAACTGGGCTGAAGGTATGAGAGAAATCAAAACCAGGTATCTGAGTGAATCCCTGAGCAACCAGACGGGCATTGTACCTTTCGATAGAGCCATCAAAAAGGTACTTTGTGCGGAATACCCATTTAGAACCAACAATATTCGAATCAGCTGGTCTGGGAACTAAATCCCAAGTGTCATTAGAGTGAAGAGCATCGAGTTCCTCACGCATAGTTGTGAGCCATTGAGGATGTTTCGCTGCGGATTTGAATCCCTTAGGTTCAGAAGAGACCGCAAGAGCAGATAACAAGCCAGTAGTAGCAATATTAGCCGGATAACGAGGCTTGAAGATGCCCGACTTTGCTCGAGTCGTCATAGAGTGAGATGGTTGGACCACCGGAGGAAGAGAAGCGGAAGCCGACAAATTTGATGGGGCAGGTGCTTCAGAAGGGTGGTTTTCAAGCAGAGCATCGTCTCCAGCTGAAGGTGATCTCGGGTCATCAACAACAGGAGTCTGTATGGCAGGAATGTAATCCTCATCTACCATGAGTGGAGGTGGAGGAAGAATAGGTGGCTTAGTAATGCAAGAAGGGCAAATACGACCTTTTTCCTGTGTGCTTGGAAAATTCAGAGAACCAGGTTCGAGAAAGGTAGAGATGTCAAGACCGGTGATCTCACCACAATTCTTCGAATTAGAGAATGGAAAATACATCTCATCAAACTGTGCGTGCCGAGAGATGTAGAAACGAGAAGCAGCAGGATCGTAACACCGAAACCCTTTATGTGATTAACTGTATCCCAGAAAAATACAAGGAATACTACGAGGAGCAAGTTTGTGAACTGCGTAGTCTCGTAAATAAGGATATACCCTACAACCAAATGACTTGAAATTCACATAGTTCGGAGAGATGCCAAATAAAACCTCAAGCGGAGACTTATTCTGTAGAACAGGAGTCGGTAGCCGATTTATAATGTAAACAGCAGTGGAAAAAGCTTCTAGCTAGAATGAAGCCGGAATAGAAGAATGAAACATTAAGGATAAGCCCGTTTCAGTAATATGGCGATGTTTACGTTCTGCCCTACCATTCTGTTGAGGTGTATATGGACAAGAAATACGATGATGTATGCCCTTAGAAATAAGGAAATCACGGACACTTTTATTGATGAATTCAGTGCCACCATCACTCTGAAACACCTTAACAGTACTGGAAAATTGATTGCACACAAAGGTGTGAAAACGGACTAATGTTTCATAAAAATCAGACTTTGCCTTCAGCGGGTATAACCACGTGAAGCGAGAATAATCGTCCACAAAAATCACATAATAACGATAACCATCTCTAGAGCAAACAGGGGCAAGTCCCCATAAGTCACAATGAATTAAATCCAAAACAGCAGTAACACGTTTTTCATTCAACATAAACGATAAATGTTTGCTCTTAGCAAGTTGACAGGGGGAACATAAACCAGGTTTAGGCAACAAAGATGTAATTGACAAATGTCCCAATTTATTTAACGAAGAAATAATAGCAAAAGGAACATGACCTAGTCTATGATGCCAAGTCTCGAATGAAGCTTTAACAGTGGAAGTTTGCAAAGCTGCCACCAAAGCCGAATTTCCCTGTTCCTGTATATATAATCCATTACTCTGTCTGCCTCGGGCCAATGGCTCCTTTGTTAAACGACTCTGAATGACAAATGACTGATCAGTAAATAGCACATCAACAGGAAAGTCCGAGGTTAACTTGCTAATGGACATTAAATTCTTAGTGATATGCGGAACCACCAAAACATCTAAGAGTTTAACATTTTTGGTAACTTCACACGAACCAATATGAGTAATGGGAACATGATTACCATTAGCAACAACGACTTTACCATTACCATTATAAGGCTGAAGTGTATCCATGTTGGAGCGATTCGGAGTCATATGAGCCGAGGCACCAAAGATGTCGAAACCAATCCGGCAAAGAGTGGAGAAATAAAGACATTGAGTGTCGAATGCCCTCGCAAGATTTGCCGAGCTATCTGATGGTCGAGCATAACGTTGTGGGCAATGATTGGCGTAATGCTCGCCACGACAAATTTGACAACGAGGTGGACGTTTTCCTTTGCCATTATAACCGCCACCATGTTGACTTCCATTTCCTGCAGAAGCACCATGATAGTTGCCATTACCATGTTGTTGGCGATGACCGCCGAGCCATTCCCCGATGATGCTGCCGCAAACGCCAGAACGATGAGAGAGGCGTCGGACGAGCCGACTTTCCATGCAACGATTCAAAGTTGCGAGCCCGAATCACCAAATCGCGAAACGGGCATGGGGATGATCATTAAGCGGATGTCGGAGAATTCGCGAACGGAGAACCGAGAAGGCTGGCGAAACCAATGACTCTTATCTTCTTTAAAAGCAGGCGGCCGAAGGAAGCAAAAGCCGATCACAGATCGTCGAAATTGCTTCTTGTAATCATCGACGGATAGGGAACCCTTTATCGGTTTGAGAGATCATGACGAATCGACTAATTCGAGAGGCGGAGGAGGAGTCAAAACGTCATGGAGCGCCACCCAGGCGGATCGCGCCGTCGACAATCTATGACTTCCGAGAGAACGTCAACTTCAAGTGTGGAGAGAAGGAGGCAAAGGATTTTCGATCGCCAGCGTACCAAGCGGCAGACGCGCGGATTAGGATCGGCTTTTATCGTTCCGCGATGATGGTCTCCGTGGCCGGAGACGGATGTGCGTCGGCGTGCTTGAATAGATCATATAAGTCGTGAAAGTTGGAACCACTAGACGACGCCATGGGAGGAAAGTTGATGCGGATGAGAGCTTGACAAAGAATCAAGTGTGAGAGAGAATGAAGAGGATATTGGTGGTAGGTTGTTCAACCATGGTCACGTGGCGTAAAAACAATTTCAGAGAAAGAGGGAAGAAGACGCGCGGTGAAAAAACGTGGGGAGAGGGAAATTTAGGGTTTCTCAGTGATTTGGTCTTGATACCATAACAATGTTGATTTAATCACCGGATGATCAGTGATTACAAACTAATCCACTATATATTAACAAAGTGTACATAATATATATGGAAATTACATCACAATTAATTACAAAGAATTAATGACAATAAATCATGGAATAAATCATGACTTAATTGATTTATTCCCTAATAATAATCAATAAAGAAAACGAGGGTCCAACCTACATATAATAAACAATATCACAAGACAGAAATCAATCACGCATGTTAAAAAATATATATCAAGATATTATTTCATATATTTATAAAGTTGGAAGTTAGTGGCTACCTTCACTATATAAAGTGAGATACTGATTTTATCAATTATATGCCCACAACACACTCACCACACTATAGAGTGTGTATACATTTTCTGTTCAACTAGTGGAAATTAGGCACTGAGAAGGCAAAGAAAAAAAAAATGGCTTCTCACGATGAAAAAATCGATCTCGCAACACCACTAGTTCAAAAGGAATTTAATTCGGATTCCATATTAGAAAATTTCACTAAAGATGAAATTGTTACCGAAACTAAATTGCAACTATTCCTAGCTGGCCCAATGATGTTTGTAAATCTTTTATTGTCACTTATACAGACAATTTCAGTCATGTTCGTCGGCCACGAGGGCGAATTGGCCCTGTCCGGCGCCTCCATGGCCACCTCCTTTGCTTCCGTCACGGGTTTCAGTTTGTTGGTGAGTTTAATTTTTTATTTATTTTAATTGTAATTAATCTAATTCGTAAAATATATATATATATATATATATATATATAATTAAAATTTTGGATGTAATTTATTAGGTCGGTATGGCATGTGCCTTAGATACGTACTGTGGGCAATCGTATGGTGCAAAACAATACCAGTTATTGGGAATTCACATGCAAAGAGCGATGGTGGTTTTGCTCCTTGTTAGTATCCCACTGGCGGCCACGTGGGCGACCGCGGGGGATATTCTCAAGATTCTTGGGCAAGATCCTGCGATTGCAGTGGAGGCGGGAGTTTACGCGCGTTACATGATTCCGTCCATCTTCCCGTTCGCGCTTCTTCAGTGCCAGTTCAGATTCTTGCAAACGCAGAACAATGTGGTCCCCATGATGTTGACATCGGGGATCACCACGTTGACCCACATCCCCATTTGTTGGCTCTTGATTTCTAAGCTTGGATTCGGGAGCAAAGGGGCAGCTTTAGCCAATGGTATTTCGTATTGGACTAATGACTTGTTTTTGGCACTTTATATCATGCTTTCTCCCGCTTGTAAACACACCTGGAGGGGCTTTTCCAGAGAAGCACTTCAGAATGTTTCCAAGTTCATTTGGCTTGCTATTCCATCTGCTATCATGGTTTGGTACGTACTCTTAATTATCATGCACATAATACTTTGCCAAATAAGGGCCTTTTTTTTGTTTACTAAATTAATTATTTCATGCTCGTACAGTTTGGAGATTTGGTCGTATGAGATTATGGTTATCGTATCTGGTCTTCTTCCGAACCCTGCACTAGAAACATCGGTTCTTTCAATCAGGTTAATTACCTATCAATCAAACAATCACTATAAATGTTCATGTTTCTATTTTAATGTCAAATTAATTGACTCAAATTTTTTGTTTATGTGGTCCAGCTTAAACACAAATAGCATGATTTACATGATACCACTTGGATTGGGCAGTGCAATAAGGTGATCCATCATAATCATATAGTATCACTCAATTTTTTATTCTTGATGATAAAAAAATATTATATATGTAGAATTAATTAGTGTAATTTATCAGTGTACGGGTTGCAAACGAGCTGGGGGCAGGGAAGCCAAGAGCGGCTCGTCTGGCAGTATACATGGCCACGTTCATGGTGGCAATAGAGAGCGTCATCGCGGTGGCTGTGATAATTTTGGGGCGTAAGATTTGGGGATATTGTTTTAGCAGTGAAGAAAATGTGGTGTCATATGTTTCTGAGATGATGTTACTAGTTGCTGTTGCCAACTTAGCTGATGGAATTCTCTCTGTCCTAAATGGTACTGACATACCATATTATTATAATTTCAATATTTTATTAATCTCCACTAATTATTTATATATATATATTTTAAAAATATTTAATAGAAGTTCGACTATTTTAACTTGTGCAGGCATTGCAAGAGGATGCGGTTGGCAAAAAATTGGAGCTATTGTAAACTTAGCAGCCTTCTATCTCATCGGTATTCCACTAGGAATTGTGTTGGCTTTTGTGCTTCACCTCGGAGGAAAGGTACATTTTTGTCCTAGAAGATTAATTAATTTTTTTATATTATATTATAATATCATGTAGTGTGATTAACAAAAAGGTAGTTCTAAATTCATTTATGTTTGTGCATGGTATTTTTGTTAAATTTGTATCTCATATTGATTAATTTTCGTACACAGGGTCTTTGGACAGGGATTGTAGCTGCAATTTTCACGCAGACTTTTTTCTTGTCGCTTATAACACTCCGAACTAATTGGGAGACTGAGGTAAGATACTTTTTTTTTAAAATAAAAAATATACAAATTCAATTCTCAAAAATAAAAAATAAATAAATTAGCGTCAGTTTAATTTTCTTGAAATAATTAGGCGAAGTTTAAATTGGATTTTGAACTTGGAAATCTTTTAATTTGGTGGTACAGGCAAGGAAGGCTTCTCTTCGGGTTTTCGACTCAACAATTCCTGTTGTTAGTGGAATTAAAAATGATGAAACAACTGTTGAATGATTAGATCATCAATCTCAGTGTGAGAGGAAATTATTACAGCAGATGCAGCTGCTGATGGTTGCCCACGGATCGGAGACATATATATATATATAAAGAATTGTGGTTGCTTAGTTCTTGTCAAGTTTATAGTTTTGTGTTTATTTAAAGTTTTCAATTACTTGTGAGATTTTATGTATTTTTACATTTTTTTAATGCAAAATTGGTGTATGTCTCATGATCGTGTATTTGGATTCGGTGTTGCACATCATTATGTTGTGCGGTAAAACAGTATGGGTTTATGACACAGAGTTTAAATATACAACATAAAAGATGTGTCGTGCTGGATCTAAAAACACCATAAACCCTTACTTTTTTTTGACACAATATACAACACCAGATCCAAATTTCTTAATCGTTCACTAACATTTAACCGGCAACAAAACGAAATATAGGGATGACATATTCATACCTTCATGTTTGGTTATTTTATTTTTTCGAAACAAAAATATGATAATTATTAAACTATATATACATAGGAGTAACAAAATTAACAATGTTTGTACCAAATTTATGGGGTCAATTGAGGTCATTCGTGATAGATCGCAAAAACAAAAAAAATAAAAAATCATGAATCTCATTTTTGTCTGTATTAACAATTATTTGACACATAAATAACATATTTAAACCTTATTCTTTTTCGCTCGACATGCCATTTTGCACGACTATTTGCAATCTCTCTTCCTTTGCTTTTTTTGGTGTGTACTGGTGTATTTACACAGAATTGGATCTTCTATATTTATTTTTGCGTAAATTTGGAGAGATATAAACTCATAATAAAATTATAAATTAAAAAAAAAAATCCACATAATTTCACTTTGTGTGTGAAATTCACATGAAAAATTAATGAAGAGGTTCTATGTCCATGTATGCATACTCTATTAACCAACTTCTATTAAAATTTATTTATTTTAAAAAAATATGAGAAGTTGTTTTAGGAAAAAAGTGGTTTCTACTTGTACATTATTTGGTTGAGTTTGCAAACAATACACCCTCCCTTTCTTTAAATTAAGGTGATGATAACAAAGGTGCTGCATAGAAACATTTTTATATTAATCTAAATTTGAAGATTTTGACAAAATTACATCGAGAAAAACATTGTACTACTATGTGAAGTGTGATGGCCGGCTAAAATTGGACATGGTGAAGTTTATATATTCTTGGTTTTATAGCTAAAGAATTTCGTATTTGTTAGGTGTAAAATATTCAAATAGTGTCCCTTTTTTGTTAGAAGAATACATATTATTTTAGTAGCTACAACTTGTGTATAATTTATCAAACTACTTTTTCAAATCACGTACGTCTTATGTTTGTCTTTTTCAATCAAAGTCTACTGTCATTTAATAATGTTATATTTTATATCATGTGTATACTATAATGATTCTATATTAATGTGTAAAGTATATTGATAATATAAGTGGTGCAATAATTAGAATATATATAACAAAAAATCAATTAAAGTGAATGCAACTTTCATAACGTGCGCACTTCACATCTTCCAACTTACGTCTTTTGGTTTATTAAATAAACAAATTAAATATGTACTATTAACAATCAATCACATAGACATGGTTGAATTTGATGAATTTATTCGGAAGGCAGAAAGTTTACCTACTATAGGCCAGATGGGAGCTGCAAGAGCCGCATAGACCGAGTACTCATCAACAACCAATGGATGTCACAATGGTCGTCATCCTCTATCCGGATGTCAATTCTAGCTTTTTCCATTGGGCCATCAATTTCAGGAGAAAGAAAAACAAAATATCGGGCCTGCGCTTAAAAGACCGATGGTCTGAAGACGCTACAAAGATCAAAAGCGGAGTTTGAGATTTCTTCCAGAATCACTTCAGCAGCCCCCAATGCACCAGACCCTTTATCTCGGCTGACCTATTCAACCGAAAGATCTCAGAAGCTGAAAACCAGATGTTGTCCGAATAATTCTCAGAAAATGAAATTTTGGAGGCCATCAAAAACTGTGACAACTCAAAGAGTCCAGGTCCGGACAGGTTCAGTTTTAAATTCATCAAAGGTTGTTGGAGCGTGGTTAAAGGCGATATTATCAAGATGCTCGAAGAATTTCACAGTAATGAAAAGTTGGTCAAGCTTAAATCCCTCTTTCATAGTCTTAATTCCAAAGAAAGAGGAGGCAGAATCCTTGGGAGACTTCCTTCGGATCTCTCTTTTTGGATGCATTTACAAAATACTTGCCAAGATCCTGGCAAATAGGCTCCGTAAAGTGCTCGATAAACTGATTTCTTTCAATCAGAGCGCCTTTTTGAGTAATCGCTACATCCTTGATAGTGTTGTGGTACTCAACGAAGCCATTGAAGAAGCAAAGAAAAGGAAAGTTAAAAGTTTTTTCTTCAAAGTGGATTTTGCTAAGGCTTATGACACAGTGGACTGGAATTTCTTGGATTCGATGCTAAAAAATTTCAACTTTTGTGAAAAATGGAGAGGATGGATCAGAGAGTGCATTTCTTCTGCTTATGCTTCAGTGTTAGTTAATGGCTCACCTTAGGGGGAATTCAAGCTACATAAAGGATTGAGGCAAGGAGATCCACTATCACCGTTCCTTTACCTGTTGGTGGCTGAAGGCTTAAGTATTTTGATCTCAAAAGGAGTGGATTTGAACCTGTTTGAACCTGCTGCCCTTGGTTCCGAGAATATCAAGATTTCATACTTGCAATATGGAACTGGAGAAATAAAAAAGTTTTCGAAGGGGAGATCTTATCGATAGACAAGATTGTTGATGAAATTAAGGGAAGATTTTGGAGTTGGTATTCTTCTAAATTCACGGTGTCGATCAGGTGATTTTTCTTTGAAAGACTGGTTTGTAAATCCTAGATACTTTTTGGAACTTTGAATCTACTGTAAATTGTTTTTCTGAGTATTCCTTATACTCAAACTTTAATAAATTATTATTTACTGATGAAAAAAAATTAAAAGTCATTATCAACTATTAAGTGGTGAATTACTAATCAAATACAAAAATTAATCGCACTAGCTAAACTTAAACAAGGCGGTCATTCAGTATAAAAAATGAGAAAATATCGCATTTAATCGTGTAATTTTGGACGATTTCATTTTGAATTTTATAATTTTTTACTTTTTTAATTTTAGTTCTTAATGTATTAATTTCAGGCTTTTTTTTTTGTTTTAAATTTTAAAATCTCGCCGGAATAAGCATGTGCACCTCACGTGACACTTCAAAATTGAGATTTTTTAAATTTTTTGGTTACCTACACAATTGAACTATCATGTAACAAAAAAATTATCAATTTTGAAGTGTCATGTAAAATGTACATACTTATTCTGACGAGATTTTAAAATTTTCAACAAAAAAACTAAAATTGATAAATTCAAGATTAAAAGTAAAAAATTATATAATTAAAAATAAAATTATCCGTAATTACACGACTAAAAATGATATTTTCATATAAAAAGTATGAAGTTTTTTCTTTTTTTTTTTATTATCAAAATTACTTAAATCAGCCAAACAACGAGGTACTGTCTGGTAGATACAAAAGTGAAATTTTTTAGTCATTTGTGGAAATTTTTTAAGTCGTCCGCGATATTATACGTCAAAAGATTTTCCATGTAAACCTATGTATTCATCTTATTTATTTCACATGACCTGAATCGTATTATAGCAACAAGATTCAAAAGAGGAAATTGACATGTCGGTAGATATTTGCTTACATCATCATATGAAACAGAATGTCTTCATGTGAATGCGTTTCACCAGACCTGTGGAGACTGACAAGTTGGCATATTGCAGCGGTTCAAATTTTATTTAATTGTCATCGAGTATTTTATTTACCCTAGTCTTTAATCATTGCGATGACTTAAATATCTAATAAAGTACAGAATAGAAAATGAATATGACCTGCACTTGGCCTTTACTATTTTGTACTAATACCCAATGACTTGATTGGAACCTGAATATTCCCATTAGCGGTGTACAATTAATTCCTCTCGCGAGAAAGAAATTAACTGAAAATTGGACGGCCAACATGAATCTAGCTCTACAAATATTTAATAATTTCGAAGGTGATTTTTTTTTCTTCTCTCTTTTTCAGTTTACAAATAATTTGCAATTGCCATTCATAAACACTCCTTTGATTATGAAATAAATAATTGATTATGAAAATTTTAAAGTGGCTATAATTTTTTTCAAAAAAAATAATAGTTGGTGATTAATTTTAAGGATTAACTATAACTTGTTTACGAACTTTTAGAATTTTAGTAGACAAACAAATTAGTTATGAACAAAGTGTCTATGCATTTTTAATTTCCGTATGCAAACTTTCCTATACAAATAATTTCCTAGTAAATTCACATTTTCGTAGATAATTATATTTGTAGTTTAGAAATGATTTATAATATTAGAAAATTTCGCAGACAGATTGTGTTGTAAATTTATTATTTAAAGTATTTCAAAAATATATTAATTATCAAAACTTATCCACCAAGTTTGTTTCCTATTTCTTCTCAACAGAAATAACCGTGCTTATCTTATAAACAAAATCACTATGAAGTGCATTCCTATTCTTAAGGTGGTAAAAACCGTTTCTTTGCGAACTTTTATTATATATAAATCGAGTGTTTATTGAGAAGCAGGATGAAAAAAAAAACACCTGCGTAAATCATTTTTTCTTCTTCTATTCTTTTTGTTGGGTTTATTATTCTGTTCTTTCGTGATCCCAGGTTTATCCAGAAGAACATTGAATCCCAGGGGGGATTCTTAACAGAATAAATCATGGGGCAAGAGATTTCAAGCACGCCTCAAGTGGTTTTCCTTTGATCTTCGTTTTTATCTTTTCCTTGTCTTATTTTGATTATTGGATTTTTCTAATATTTCCAACAATCTTAAGGATTTACAGTAAAAAAAAAAAAAAATTAAGAGTGATTTATAAAAACCACACTATGTGCGATTTACACACAGTGAGGGTGAAAATCGATTTGGCTGTCTTCTCCGTTCAGCCACCGCCCCTCGGCGGGCGCCGCTCCGGCGCGACCCCTTTAATGGCTACACAGGACATGGCCGCAGCCTTGCACCTAATCCTATCGAGAATTTCAGACCCCAAAATTTTGGATTTGATTAGTCGTGACCCCCAAGCCTTCATCGCTCAACTTTCGAATCCGAACTTCATTGAAGCTCTAATTCGCGACCCGGATTCTCTCTTCAAGACTCCGATTCACCCTCAATCGGCGATTTCCGATGGGCAACATATGGGAAACCCCGATTTTGCGTCGACCTCGACGCGCAAGGCAACGGAGGCCGACCTCCGCCCTCGACCAGTGATGAAACCCTCAATTTCTGGCATTCTTAATGCTTCTTCACGAAACCCCTCTAGCCAGGCCAGATGATGCCAGGTCTCCACGAATCCAATGCGGTTGCGTCGATTACGCACCTGAGACCTAACCCAGTGCGTATGCGCGAGAATGCTCAACCCACGCCTTCTGAAGCGTATGGTGCCCAATCTGATCGTACTCCAGGAACTGATACAGAATGCAGGGGCCTGGTGTTTCAAATGATGGTGTGTTTTCTGGTAATTTGAGTATGGAGGCTGCTGGTAATACGAATATGTTGCAACTGAACTCTGGGCATTATTTCTGAATATGGGATTCCGTGGAAAACGCGCTTTAGGAAAAGTTAAAGTTTCTTCAATCGAATTCGAACTCTGCATTCTATGGATCAAGCGTTCTATGGATCAATCAGACGATCCCTTGATGCTAAAGGGAGGCCCGGGAAGCAGGTGCAGCTCGTAATTAGATGGTTCGAAATCTCAAAATTCAGGAAGCGATTATAGGCAAGTATGAGTGCAGAGAAAATTGGTATGGTCTTAAACCCTACTCTCTATGTGTGTTATATTATGAAAATATTTGGGAGGCTATTCTGAAAATTTGTACTTCGTGTGTGTTTGGACATTAAGGGTCTTATACTTGCAGAGCTTTTATACATGGATGAAAATTGGAATTTTGTTGTGGCAGACTATTAATTAGATTGAAAATTTTCGGACTCTTTACTTTGTTTTTTGTTTCGTACTTCATTTATCAAATTATGTAATGTGTGTTGGAGGGATTATTGCATGTTTAGGTTTTGGTATTTGTATAAATGTGAAATTATTTTGTCTTCATATTATTTGCCATAGTATGTGCTATCAAAATGTGTGTTATCCACCTAACTTGAAAAAATATTTGGAGGTGTGAGGATGTCCAACTCTAAAATATTTGATTCCATGTTATTGATTTTCCTGAGCTCAGTATGCTTATGGATTTATAATGTTGAGAAGTGATGTGTTGGGTGTTAATACTGTTGTTGATACAAATAGTATTATTTGTACTTGTATTCTTTTGAATGATGAACTAATTTCTCATGCACCACAATAGAGTTGATCATTTAATTGAGTGAAAAGAATTTTTGTAAATGATTTTCATATTTACCTTGTTTTAGAAGGATCGAAAATTTTCAAATCATATTATTTCAAATGATTCAATTTTTTGCAAGATTATTTCTATTGAAAATCCAGTATTTAAACAATTTTGAGACATGTGTTTTAAATGATTTATCATCTGATTATAAACCTATTGGTTGTGAATGGATTTTCAAAATAGTTTTATTCAAAATAAAACTTTTATTCTTTTTGACATTGTTTGACAAATGTCTATAATTTCGTCCATTCAAGGTTTAATTAAATTTTCTTTAAAAAAAAAAACTTTTATTCATTAAATGGACGTCTAAAGAATTTTTTTTAAATAGTGATTCATATTATGAGATTTATATAAGTGGCATGAGTGATATGATCAAGTTTATTATCTAGTGACTTTACTTCTCTTGAAGAAGATAGTTGTGTATATCAAGGTGATCTTGTGGCTCAATTTGAGTTTGCACAAATTATTGAGAATTTGATGCACAAACTATAATTGTTAAACATACTATGATGTCAGAGTTTTATACTCTGAAAATTGTCTGGCAATGAGGCCATGAAGCTAAGAAATAGCTTAGCTTGTATTTCAATTAGATGAGAAACAGACACTCTATTGTCGATGCTTTGTGATTGCTAAGAAGCAATAACCATTGCTAAGAATAAAACTTTCAATGGTAAAATAGACATATTCGTATACGAAATGAAGTGGTTAACCAGCTGGTAGAAGATAAAATGATTTGACTAGTCTTAATTGAAGAGGAATGGGACAAGCCAATTGAAAATTAACAGTGGTGGGAACCCAACCTTTGTGATTGGAGATCCCATGAATAAGGTTCATATGGGTAATAACAAAGCCACTTGTTGGATTTCTGCTTAAGACCTTAATTTATATCCCTTCCTAAATATGTAGTGCTTTAAAGCAAATGATTTCTAAAATATGTGTGGTGCTTTACTGCAAATTGGGAGGATAAGCTAAAAACTTTTAATGAGTCATAAATTTCTTATGGGTGGTATATTATTCTGAGAATATATTTTGATGAACTCACCTATATGAGTGTGGAGTGGGGCCGCTCCTATGAGGCAAAATGGCTAAGTCTAGAGAGCACTCATGAATAACAGTGCACACGAGATGGCCTATTCACAAGACTTCTGGCGTTGAGCAACACAATAAACACATGTAATTGATGGATAAGCAATTTAAGTTACAACAATAAGTTATTGGTTCATAGAAGCTATATGCTTCACCAATGCTTAGTAATTTATACCTTATCTCTTCTAGGTCTGGTTCATAGTCCAAAAGACACCAGATTCGATGCATTACATAGTCCTGTGATACCCAATTTTTTTTTTTATTTTGGCATTTTATAAATCTTTTTCTCGAGACTTTATAAATTATTTTATAAATATTTTTGAAATAGGTGGAGATTGTTGTAAATTTATTATTTAAAGTATTTCAAAAATATATTAATTATCAAAACTTATCCACCAAGTTTGTTTCATATTTCTTCTCAACAGAAATAATCGTGCTTATCTTATAAACAAAATCACTATGAGTCTGTTCCTATTCTTAAGGTGGTTAAAAACCGTTTTACTTGCAGTTTTATTATATATATATCAGAGTGTTTATTGAGAACAGATGACAAGAAAAAAACACTGCGTAAATCTTTTTCTTCTTCTATTCTTTTTGCTGGGTTTATTATTACATTGCTTTCGTGATCCTGGGTTTATCCTGAAGACTTATTGAATCCTTGGGGATTCTGCTAAGTGTAAATCCTTATGAAAATGCATTCATTTCAAGACGCCTCAAGTTTTTTCCTTTCGATCTTCTTTTTTTTATCTTTTCCTTGTCTTATTTTGATTATTGGATTTTTCTAATATTTCCTACAGATTGTAGGCAATCTTTACTATATAAGAATAAAATTATTTTCGTTGAAAATTTTGTAGACATTGCAAAAATTCTATAGGGAATGCACTATTTTCTCGTAGTGATGTGAGAATGTCTAAACAAATTAGTAGTTAAAAGGAAAAAAAATTAATGAGTGAATAAGTGAGTAAAAAGCACTTTATAGATTTTTCATATGATCTGTCTAAAAAAATGGCATAACAATGCGAATGTATTAAATTTAATCTTTGTACTATAAATTACAAATCACGTCAAAGAAGTAAACCGCACTATATAAACACATGTGCGGCGGGTTCCACCTAAAAAAAATGGAGCGCTAATCTATTTATTTTCTTTTTTCTGAAACAATCGCTAATCTTTTGAATAAAAAACGCATGTAGCACTTTTGTGTTTTCGAGCTAAAAATATTGCACATAAATATTTTGGTAAATAATAAACCAACGCTGGTATTATAGATCTATAGTCTAACTATTAAAAAGATGAAATCATCACCCCTTTAATTCTTTTTAGAAAAAGTGAAAGGCATTAATTAGTCATTAACAAAGGGGTAAAAATTTATCCTGCCCAAACTACCTATTCGATTGGTAGACTACGTGTTTGATATCATTTGTGAACGAATTTAGAGGTATTGAAGTTATAAGGTGGATTGATGATTTCGTGGAGTATTTGGATGCTTGGTGTATACTAACTACTAACAATTAACTTTGTCCGATAAAAAAAAAAAATCAGCAGGTTTATAAGTCCGTTACACTGATAAATTCAATTTTAACTTAAAAAAAATAGGCACGAAAGAGAGAAGAAAAAAAAATCAGAGTGATCTAGTTGCATCAATTTAGAATCGTATCGTACACCAATTGAACATAGTAGCAATTCTTTCCATCATGTTATTATACACACATGTCGTGTTTAACAAAATTTTATGTGCATACCCAATAATGCATGCATTTTGAAGCATCATGACATGTGAGATTTTTAGTATTCGACGGCTTGACCTAGTTATATATAATTATTATTTGTTAAACGACAATTGTTTGGTTGTAAATTGCATGTGTATTTATGTATGCCAGGACAAAGTACGTATGTAATTATAATTAAATTGGAGTAAAAGTTATATAAAGCATTAAAAAGTGGACGGTCTAAATGAGTCTTATGCTGGACCACAAAGATTTAGCAATTTTTATATTGAGAGTGACCATATCTTGTCGTTCTCTTGAGAAATAATTGTTGGATGCATCTATCAATTTTTTTTAATATTCATTTGAATGACAATATCATTAATATAAAAGTACTTATTTTTTCATGATTTGATGGTTTTTTTTTTATGGTTTAAAATAAGTTAATGTGCGATAAATCAATAATAAGTTAATTAAGATGTATCATAATTACTAAATCGACAATCTGCCTTTTCATGATAAAAAAATCCTCATTAAAAAATAGCAAAGTGTTGTATGCATTCAAGTGCACCGTGCACTCATAATATATTTTAGAATCATGCAATTATTATATTGAAAGATACAATTTGTTTACACTGAATCGTATAACTATTAATATAAAAAAAAGTTACACGGTTCAATATAAATAAATTGCATCTTTCAATATAATAAGTTGCATAATTTTAAAATGCACTATGAGTACACATTATACTTGGATGCATATGAAACTCTTGATAACCTTAATTCAAACCCAAATCTATGATTTCACTTTAAGAATCGATTTATCAACTCAATCAAAATGGGTCTAACGTACCTAATTCAAACCCGAAACCATTTGTTTTATAATGAATCCATTATTTATAAGAGCCGATTTACAAGTTAAGGGCCCGGCCAGTGTCAAATTTTGAACCACATCATGAGTTCTAATTTATGAATAGTTCGTCTGAATTCATAGTTTGGTCTATTTTTGTGTTCCTCTTAGGACTTGATCATTTGTCAATCAAGTTCAAATCCACCTATTTCCAAAAGTTATAATTTTTTATTTTTAAAAAAAAAATTAGGAATTAGAATTTTTGAAAATAGGTCGATTTGAACCAGATTGACAAATGATCAATCATATGTTAAATAGTGCTGCCGAATTTATCGTAAAATTTCCATGAACCTAATTTAAATAATTTTGTTTTTTTTCTCAGATACTTCGTAATATTTTATCATATATATATATATATATATATATATATATATTCATCATTTATTTTATTCCTTTTTTCTTTGTCCGGCAAAAGTTTGTTTAGGGAGTAATCGTTAACTTAATTCTTTGTATATACAAAAAAAACTCAATCATCATTATCATAAAAAAAATTCACTATTTAAAAATATAAATTATTTTTTAAACAATGATAATTTTTAGTGATGCTAAAAAAATCGAGTTCACGACAAACTCGGGTTCACATAAGTTTTTGTCTTGTTTAGGTGATTAATTTTTCAAATTTATTAATTACTAAATCTCTCTGAAAAGAAAAGGCCAACCCCCAAAATTGAGCATGAATGGAGAAAAAGAAAAAAGGCGAAAATAATTGATTCCTTTGACCTCGTGAGTCGACAATTAGAAAATATATATCTCTCTTCTCATGAAAAATTTACATTAGTTAATAATTATTAACTCATTATTCTCATTAAAAACAATTATTAGAAATCTTCTTTTTAGGCTTAAAACTAAAATTCTTCCACGCAAATGCACTATTATCATATTAACTGGAGTATTATTTTTAGATAATTTATATTAAAAAAATTAATGTGTAAACATTTAACTAATATAAAAAATTAACGTAAACATTTAAAAAAAGCCCAAATTCAAACTCAAAAAAATAATATTTGAAATCACAATAAATATATTTTGAAATTTGAAAATTATTTAATACTCCTATATTTTATGTTGAAAACCATTTTGAAAGAAACAAATTATTACAATTTAAAATAAATTTATGTCGACAGCAATGTCACGCAAAAATCCCTAATATAAAGCATAACCAACTAATGAGATCCAATCATCCAATCTCGATTACTCATTTTTTCCAAATAATGAAAAAGCAGATGGTAATTTCCACTTTATCTGTCGTTTGTATTCTTATAACTTACAAATTATTGCGAGCAAAAGGAATTGCTTTGTTTCAGGATATTAGGTGTGGTGTGATATGTGATGTGAGTATTATGATGGGTAGGTCTGGTGTGGTAAGCGTTAGGTTAGGGCTACTTAGGGTTTAATTAGGGCTTTAAAAGATTATTAATTAATGATAATTGGGAAATTGGGATTTAATTGAGGACAACAACTTGCATGAATTTAGTTCATGATTAAAGATATGTGAACTTCTAAATGAATTTTATATTCGCCAAATAGTTAAATATAGCCTGAATTTTCAGTTTTTCTTTTATCAATTTTTCAGTTTTTCTTCGCCCTTCCTAACGTTAGAGAACCAGTAAAAAATTGACACGTCATTTAAGTTCGCCATGTGCAGTCTAACTTCGCAATGGGATAAATTAATTAATTTTTTTTAAAGATAAAATAAAATTACCAAAATGCCCATATAGATTAAAATGAAATTATATACATATAAATTTAATCTTCTGCACTATAATTTAATAATCACGAATTAAAACAATTAACATCACTTTAATTATTAGAACAGTAGTTTCTCTCCAGCCAAAACGATGCAAGTTCTTTCCTTCCAAACTATAAGTACGATCGATAGCAACATCAATCGGGCCGTCAATTAAGTTGCAAGACTAGTGCAGCGGCAGTAATGACGATTGCTGAAGTTTTTCTCCCCTCACCTCCCGCCATTGATTAACCTTCGTCGTTGGAAAATTTAACCCAATTGAAATTATTGTGTATTAGATTGATAATAATTAGACGCGATTTAGTTATCTTAAGCGCTTAAGCGCGTGTTATGTTACGAAGAAACAAAAGAAAAAGAAAAAAGAAGCTATCTCGTGAAGATGATTTGCTGGTTATTAGAATATTATGTTCTGGGAAATTTTTCGACTGTGCTAATGGTTTAGGTTCTTTGTTTATTTGAATTTGTGGAATTTGTGGCTTTCTGGCTTTTAGCCCTATATTTCCTTTAAAATTAATACACACAGGTTTCGTATTTTTTCAAAGAAAAAAATTGAAGGGATAAGCTTGAATTTATCTAGAGTTAGGTATTAGAGTCGAAGACAAAGACTATAAACAAATCGAGAATGGGTGTTATTATGCATATTACTAACAATTAACTATATTATTTTGAACATTAATTATATTTAAATGCATTAATAGAATTAGTTTGAAGACAATCACAACCAAATCCAACATGATTTGTTAATTTTTTGATGTAAAAGATATGATTTCACCATGCCCTGCTGAATCTCTTTACAGAGGCCCTTCGCGATGGAACAATGGAAGAATTCTTCAATTAGTTGATATCAGTAATTTAATTTAATTGTATTTGAAGGTGTTGTAATAAAAAATAAAATTTTAATAAAGATATATATGTGTTATTTTTTTTACTGAAGGGATAATTTCTTCTTTTTATAAATATTAATTTAATTTATTAATAGGGTGATGCAGTGCGATTGCAGTATGCACACTGCAAACGCACTAATGCAAAGTGCAATCATTTAAAATTAAAATTATACATTTAAGTGAAACAAGTTGCATGATTCTAAAATACATTATGTAGTGAACAATGCGCTTGGTGCATATAAGACTCACCCTTGATTTATGTGGTCTTTTATATATAATGTTTTGTTACTCTTAATTGGTAGGATTATGAGTATTGTTTTTAATCCTCCAAGTTTTACAATTCTGCCTCAAAGTTTTAATTTCACTCAGTCTACTCTGAGTCTTTTGAATGTTTTATTTATTTCTCAAATTCTCAAATGTTACGAACTTACCCTTTATCTTTTCTTAAATTACTTTTATGTTCTTCAACTTTTCCAAAATGTTAAAATAGCCTATAAATTTTCCAAAACCCAAGTTGTTCCAAGTTGTTTTTAGTATTCGGTGTTTCAATCTTTCTATTTCACTCTAAATTGACATGTGTAGAGTGCTCAGTAGTACTATATACTACCTAGAGTTATGTATGTATTTTTATGATAAGTGACACCTATAACACCGATTGAATTCATTTGGAACTAATTGCACCAACACGATATCTTATATATATTCATTTGAGGTGAATATTTCATGAGAACTAAAACTCGTAGAATGCTGATATCTATTAAGGAGAATTTTAATTTCGTGCATGAGATTGAATGCAAAGATTGCTGCCCAAACAATTATTATTATTATTATTATTTTTTACAGAAACAAAGAAAATTTATTAAAGAAATGGGATGCGTGTTTTTCTCTTCCATTGATTTAATTTGTCACAGTTTATATTTTTTCTTTGGGCTTGCGTGAGTTAAGCTCAAAATGTAATCCATTAACGAAAAATAGGCTCACATGGGCTGAAGTCAAATTAAAGCCCAAAAAATAAAAGGGTCCGGTTATATACGGACCTCACATTAATAGATACTCCCTCATAAACTGTGCATTGCCTATTATACCCTTTTTTTTTTTTAAGAAACCCTGAATTCTTTTACCCGTATTTTTTTTCCGCCTCCGCACTCGTATCCCTGTTGAACATATAAATTTGGCAAGCAAAACAAAATTCAGCACAAGCAATTCCAGGTTCTCCACTTCTCGATCTTCTTTGTGCCTTTTTTTTTCGGCAAACTGAGGTGTAGCAGTTGGTCAAAATTTAAGATTTTGGGATTGAGATATTTTAAGTTTAAAAAGGCGAGGGTAGAATCCTAATCTGCTAATGTTTGGTGTGCATATAACCGGACCCAAAATAAAACCTACAAATCTGGCCCAAGTTTATAAATAAATAGAAGATATAATCCGAAAGTTGAATGCAACAATTGAGGCTACATATCGTCTTAAGATTTTAAAAAGCGTCAAGAATTTGTTATCTTAAAAAGTACGATTTATTTACAAAAAAAAAAGTCAAACAGATTAATATAAAAATATACAGACGTCTTCTATTTAGGATAGTTAAGATATTTATATTTTATATAGTTCTGTACTCAAAATCGACTATGAATCTAATGATTGTCATCTTTTTATCTTGACATGAGATCCACCAACAATTGATATATTCATTGTTCTGTGTAAAAAATATAGGAAATTTATTTATATGTGCAAAATTATTGATCGTCAGATCAGATTTTGATCCCTTCATCAGCGGCGAAAGCGGAAGTAATGCGGGAAAACGTGGAAGAGCAAAAACTAGGGCACAATTCGGTTCTCCCCCCAATTTGACAACAGTAAGTTCTGTCCTCTCTTCCGAAATTCCTGTAACTAAGCATAATTCTCATTTCTATCTAGTTGCTGCCATTTATCCGGTTATACTTTCGATGATTTTGGGTTTAATCTCTTCGCAGGCTAGTTCTTTAGTCATTCTGCTGTGAATGTAGAAATAGTGTTTGTTTTCTTATGTAATTCAACACTTGTTTGGGAATACCATTCCTATCTTCTCATTCATATCTCTATAAACCCAAGTATGGAGTCGAATGATATCGAGGAAGAGGAATTCGGGTTCTCCAGAAACTACTTTTTAGCAAAAGAATTGAAGAGTTCAACCAAAAAATCTGCGCGCAAAGTTTCCGATGTTAATATCGTTGACGAACAGGTATCACTGCGTGATTTCTTCTATTATTTGTTAATCTTCTTTTTGAATTACAAAAAAGAATTGAGATTTTACACTGTAATTGCAGGAGCTGAGAGACGCCTATGCTAAACTTGAGACAAAGCATGACAAAGAAATCAATGATTTGGTTCGCAGTTATAAGGATTTATACACAGAATGGGTTTACACATTAAGGTAATTCGTAATTTTTCGATTGATGAAGTTTAGGAAAGTTAGATTGAAGGTTAAAATTTCTTTTGCAAATTAGTTAAATATGAATATTGAATTGTTTCTGTACTTCTATGTAAAAGGTGTGGTTTCGGGCTGTTGATGTACGGTTTTGGGTCAAAAAAGGCGTTGATTGAAGACTTTGCTTCAACGGCTTTGACTGATTATTCTGTTATTGTGATAAATGGATATCTTCAATCCATCAATCTTAAACAGGTACAATAATCTTGTGATAAGCTTATCGCCTTACTTTCCATCATGTGCTTGGTTTCGCTTTCTGTACATTGGAATAGTGAAGATTGTTGATATTCTTTAAGTGTATTTCGCAACTTTGCAATAAGCCAATAATGGATCAAGGTGCTTCTGTTGCTATATATTGCTTAAAAGGGTATATTTGTTGTCAACATAATTTTTGCTAGCAGGGCACTCTCTGGGATTGTATAAATGCCGAAAATAATGTTATGGTATCATCTTCTATTATAACAGCTATATCCTTGAATTGCTAATATAATCATGGGTGTGAAATTTGTAGGTTGCAGTTACTTTAGCTCATAGTTATTAGGCGCGCCTAAGGCGCCAGGCACTCGGGGCGCCAGCCATCGCGCCTGCCATAGGCCCAGGCGGTTGGGATTTTCTGGGCGCTCGCCTGGGGGCGCCTTTCGGCGCCTTGACTCGGCAAAAGGCGCGCCTAAGGCGTGCCTTGCGTACATCTAGGGTTTGAAATAAAAAAAACATTTTTTTATTTGTCAAATAAAATCAGAATAATAAAAAATACTATCTCTTAAGTCTTAATATTTAAGTGAATCACATCTAGGGTTTCAAGATTCACTTTTTATCAAGTATAATCGTGCGTATCTCTTTGAGGGATATAGATGAAAGCAATGAGTGGGTGGTTGGTCTAATGGAAGATGAAGATGAGTTGGTTCACCAAGGTGAAAATTTGACTTGGGGTATTGCTACAGAAGCCATGGTTAGGTTTACTAAGAAATTATCAAGGTCTTATGTTGTTTTTTCCAGGGATGCAAGGCGAGCGCCTAAGGCACCAGGCGCGCCTAAGGCGCTAGGCGCTGCTTCTCGCCTTGTGGCGCCTTGCGCCATTAATAACTATGCTTTAGCTGAACTTCTGTGGGATCAATTAAAAATGAAAGTAAAAAACACCTCAGCAAGTAATCCTAAAAACCAGCAGCCATTTAATACCCGATCTATGGATGATCTTATTTCGTTTCTGGATGGGCCCCATTTGGAAGACGAAGAATGTTTTGTTTGTGTTGTAGTCAACAATATTGATGGGCCAGGTTTGCGTGATCCCGAGTCTCAGCAATATCTTGCCAGACTCGCAGCTTGTTCTCATGTTCTCATGGTGGCATCCATTGATCATGTGAATGCACCTCTATGTGAGTACCATTTCACATTATAATTTTCTCATTGTGTTGATATATAATATGTGATCATTCTTGAAACTATATAACATTTGGATGTATATCATTATTTTGAAACTGTCCAATTTGTTTGTGCTAGTATGGGACAAGAAAATGGTTCACACACAATCCAATTGGTACTGGTACCACGTCCCTACCTACGCACACTACAAAGTCGAAGGAACATTCTTCCCCTGGTTCTTACCCACAGTGGTAGCACACAAACTGTGAAGACAGCTTCCATAGTTTTACAGAGTTTGACACCAAATGCTCAAAGCGTTTTCAATGTCATTGCGGAGCATCAATTGAGCCATCCTGATGACGAAGGCAAGTGGCTGCATAGACTGAAATCAATTTTTTGGTCTCATAACCTTTTTGATTACTTTGCAATTCAGGGCGAAATTAGCTTCAATTTATATACTTTGTGCATCAGAATCGATAATTTTTGTATACTTGCAGGAATGGCATTGAACAATTTGTACACGATTTGTCGAGAGCGTTTTCTGGTGAGTAGTCAAATTACTCTAAATGCTCATTTGACAGAATTTAAGGATCATGAATTGGTGATGACGAGAAGGAATTCAGATGGTGAGGATTGCTTGTACATTCCTCTCACGAGTGAAGCGCTTCAAAAGCTTGTACAGGAGATCACCCAATAGAAGTATCCTCTCTCAATCTAGTTTACTGAATTATGAATGATTAAATTGATTTATGCCATTCTAAGTGTGTGTTATACTGTTATATAGATATATGTAGCTTCTTCTCAACTCAACCTTGGTCTTAATTTATGTGCATCAGTTGGAATGGGATCTGCAAGGCTCCCCCAGCCCAAGTATTTATATATGGCCCTTTAAAAGGGTCGAATGAACAGTTTTCACTTCTGCAAATAAAAAATCATCATGACCTCATTTAATATGTAACTTTTGATAAAGCTTTGTATGCATCATATGTATCGCAAAACGAGTGTATTTTTAAATGGTATGAGTTGTTTTCTCTAAATTCAGTTAATTGTTTCCATTGAATTGTGCAACCGGCTGCGTGGTGCAATTGGCATATGAGAAACTTATTCATAATTGTATAAGTATATCAACATATATCTTCTGCAAGTTATATTTGAGCAATAAGAAAGTTCAATTCGGTCTCATTTTGTTATCAAGATTGCAAAATAAAACTAATTAATGAACTCTTGAATAATAATAAAAAAAGACTAGGTAAATCTGATTTCCTTGGTTGAGTTCTCATTTAGCAAATTCATATACTGAACTTGTCACTAGGTTATAAGAAATTAATTTGGTGATTCTTAGAGTTCGATTACAAATAGGATCAGGCATTACCAAGCTATCTTTAGGTGAACTCCTAGGCTCTATTCGAAATACAGATCGCTAATTAAACTTCGTGGTGGTCCAATAATTATATATAAATCATATGTGAAAGTAAATTAATTACACTAGAAAAGGCATGTTTGACTGTTCGATCAAAAAAAGTGTAAGCATGTGATTTAACTTTTAATTATTACGTTTATCTACCCCACTAATTCGAACACATTCACGAAAATTATCTTTAATTGCGTTTCTAGAAGAGGAATATTCATTTACAACAATAGTTATATTTCCAAACTAATTTATTACACTTTTTAATACACCCAAAATTAGAAATTCCTAATAATGATCGAATAAATTACTACGACAAACTCAATTAGGATAACAAAACTCAATTCCTACTTTCCATTATACAGACAAATCCAACCGCGTGTATACTGAAAATACTAAATAAAGAATTAAATATTGGATAGACAACTAAGCAAAATTGATAACCAGCCAAAAAATCACACACATTTTAAATTTAAAATAAGGAATGGATAAGGAAGTATATTTGAGTATTCGAAAGTAATAACTTGTCCAGGATTAATTGTCCTGCCATCATAGAGAAGACACTCTAACATATTTATCCGTCGAAAAATCTTGGGATTAACGAGAGTCGTCGAAGCAAACGCAGGACAAGCAACGTGAACATCATAAACTCCGTTTCCGTGCCATTCCTCAATGATAATTTCTACTGTATACTTTGGGATATGCAGGCTTCCAAATCCTGATGGCCATTGATAGATACGAACACATCCTGGATTACATTTGTTTGGAATAATCCAACCTGCAATCCAATTTTAAATGATTAATGTGAATCAAGTAGCCAACCGCCCAAATGGTGTATAGAAGAATTTGACAAAAAAATAGTATATAAAATTTTCTTTCTGGATGTTGGGAGGTCGAAATTTACTAACAATAACTTAAAAATAAATTTTGTAAGTAAATTTCGACTTCGTGGCACAAGAAAGAAGGCATTTTTCTATCAATTCAATATTTAAAGTATATAAGAATGAATTGTAATTTGACCTTCAAACACAAGAATTCTGGTAAGAAACTAGATTGGTTCAAAAATTAAATTCTGTCACGTTAAAATCGAGAAAGCAAAGCAAGAAAATGATACTAAAAAAAAATACTTACAAGAAATAATGAAGGGAAAAGTGAGGAGGACGATGATGCTAATGTAGAACTTCTCCATGAATATAATTGTATTAGCTCTGGAGAAGAAAATAACATAATGAATTTTATCTGTGAAGGAGTAATTAATCGAATGGTTTTGAGCATTAGGAATTCATATTAAATTAAAATATAATTATTGCAAATTAATTTGACACCATAGCAATGGTTATTTGTGTTTATGGTTTGGGATGGCCTTTTCTGTTTCTGGAAATTGGGACAGCTGTTTGTGTTAAATTTAAATCTAATGAGTCATTTTACTTTGCATTTAATTATATTGATTAATGTATATTATCTATAATTTTTGTAGTTACATTAATTGAGGAAGTGAGATTTAAATTTTACTTCATCCTAATTAAAAGATGAGCGAGGTCTATTGGCTAGGCTAATTAAAGTCTGTGAGTATGATATGATCATATCCATTTTACTATTTCCTCCATATACTTATATAGGATTACTAATGTATAAATTAAATAATCATGTACATAAGTGACAAATAATTGAACTAAATATTTTTACAGAGCTACTAATTAATTATGACCTGAAAGAGTATGCTCAAATCGAACATATAAAAATTGTGGCCAAATTGGTTTTTTAGCAGTGTCCCCCCCCCCCCTTTAAATGTAACTCTTATTCGTTACTTGAATGTACATGGGAATAAACCCAACATCAAAATGTCCCAAATCCAATTGCTCGAGCAACAAGATTATGTTTTGTTTGGAAGAAAAAAAAAGGGGGGGGCTCGAAAAAAACATCATTCAAGTTGGGAAATATACTAATAAATACATAATTTGAAATCAATTTACTAATATATACAAAATAGATTGCATGTAGAGTCAAAATTATAAGTTACAATTCTGAAACTTATCTATTAGCTAGCAAGTCTCCCGAAATACACCTGCTTACCATTGATACTCAAAATTAATACATCGAATTAATAAGTAGTATCAAAGCCTTGTCATGAATTATACAATGACTGAATTGAATGACAAAAAAGATAACATTATTCACACAATTTACACCACCACCTATCCTCCCCATTTTATCAAGTAACTTAATAACAAATTAAATGATCAAATTAATCCTAATAAAACCCTCATATACCACATGTAATTTCTCATTGCATACCATAACCACCTGCAGCCACCACATAATCTTGATAAACCTCCCCTGCAGATTGATCATGATTAATCATAGCCGTCGAATCCCACGCTGACGTGGCATCAAATTCGTTACTACTCCACCAAGCCGCAAGATTGTCCTTGGACGATCCATGATCCATTTCTTTGAAACAATTATTAATCTCAGCCGTCTGATGATTACTATTAATCAAATCATCAAGCTCAGCTTGAGTAAAACACGAATTAATCTGATTGATCCCAACGTTTTGATCCATAATTTCGGAAGAAGAAAAAGTACGATTCATAGAGTTTTCGCTTTTCATATTTCTCAAGGGGCTATAATCAGGTGCAGCTTGATCAAGAGAAAGAGGTTGGTGCACCAAGGTGTCTTGATTGATCTCGTTCATCGAATTTAGGGTTTGGATCATTTTTTGCTGAAGAGGGTTCAAATTCATGTTGTGGAAATTAGAAAAAGGGTTTTGTAGGGTTTGAAGGTGCATGTGAAGTTGAAGCCTTTCTAGGGCTGAATTGCTTAGGTTTTGCAAATTATAACCACTATCTTCTTCACTTGCATCTTTTTGATCGCCTCGACTCGTGCTCGACTGCTTTCGTCTACCAAGCAACTTTTTCTTCAGCCTCGTGTTCCAGTAGTTCTTGATGTCGTTATCCGTTCTTCCAGGCAATTGTGCAGCAATTATAGACCACCTAATTCAAAATCAAATAAAAAAATTAATTAAGCTAATTAATCAGATAAAAACCTAGCTAGCAAGAAAATTCAAATATGGATAATAATTAACATGACAAATCCGTAGCATGAAAAGACTTGATTGGTAATTCTGAACATGGCATGTGAATTTTTACGGAATAAAAATAAGAAGAATCACATACAAAGGAAAAAAGACAAGTATATAAGTAGTTTTGCTAAAATTCACACCCCAAGTATTAATTTGTTTACAATCTCAGTTATGCATGTGCAAGGAGTCCTAATATATATGTTTCTCTATGTATTTATCTATCTATGTGCACATAGATAATTAATTAACATACATATACATACCTGCTTCCAATACTAATATAGAGGCTACAAATAATATTATCTTCTTCCTCAGTAAATCCACCATGCTTGATGTTTGGCCTCAAGTAATTCAGCCATCTCAATCTGCAACTCTTTCCACATCTCTTAAGCCCTACAATAAAATTTATAACATTAAATTACATTAATCAAAATTCCAAAACGAACATAACTTGTAACACATAACAATCATATTAATAAAATATAATCGTTATGATCATCGGAATTAAAATTTACCGATTTTTTGAGGGAGCGCGATCCAATTTCCACCCGTTCCAAATTTGTCGATGTAAGATTTGAGCTTCGCATCTTCTTCGGGCGACCACGGTCCCTTTTTCACATTGGCTTTGTCGCAACACGGAGCTCTTCCCATCTTTCTTCCTTGTGTGAAATATTTTCTCTAATTAATTATCAAATTGAATTAATTGTTGAAAATTGTGACAAGAGAAAGACCTAGTTTTATAGGTAGGAGATGATGATGTGATACTTGAGAAGGAAAAAAGTCTTTGTACCATTTCTAGGGTTTCTGCATTCTCTCTCATGCATTTGGATTAGTTCAGTGGTAGTTTATTTGATTATTGTATGTTCATCGTGACAAAGAAGTACACAAATTTCTCTGGAATATGTGTATTATATTCATTTGCTTTTTGGGATTGTAATAGTTTAATTGTGTGGGGAAATGACACATTTAAAATCAAGAAAGAAGCATCGAACTGTATATCCGGTCTTGTTTTGTCGACAACTTCTTTGAAATTTGAAAAGATTGATTATTGTGGAATTGCTTGTAATTATAATGCATTATTGTTAATTAGAATTATATATATCATTTTTTTTAAAAGGTAAAGATTAAATATGTTGAACTGAGTACAAAGGATACTCAAATCCCATCAAGCCATGCACACCAAATCCATTACAATTATAGAGCATGTGGTAAACAATCTAGTGGTTGCAAATCCCAAGGTGAAAATGGAACAATAAACGAAATTGGATAGTGGGAGCGAATCCATGTCCATGAGCAAAATTTTATTCCATCAATGAGCTCATCTAAAGTGTATGAGCTTTCTTTGAAGATCCACCCATTTCGAATCTTCCAAACTTTCCAAATTGTACACTGCCAAATTAAATCAACCACTCTTCTCCTGACCTTACTTTTTTTCGATTGAGTAAATTCAAGGAAATGATCCCTAAACAAAGACGAGAAAGACAGAGATTTACCGAGTCAATTTGAGATTGAGTTCCAAACCAATAGCGTCACAGGACAAGTTATCAACAAATGATTTGTCTTTTCAACTGGACCCATGCAAAGAGAACACACACCTTCGTTCGGACCGCTTAACAGACGCCTCTTTAAAAGATTGTCCTTAGTAGGAATTCTTCCACTAACTGCCTTCCACGCAAAGGCAGACACCTTTGAAGGTACGACTTTCCACCATAACTTTAGCCAAGGAAAGATCTTTGAATCATCATCGGGCATTGACTCTGCTAAGACATTGTACATGTCTTTCGTGACAAAGCTGCCCTCTCGAGACCCTATCCACTGCCAAGTGTCCTCCATCTCTGGACGAACGGCATTCCTACAAACACAACTCCGCATATCCAGATAATCAAGAAATTCATTAGCTTTAAAAAATCTCTCCCATGAAAAATACCAAGACAGCCCCTCACCTGACCAACAATCTCTCACAGACCCATTTTTTTGAGCCGACAACTCAAATAGTCTAGGAAACCTGTCTTTCATCCTCCCCTTACCTGCTAACCAAGGATCCACCCAGAACTTGACTCGACTCCCATTTTCCAAAACAAATGACAGCTTGTCCCAAAAGAAATTACCCACTGGACTACACCATAACTCATACAGGTCCCTCCACCACAAAGACCATTTTTTATACACCTCATTGAAATTCGAAACTCTACTGAACGACCCATATCTAGACTCCACTATTTTGACCCATAACGACTTTTCCCCTGACACCATCTCCAGAACCACTTGCAAAGTAATGCTAAATTGAACAATTTGACATCTCTCACACCAAGTCCTCCTGACCCCTTACTACGACACACCGACTCCCATTTGACCCATGCGACTTTTCGACTCGACCTCCTACCCTCAAAGAAAATTCCGTTGAAGCTTTAAAAGGATGCATCAGAATTTCACAGTTGGACTAGTACATTCTTTGAATGTAATTAACCAAAAAAATACCTCTAAGATATTGATGAATTTATATGCATATTTATATTCACGTAAATTTTGATTCTTCTGTAGTCCTATATATAAAATTATGGTTAAAACTCGTGACAAGATTCAACTCCAAAAGAATTATGAAGAGCAAGTGTTCAAAGCTCTACACTTTCTTATTGCAATTTGTTGTGTGCCAAATGATCTGGGCTAATTATTTGGGTTTCTTATGTCCTTAAGACACAATCACCTTTATTAAAACCGAGACGTGGGGGGCAAGTTATCATGAGCCAAGGACGACCATGCCTTATTTCGGCGACTATGCCCGTGCTTCGCCGCGCCGGCGACCATGCCTTCGCCGCCCGAGGCGACCATACTACTACGCCCCCCGGCGACCATGCCCAACTCCCCCCCGCGCCCTTTACTTTGTGCCCGGCGACTATGCCAGCGCTTCGCCGACCATGCGAGTATTTCCTCACTTTGCGCCGCTCTACGCCAGCGCCCGCGACCATGCAGCGCTTCGCCGCGCCCGGCGACCATACCCGTACTCACCGGCTAAAGTCGGCCGTGGTTGCAAGGGCGCGCCTGGTGAATGCGCCATTGACGACTAGGCACCCTCAATATAATTGCGTACACACAGAGACGAACTATACTTAACCAATTTTGTGGGATTCGTTATCAAGGTAAATGGGATAGAGAGACTTAAGACAAATATTTTCCACTTTCCAATGTCTGATTTTAGTTAACCAAACACGTAAACCTCCAACGACAACCGACATCAGAGAATCTCCCCCAAATGGCCGAGAAGACTCTGAAGAAATGATTGGTCCTATAGCCGCGGACTCAAAGAGGAAGGAATGGGCACAAATCTCCATAACCAATCTGCAACCCGCCGCGCTTCAGAGCTGAAGACGTGTTTAGGTTTGATGAAATAGGGTTTTAGAGTCAAATTTAGCTGAGAAATATTTAATGCCGGGTCAAACTCTCTGGATGCGGGAGAAAGACCACTAGTGAACTTGTAGTATAAATACTAGAAGTTAAGACTCATTAAAGGGTCGAAATTTTTTACATTCAATACAACGGCTTTATCAGCCAACAAAAGAGGTCTTCGGCCCAAATCCTCTCGCATTTATTTATTGCATCTAACACTTAGATTTTAACATTTATCACTTCATACAATGAAGAACGTTCAATTTGTTTTTCATTAATCACACTCGTTTCTCCACTAATACTTGTTTGTTATACCAATCCACATAGCCACATTCAATATCTCGTTCCGTAAATTTTGGTATACAACACAATTAACCATATGTCATTGGACTATTTCAGTTGTTCGACAATTTTATTTAATCTCATCTCTAAAAGTTCGAACTTGTCAGAGTGTGAAATTAATTAATTTATATAGTTCTCTTAATGATCTCCTCACTTATGGGTAACGTGGATAGTCCGAACTTAAATGAAGGTTTTAAACTAATTTATTTATATATTTCCCTAATACGTACTCTCCCCACTTATGGGCTAGGTTGTTCTCTGAGCTTGTCAACTCTATCATTGGGAGACCCATAAGTGTATATACCATAATGTGGTAGAGTTGATGTACTTGTAGAGAGATGTTGAATTATTTCATTTATATAGTTTCTCTCTCATTTGTGAGCTAGGCTGAGTTGTCCTTTGCGCTTGTTAAGTCCATTATGGGGAGATTTAAGGAAAGGAGATCCAATAGATGTACAATTTAATATGGATAGAATTGTTGTCAGCGAGGTTTGAACTCAGAAGGTGGGGGTGAGTCTGGAGGCTCTTATGAAATAATTATGTCTATCTAAAAGTCTGAACTTGCAGATAGATGATTCTTTTTTATATAGTTTCAATTCCCCAATATTCTCCTCACTTTTGGGCTGAGTTTTTATTTGAGTTGTCAACTCCATCATTGGGGGGAAAAAAGGCACGTGTATAATTAATATAGGTAGAGTTGTGTGTTAAAATATATATATATATATATATATATATATATATATAGTTGTTGTCAACGGCGTCATGAGTCTGAAGGCTCTGATACCATGAAAAAAATTTTTTATGTCATCTAAAAGTTCAAATTTATAGAGAGGTGAAATTAACTCATTTGTATATTGTATCCTAATATTCAATGTATATTCTATATCATTCCTAATTATCTGTCTATTTTTTTCATTTATATAAACTAATTTTTTATTAATTAGAATATCAAAAGACATTGACATCCTAATTTATCATTATTTGATGATATTAGTTTATAAAATGATAAATTTCAATTGATATTAGTAAAGTGACAAATAATTAAAACACGTGATAGTATTTATACAGTGACACTAAAATAGAAGAATAGTGTTCACAGAAGACCTGCTCAATCATTATATGCTAAATTCGTCAGAACATTGATTTATTTATCATATATATATATATATATATATGTATTAAGTCAGGAAATTTTCTTCCTTCAACACGCTTCCACATTTCACTTTTGGGAGCTAAATAATCTGCAAGATTTTTTGGAATAATCACAAGACAATTTCTTCTAAAACACGTTTATGATGTCAGATTAATTTGATTAAGAAGTTTCATTTGCATTTCGCATGGCAGAAAACAAGGCAAATTTACATCTAAAATTACCGACTTTATCTGTTTGTCTTCCAGTAATTCAGACAACAAATAAGTTATATTTTAGTTTTTCCACCTTTGCTGCGCTAAGATTTATTGTCATTTGATGATACTTTCAACAGTACTAAGTTTCGACGTTGGCCAAACAAGGACTAATGTTTTTACTTCACACTGTTAAGTATGATTAATATTTTTTTATCTCTAAAAATAAAAATTGATCAGAAATTTCAAAAGATAGAAGCTGGACTACTAATTGGGAATTTAATTCGAATATTCTATTCTTTAAAGACAAAGTCTAGTATGAAAATTTTAATACATGAAAAAACTTTAATTTACAACCAAATTCTGTAATTGGTGAAGGTAAGACAAAATTGAGTGATTCATGGTTCACTCGGCCCAAGTGGTCTATGGTTCACCCGGCCCGAATAGGTCATAATTTAGGGTTCATTATTTAGTGTTTAGGGTGTAGATGGTTGATTTAGGGCAATTTTATAGATTTTCATACATGAAAATTTTCACACTAGACCTACTCTTCAATAAATTATTAGTAGAGTACGGGTGAAAATTCCGCACCAATTGCACCGTGCAACTATTACAATTTTGACCTATTCATAAAAAAAATAAAAAAAATCTAAAATACATAATGAAAAGTATCAATTCATGATATGAAGACAATTATTGGTTCATACAAAAGAAGGTACTTCTTCAACAATTATACAATTTCAGTACAAGTAAACGAAGAATTGTCTACGCATTTTTTTTTAAATAACTACAAAATTTTCTTTAAAAATAATTTGGTCCTTTAAAAGTGAGGATAACCTATGATTTGCCTACTAATTTTTAAAATAATCTTTGAAAAAAATACCTATACAAATAATTTTCTAGATCCAATTTATATTTCCGTAGACAATTATATTTATAATTTAAAAATAGTCCATTTAATTAGAATTAAAATTTTGTAGACAAATCGTAAGCAAACTTTACTATTTAAGTACGAAATTATTTTCGTTGGAAATTTCGTAAATAATGTACTATTTTCTTATAGTGTTTGTAGACTGAACAATATTAATATATATATTTTGAATATATTACTAATATTACTAATACTTCTCATCATATAAGATGATACTTTTCGCCACATGAACTAATATTTTTCGACTGTTTGTCTATGATAATAATAATAGTAATCTTACACATATTTGATGGTTTACACTTTACAGCATAAATATATAGATTCATGAACTTCTAAATATATATCCTATCCACGTATAATTTTTATTAATTATTTAATGTTGGAATTGAAATTGAATTTGGATGTGTTTATCCGTCGTTGATCACGGCATAACCCGCTGGCATAATCCCTGTTCTTGGTTTAAAGACACCCAAAAAGTTAACAACTTGGCTAAGCTTTTAATGTTTTATAATCAAAGAAAGTTGATTTAAATACAAAAAGATTAGCCAAAAAACAATGCATAATTAATGCCATAAAAAATTCAAACCATTTTAAGGGGAGCCCCATCGATTGACCCTGGTTCCCTACTTTAATATTTTACAATTATTTTTTCATAATATAAGTATTAAAATAAAAGAATAATATGGCTCGGAACCGCACTTGCTAGAAATTACAAGAGAAAACTGTCAAAATTTCAAAAGATAGTTATATATTTATAATATTTAGAATATTTAGGCTCAGATCTTTACGAAGAAAAAAACATGCTTCTGTTTGTCTCTCTCTCAAGGTTAGAATCTCTCTCTCTCCATTGACACTGCATTTTCTTGCATCAGCTATGAAGACCAAACTTATATTAATAATCACGACTTTAATTTTCTCTTAATTAATTAGCAGATCTGGTGAAATAATTTCTTGGTAAGAAGATAAGGTAAGTGTGCGTATGCGTGTGTGAGAAAACCATTTTATAGAGTTGTATACTTGTATGTATCTATGTGCAATTGTATACAATTATCACTTTTTTTTTATAAAATGAATATTAGTATTTTTTATTTAAAATAATTAATAATGATAAACTAACATATTTTTTAATAAAAAAATACATATGATCTACTGAATTTGATATATAATTTGGGATTAAATTTTGGAGTTTTATCAATTCAGGGCCTGGAAGATAATAAAACTATCAATTTAAGGCCTGGAAGATTTTTCCTATCGATTCAAGGCCTGAAAGATAGAAAACTATCAATCCAGGGCCTGAAAGATAGAAACTATCAATTCGAGACTCTAAATTTTAAGGTCATGTTTGGCACTAAAACCCTAAACCCTGAACACTAAACCCTAAACCCTAAAACCCTAAACCTTGAACCATGAACCCTAAACCCCTTGAACCGTAAACCTTGAACCGTAAACCATAAAAATTTAAAAAATAAGAACATGAAATAAGGATATGAAATATAAATGTCAAACATGACCTTAAAATGTGTGAGCCTCAAATTGATAATTTTTATCTTTCAGGCCCTGGATCGATAGTTTTCTATCTTTCAGGCCTTGAATCGATAGGAAAAATCTTTAAGGCCTTAAATTGATAGTTTTGTCATCTTTCAGGCCCTGTATTGACATTTCTCCTTAAATTTTTTATAGTCCAGTAACTTGTTATGATTTTGAAATTAATCCTAATAGTTTTAACTTTTTATTTTAGTCCTATAAGTATAAATAAATTTTGAAATCAGTCCTTTTACCTGCTATAACAGGTTACTGAACCAGTTATCTATCACATAGATAATTAATTTCATTTTCCCTTTTATTTTCCGTGCCATCTTGCCTTTCTAATATTATAAATAATATTTTTATGTTTATTTTTAAAAAATAATTGAAGATGGGCTTAGTGCTCGGGTTTCGGATCAAGCTTTGCAGTCGGCTCATGTAACCCTGTTTGAAGCCCCAAACTTATGCTTTAGAACGAAAGTGAACTGTTGAAGATAAGCTGCCCAAAAAGCATGACGAGAAGACATTGTGTCCTGTGAATTAAGATGCCTCAAAGTGCCATGATCGGTGTAAAGAAGGAACTCCTGATGATACAAATAGTGATGCCAGTATCGTACAACATGCACAACAGCATAGAACTTCACATCATAAGCACTATAACGAGAACGAGGGCCAGTCAACTTCTCGCTAAAGAATGCAATCGGGCGTCCATTCTGACTCAGAACAGCCCCAATACCTACCTTTTAAGCATCACACGTAAGGGACAAGAAAAATCCGGAAGAATCAGAAGGGGAGCACAAGTAAGTTTTTCCTTAATCAAGGAAAAAGCAGCATCAGCCCGGGAGTCCACTGAAAAACCTTACCCTACATGCAATCTGTAATAGGTGCCATAATCGAGCTAAAATCCCGAATAAAATGGCGGTAGAAAGAGGCCAAACCATGAAAACTGCATACAACCGTGAAAGTAGTGGGCACATGCCAAGAGTGAATAGCCTCAATCTTCGAAGCATCAACCGAACTACCCCAAGAAGAAATAACGTACCCCAGAAACAGGATACTATCCACCAGAAAAGTACACTTCTTCGGAGAAGCAAAGAACTGCTCCTGGCGAAGAATCAAGAAAACTGCCCGAAGGTGTGCAAGATGATCCTCGAGAGAACGACTGTAAATCAGAATGTCATCAAAATACACCACAACACAAGTCCCAATGAGAGAACGAAGAGCCTAGTTCTGACTTTCATGAAAGTACTCGGTGAATTTGACAAACCAAAAGACATCACTAACCACTCAAAAAGACCCTCACGAGTCTTAAAAGCTGTCTTCCACTCATCACTAGGACAAATACAAATCTGATGACAACCACTGCACAAATCCAACTTGCTAAAAGTCACATAACCACTCAACTAATCAAGCAAGTCATCGAGACGAGGAATAGGAAACCGATAACGAACTGAAATCTTGTTGACAGCGCGGCTATCAACACACATCCTCCAACTGCCATTCTTTTTAGGGGTAAGAAGGGCAGGAACAACACAAGGACTCAAACTCTCACGGATATGACCATGACCAAGCAACTCCTCAACCTGTCTACGAAGCTCATCGTGCTCACTAGGACTCATCCTGTAATGGGGTCGATTAGGCAAAGATGCCCCAGGCACAAGATCAATCTGATGTTGTATATCCCGAAGACGGAGAAGGCCATCGGGCTGATCAACAGGGAACAACTGACGCAGCGTAAACGTATAAATTCAACACAAAAGATAGATATGAAGAAATGTACACCTTGATACTACGTATACTCGGTGCGTATTCATTCACAGAAGAGTCCAATCACAAAAATAATCATAAGTCCCGTAAAAAGATAATCCCAGGACTATAAGTACTGCAAGAAAGCGTAAAATAAAAGCCCACAACATTTGGGTCCAACTAAAAGTAAAAGCAGTAAATAAAAAGCCGAATACCGTAAAATATAAATTAGCCACGTTTACGATCCCACTTTTCCATGAAGGCCAAAGCGATCTCGTCTCCATCAATGGGTGTGAATGAAATGTTTCTATTTTGAGGATGTTTTGTTCATTTGGTTTAATTCACTAGTTGGGTTCTAAGTTCTTCAACTTCATTCGTACACCTGCCGCCATTGCTAAGAGAGAATAAAGGGAAGACTAAAATTATTGGGTAGGGATGAGATTATTTAATTAGTTTGTTTAAAAATATCAAAATTATTTATTAATAAGGTAATATTCAACTAAGAAATTTTTATTAAAAAATTTAGTTTCAGTTCACGAAAATTTTGCACCATCTCCGTATTTTATGTTTCAGTTGTTTAATTAGATACATACCTGATTTTAATGTATCATATTTAAATATGTTAATGTTTCAATTAAAAATACATTATATTTATACTATTTTTTGTTAATTATTAAAAATTTTACGAAAAGATATTGTATAATTTTGATAATAATTATTTTATATTTTTAAATATATCAACAAAAAGAGTGGGAGACCCAGGTTCTATTCCCTCTAGGAACGAATTGGAGCTATGGGAGTTATGGATTGTGGATTTAGGCGATTTATTTGAGGCTATTTTAGTCTTAACAACTAACTTTGTAACAAAAATATATATATATATATATATATATATATATATATATATATATATCAACAAACATAAATAAAACTTTATTTAATAAACAAAAATAGAAAAGAAAAGAAAATGCCACATAATACATAAAAGAAAAGAAAAAAGAAAATAAAAATCCACATGGGTAGTGACATGATATGTGACCTCCTATTGTAGGTAAAATGACTGATTTAAAAAAAAATCAAACTTATAGGACCAAACTAAAAAAGTCAAAACTATTGGGACTAATTTTAAAATGATGCTAAGTTATTGGACTACAAAAAATTTAATCCCTATAACTTTTTATCAAGAGTATTAATTATACTCCCTCCGTCCCATATTTAATGTAACTATTTCCATTTTTTTCCAAACTTAATGTAATCTTTCTTAAAATGGATTTCCATTTTAATTCACACCCTTCAAACACCTACTTATTTACCATATATCACTCTCTCATACCCTCAATATTTTATCACATTTAATAAATATTATTATATTCTTCAATAAAGTTGATTTCATCTTTCTACCCCAACACTATATCATTTTATCATAAAATTCTCATGAACACTAAGAGTTTCATTAATTATGGGACGGAGGGAGTAATATATTTAGGATGAATTAAAAGTTGACACATATTATATTAAATTCATTAATCGATCAAATTAAAGTGAATGCCAGTACCCGTACTCCAGCTATTAGCTAATAAATTAATTCAAGTTTAAAATTGCAGAGATCAACATCCCAAGAAACGTACTTTACTAGTTTGCCCAAATTATAAGTTTCAACAAGCTTTTGACAAATTGAAAACAATGTGTTATAACCTGATTAGTCAATGTACTAATCAATAATTTAATAATTCAACTGATCGATTCGTACGTCGTTAAAAAAGTGTTTTAACCCTTTTGTAAAATTGGTTATTCTTTCTGAGATATATATTCATTCATAATTTAATCAAATTAATTGAATTTTCGCATTTTAAATTAAATAATATGTTCACGGCTCGTGTCGCACAAAATTCTCAAGTTGAATTTATTTTTAAATAAATATGTATGCATGCATAATATCAAAATTAAATAATAATAATGTAGATTAATAAAACTAATAAAGGCAAAACTAACAAAACTAATGTTAATAATTAGAATAATTAGTCGTAAAACCAATAAATATGCATACAATTAAAATAATAATTATAGTAATATTCTCTCAGTCCGAAATAAGCTTCACATCTTGGAGGGCACAATACATATGCTAAGAAAAAAAATGTTGTAATGAATGAAATTTTGAGGGTTTTTTTAATAATTTTTATATATAAAGTAAAGAAATTGATCAGATTGTATGTGTGGACCCAACATTAATGACGTATATATATATATATATATATATATATATGGATTCAAAATTAATGACATTTTATGCAATATTGTTAATATTGTGAGGGTGGAGTTTATAAAGAGTTTTTTATTTCTTGAAGTTTATTTTGAAACGGACAGAAAAGAAAAGCGTAAAATTTATTGCGGAGCAAATAAGTTATGATGTCAAATTTAATTAAAGCTCCATTTGGATAGATGAGATTTGAAATGAATGAATTTGTAAAATAATAAAGGTAAAAATGCATAAAATTCAATCAAGAATTGTGAAGAGATGAGAGAGAAGGGAAGAGAGTGAAAGAGTGAGAGAGAGAGGGAAGTGGTAGAGAGAATGAGATTTCAAATGACTAGGTTATGATAAGATTTTGAAATTCCTCTATTTTAAACTAGACTCTCAAAACTAAGTATTTGTAAATCTATTAAATAGTGATGATTTTTGTGTGAAATTCATAAATTTCAAATTCATCAATTCAAATGGAACCTAAAGAAAATTGGAAGTAGAGAAATAATAAGTCAAGTCAAATCATTACTATACTAGTTCTAGTTCTCCATGTCATTTTTCATGTTTTAAAATTTATTTCATTTCCTAAACTTTTAACATATGCATTTAAAATTATGATAAATTATCGAATAACCTTTTATTTTTCACGCATGATACATTCACAGTATAACTATAAAACATAAAGTGAAATACTAAAAATTGATCAAATAATATCATTCACTCTCGAATTTCGACAATTATCTACATAAGATTAATATCGTTTTCCCCCTTTACGTTTCTTTCCTAGTTTTCTTATCCTCTCACCTTCCCCCTCCTCTATTTTCATAACCATAGTTTTTTTTTTAATAACTTGATATCCAACCAATTAATTCGAGGACTAGAACTCATCATCCACTAGTGGGATCTCACTTTAAGTTAGAGTTAAGCTCTGTATAGACTAGCTCATCTAAAAAATTGATCGCGCTTTAAATAGTTCAAACCTAAGACCTAGTGAGAAGCACACTTTTAAGTCTCAAATCTACACATGGGAGTTAAAAACATAGTTACATGTTAGATATTGCAACCTGGCCGTTTTTTGTTCGAATCGGTCTAAATACAACGATTTAACCATCTAGTCCGGTCTGAATTTGCATTCAACTTGCACTTCTTAATTATTCGATATATTCTTATAAAAAATCGAATTTTTTTCCGTAGATATTTTTTCCGAAATAAACTGGATTTCAAAATAACACAAGAGAGCATGAGTTCACGTCTAATCTTCATTCTCACAACAAAGTGAATTCTGTGTATACTAAAGTACTAATGAATTGTGAATTTTGTATTCGATTAATTCTATTATAAAAAGGAATGTTTCTAACCTCTACACGACTTTGGTGTTTTTCTTTTCTCTAATTGAAAACTGGGATTATGAATATTAATCAATGAAGTAGCTCCAACAGTAAATATTTCCCAACGGCATAAAATCAATCGTCATTTAGAATTTGGAATTCGAGCTGCATTTTGAATTTCTGAGTGCCGTTGTAAATTTAGTTTAATAATTATAAAAAAAGAAAGATTTAAGGTAATTTGCAACGTCTAATTATAAATAAAAGGTCCAAAATAATTTGCAACGCTCTGTGGTCCTAAGCCGGTCCCATGCATCCTAAATCATTGTGATGAAAAGAAAATTTAACTTGAGGACTATAAAAGCACTTCACAGACAGATACACAAAAGATTGATTGATGTATTATAATTGATACCTTTATTAACGAAGGATAATATATCAAAATATTTACTCCCTCTAACCCAAATATTTATTGTTTAGAGAAAATTTTCTTTTCCAAATATTTTGTCATTTTACACTAGCTAAAAAGAATTAAGGTATGTTTATTTCGGGATCTATAGATTTGTGGGGAAGTCATAACTTTAAAATATTATGAATTTAAAAGTCTTAGTGAGTACGTAGTAAAGAGTATATATTTGTTTTGATATTTTACTTTATATCAAATTAATATTTTATAGTGGTTGATGTTCTATTATTATGTTATATTGAAAATGAGAAAAATAGTGATGTGATTGTATTGAATTTTGTGAAAAATAGATTTTTAGGTATATTATATAATTAAGTGTGATTTGAAATTCTTAAACTATGATTGGGACATGATTCTCAAAGTTCTAAGTCCATTTGGATGAGTCCCGAAACAAACATACTCTAATTGTTATATTCCAACTTTGTTCTTATATTATTTGCTTTTGAGAAATAATAGATATACATAAAAGTGATATAATTTGTGCATAATGGTGATAAAGTTTATGTATGGACCTGATTTACATGAATGTTAGTATTTAATAATTTTCTTCATTCATGTGTAATATTTTTAAACAACAAAATTTTGGATTGGGAGGAGTAATATTTACATCTAATATCTAATGTATTACAAACTACTAAATGATACTATAATTTAAAATATTACTCATTCCGTTTTGCAATAAGTGTCCTTATAGCTTTTCTTGTTTGTATAATATTAAATGTCCTTTTAGCCTTTTTTGCACTATTTCTTTCAAATTTGTCCTTGTTTAAAATTTAGAAAATAAATTATTGAGATGTGGAGAAAAAAATCACAAATAATCCCGTAACTTTGTCGGAATTCATAAATGGTCCTGTAAATTTTTTATTTTATCAATTTTGGTCATTTTGGTGTCAATTTTAGTCCTTTTTGCCATATAATTAAAATTTAATCAAAAAATTGACCTAACTTTGTATTCTGGTCACTTCGACGGTCGTCACCACTCTAATTTGAATTGTCTTTCATCAAGGAAGAAAAACTCTCAATCAATTTCATGTTTTGATTACATCTCCCCCGTGAATTGCAACTTCAAAATCACGAATTCCATTCATTATCGTGGCTACTTTCGAGTGATTTATGTTGAGGCGATGGTCGAAACCTATACTATTCTCTTCCTCTCACCGAACTCGTCATTTCTATATTTTTTTTCCTCATTATTTTGTATGCTGCCTCATATTTCCGCCCAATTTTTAAATTTTTCGACGAAAAGTGTTGGGATATTTTAGTTTTGATTAATTATGACAAAACATTATCAACTTGTGTTATTTAAGATAATCTACAGATAACAAGTTGAGGGGGAACGAGAGAACAAGTTAAGGGGGAACTCATAAAATTAGACGAAGATGATCGAGATCGGGACGAGGTTGCAGACGAGGCGATAGAGATCGGATGAGTAGGATGAGTTTCGAGTTAAGCGGTGAAATTTGAAAGAAGCAGCATCTTGATTTGTGATGAAGAAAAGTTGATAAAATCTTTGTGAAGAAATCAGAAAAATATTTGAAATCTTTTCATCGATTCTTTGAAATCATTTCATTCATTTGATTTCCGAATCGATTTCTTTGTTCATCCGGCGATTTATTCGCTTTGATTTGATTTCTTCTTACTTTGATTTGATTTCTTCACAAAGATTTTATCGGCTTTTTCTTCATCACAAATCGGCATCTTCTTCTTGTTTCTTCGGAACTCATCCTACTTCATTCGATCTCGACAAATTTCGCCTCGATCTCGATCATCTTCGCCTCGATTTTATGAGTTCCCCTTAACTTGTTATCTCGCTCCTCAACTTATTATATGTAGATTATCTTAAATAACACAAGTTGATAATGTTTTGGCATAATTAATCAAAACTAAAATATCCCAACAATTTTCCCCTTTTTGATAATGATGCCAAAACTAACTAACAATAAAAAATATATGAGAAAAACAGTGTTAGTTAAACAAGTGAAATAATGAAGAACATTGTTTTCATTTTAAAAAATGAGAAGATGATTGTCAACCTCCATGAATTTTATAAAATTTATGCATTTTAAACTAAATGGGTTTTAATAAAAAAGACCAGTTCAGGTGTTCACATTAAAATCTAGTGAACTTTTGAACCCCTGCTTTGATACCACTTGATGGTCCCGAAAAACCCGTTTTAAAACTCGTAAAAACTCAATGGGAGGTGACTTAAAAAAAAATTTGAATGTGATATGCAGATTTGCTAAAGTATGTATGGCAGTTAATATAAAAGCAAATAAGAACACACGTATTTTTATAGTGGTTCGGACAACTCGTCCTACATCCACTCTTCCCTTCATGGGGCACCAACTTAACCAATAGATGTTTACCGAGTTCTCACTCAAGCGGGACTTATCACCCTCTAAGGGATCGCCTACCCTCCCTTTCGGGATTGCTTAGATGTTTACCGAGTTCTCACTCAAACGGGACTTATCACCCTCACGGGATCGCCTACCCTCCCTTTCGGGATTGCTAGATGTTTACCGAGTTCACACTCACCTATAAACTTAACCGACTGATTTGGGTAAGGTTTGTTTGGTTTCCAACTAGGTTGAGATTTTCCCTTACATTTGTTTAGCCTCAATGCTAAGGATGGGAAAATCTCTCTAAGCTTAGGATATATCATTTGTGCTTAGATCTAGGGTAGAACACTTTTGAATATATGTGTGTATTTCTTGCTCTGTGTTCTATGAATGGAGTTGCTTGAATATTTGGCTTTAATTTCACTTTGCGCAGATCCTCCATTTTTTCTTCTTTTGAAGATAGTGCAATGTATTTATAGTGTGGATTTAAATATTACCGTTGGAAAGTAATATTCAAATCCATACTAATAACTTCCAGCTTTTCTTTGACCTTTTACACTTTTCCCTGCAGCTTTATGTCACATCAATATGTGTGTTGTCTTCTTATTGGCCAATTTCTTTTTGTGTGTCTAATCGGATCGATCATTTCGTCGACATTTGTTCATCTCTTCCGATTCGGGTCACCGATCCGTCCATTTGAAATCTTATCTCAGAGAAATATGGTCGCAGATTTACGGTGTCTTTGAAATTAGTTCGGATGAATAGTGAAATCAGTTCGTGAAATCAGTTCGGATGAACAGTGAAATCAGTTCGGATGACGAAAAGGATTAGAATTGAATCAAAATGACCAAAATTGATAAAATAAAAACTTATAGGACCGTTTGTGGATTCGATCAAAGTTACATGACCATTTGTGATTTTTTCTCTTGAGATTTGCAAAGAAGAATTTGTTATGGTAAGCAAAAATCATGAATGTTTGGTAAAAAAAACATTCATTAAATAAAGGCAAATTTGTCAATACATGTACTTCTTAATTTCACTTTTGAAAGGATATTATGAAACGGAGTACCAAACTAATGTCCCCTTGATAGACCGAAAATCCAGTTTGACTGATTAAAAAATATAAAATTACAAAATAATTCATTGATGCAAATAGGTGGAAGACCAAAAAAAAAAAAAAATTCAATCAAATAGCTTTTTTAGTATGTCAAAAAATTATAATAATATTTCAAACTACGAAATTCTTGTAATAATTTGAACGGAATTTTGTAGTTCGGCCTCCATTATATTCCTCACAATTATCCAATATCTATTTCATTTTCTAAATGATCTTTTTTCGAAGTGGAGCTAGTGATCATCCATTTCTTTCCATACCATGAATGCATAACCTAATTAAATATAACCAGATTACCAATAGAATATACATGAGAATCATTAATCTATAACTATATAATACACCAACATCTTTACATCTTGGGTTTCCGCCCTTTTTTTTCTTGTCCTTGATTTGGAGTTAAAATGATCTTGACCGTTTATCTATTATGCTTTATAATACATGGTAAGTTTGACTATTAAATTAATTACCCACACCCCTTATTCTAATCTCACCATCAAAATTGCCTAATTATGCATGATTAGTTCATATGTTACAAATCACACACCTATATAAGGAGCTTTTGTTAATCATCTTCTATTTCATCTTTTTGTAGTGAGTAACTCTTTTTTTTTTCTTTTTTTTTGTCCTTTTGTTTCTTCTTTTCTTCATCATATTCTTTTTTGTATCATCTTCTTTTCATTCGTTGATTATATTGATCTTATAAATTTTATTCATTGTATTACTGGATTTTGTAGATTCCGCGGGTTTTATTCAAATATCCGTCTGATATAGTATTAATACTGAAGAGAAGAAGATGGAATACTAGAAGAAAATAAGGAGCAGAGATGGCCATCCATCTATACTTCCTATCATCGACCTTGGATTATGTTGAATCTAAATAAATATATTTGTAGTTGGTAAAAACCATAAGCATTTGACATATTATTTTGTTTTTTTTTTATCTATATTTGACACATGAGTGATATTTAATATTTATAGAAAATAAATAATATATATTGTCAATTAGCATCTTTGTAGTAATTTGTTGCTACTATTGAGGCCGATTTGGCTAACCAATAATATTGTTATTTCCCTTGAAAAAACCAATTTACATACTAATTAATGTATTAATGTCATGGTATAGTATTATCTTCTTTATTCTTATATCTAAATATCATTATTGTTTAATTTCACTAATTGTCCTTTATATTTAAATCAACTTTACAAAATTTAAATTCATTAAGTATAATAGCTATAATATAAATCTAACACCATACTTTAAAATTTTCAATATATAATGGACAAAAAATCAATAAATTTAAATGGTGAAGTTCTAAAATAATTACATGGTTGTTCAACAAATAATGAATGTGTCTTAATATAAATTTATCAAGTATGTATACATATTTGGGTGTTAGAAATTTAATCAAATCAAATATCATATATGATCCTAACTGTTGATTATAAATTATTTTATTATTTTAGTTTTCAAATTTGACAGAAATCATATATCTAGATAATTAACATGCAAATTAATATGCATTAAATATTATAAATAAAGAAAATATTATTTAAATAATATCATAATAAAATTCAAAGTCGATTTTTGTTATATGTGTATATATATGTTTAGATATAATTTTTTTTAGAAAAAATCGATTTACTATACAAGCCTTTATCTATAGGTTTTTCAATAATGTTGATTATATAAGGTTTGATGTATTAAAAAAAAATATGTCCATATATTTAGATTGCTTTAACTTTTCGGTTTCACTATAGATTTTAACTAATAATGTTTAGATTTCAATTATATAATTCTTGAACATTAATTAATTATGAATTAATATTTAAAATATTTGTTGATTATATATATATGAACATCTCATAATTTGTTCTTACTTTTTAACATGAAGTATCAAAATTAATGATGCACATAAACACCATGTAATATGCCATAAATCATATAAACTTTAATTCTACAAATTAAATATTAGATAAAATATTTATTTTTCAATTTTTAATTAGCCACTAATTACTCTTAAATGATGGTCATGGATACAAAATTTTGTGCAATAAATTTGACTTAATACTTTTTTTATACCAATTTTAGACACATCTTCATAAAATTGTTCAATTTTCAATTATCCAACATAACAAAGCAATTAATATTTTACAGGTATATGGTTATGTTTTGACTTTTATATTTAATATTAATACATTCCTTCTAACACAACCTTCAATATTTATTGATATAATCCGCACACCAGATTAGTGGTTTAATTCAAGGAACATTTGTTATTTAAGTCATCTCTTTATAGTTCATTCTCTACATTTCCTAGCTTGCCAACCGCTCGGGCTCAAGTTTGTCAACTGTCTCCTCTCCTATTTGTTTTTGTTGATGATTTTGAATCGTTTCTCCATATAATTTTTTTATTTGTTTATTTGATTATTATGATATTTCTAATTTATTGGTTCAGATTGATTTATTTTTTCCATCGAATTTGTTTAAGAGTGTTTTAAGGTCATTTTACAATTTTCGGCGAAAGTCCGCTGAATCTTTCAGAAGCATTGACGTGGCTATTATGTTGATTTGGGTCAAGTTTGCTTGAGCCGCTATTTTATAAGGCCATATTTTAATGGACCTTAGTTTTTTCAGCCCACTTCTTTTGGGTTTAAACTTAAATTTGAGATTTGTAATAGATGTTAAATGTAATTGAAAAATTGTATAAAAATTTAGTAATGTGATACTGAATAATTTGTCGTATCTGTTTTATCGTAGAATATCTTGGAGTATAATGCGTTATTTTGGAATACGCATATATGATTTTTTTTGTTAGACAGACGCGCAAGAGAAAGAAATTGTTTACACATTTTGAGATGATTTTTTTCTTTTACCATTGTAATAACACCTTGATTATTGTATCTCATATTTTTTTCTTCCAATTTAGAGACAATGTGTTACTAAGTGGATTGTAATTTTGTAAGCTAAATAAGCGAGTTGACCTCTCAATTAATATCTTATAGATTAGATATGTTTAATAGCACAACCTTTTTAATTTAGATACTTTATTTGTATAACATTTAAGTTTTCTTTTATTATTAATTATTATGAAATTATGTAGTAGATGTTCAAGGAGCTCTTAATTATGATTTAATATATTTCTTCTAGCAGATGTGCCAAATTTGAGAATCGATACACTTAATTTCATCTTTGTACAATTCTTTCTGATTTTTGTAACCACTAATGTGTAAATTTGTGTTTCCAATTTCAACACAAAAATTGATTTCTTTTTTTTTTTTTTTAAATATGGTTTTTTTGTTGCATGAATGTGGAGATTTTGGTTCTTTAGATACTAAGAAAATATGCATGTGGCACTTGGTTGGTTGTGCCCTTAAAAAGAAGAGGCAAGTGTACGATTTGATCTCTAAAATGGATGTTGGTTGGTGTTGGTGAGTTTGCAAGAGAAGCCAACTCTTTTACTAATTTTATTTTGAAAGTATGATGATGTATCCTTTCGATCATTCAGAATATGCATCGCTTTTTGTACAATTAAGCTTATCAGTAGATGCAAATTTTTTATGTATAGTTACTCACATTCATAACTTGGTTATTAGTAAGTTTTGCAGTAAACTATTCCAATTATTACAATAACTATTAAACAGGAGGAATATGTCTTATGAACAAATTTCAATGTTCATAAATCATTGTTGACGCGAAAAATAAGTCAAAGTGATATAGTAATATACTAAATGGTTTTGATTTACAACACTTTTATCTCGCAAATTGACTTAGTCGTAAAATGCTATATTCTTAACTAGCAGTTACCCCACAAGAGTATGGGATCACTGTAGCAAGGGTAAGTATTTGGACCAAGTAGTATCGAACCCAAAGGAAGTTTCGTATGCGTGTAAATCCCTTGAAATGTATGCTTCGTAACTAATATGGATGCGATTTGATAGTTCTATTTCACTACTATTGAATCAACAGAAAATAAGCAAATAACAACGATTACACTAACTTCAGATGAAGTGCAAATATTGGAGAATGTTGCTTTGGACAGGAATCCCTACGTATACTATCGGAATTGGTTTGGCGACGAGGACTATCGTGGTGTACAAAAGAGTAATCTTGAGTGTACTGAAACTAGGTAATCAACTTCCCTAATCCCGCGCTAAATAAGGTACATCAAAAGCTCGGTTTTTATCCCCGATTACTCAACTAATACCCTCTTTACCTCACAGACCAAATAACCAAGTTATTAAGGTTGTGCTTAATTACTATAGCCCTTATTCAAGTTGGGTGATGCAGTCGTCCTCCCTAAATGAACCGGTATATTACCAACCCCATCACAGGCCCTCTCCTTAAGCCTATTCGTTGGAAAAGAGTGATTCGATCGTCCTTTCTCTAACAACTTTCGTACTCAATTCAATGGTTTTTATTGGATTAGTTATTCAAATTAGCAAATTAAGAAGATTATCCAATTTACACCTCGAATCATCCTAATCGTCTCACCAATTCATTTTTTCTACGCGATCATCCTATCCAAAGCAATCAAAGGTTTAGCCTACAATCTTGATCTTCAACTCACAAATAATCAAGTTAAGAATAGAAATCATCATGCAAGAATATGTAAAGCAAATCAATGATCAATCACTTGAATAAAGAAAACTGCAATTATAGTATGAATGAAATAATCACATAAACCCTAGAATTATTCTTCAAAGAAAATCAAAAAACTGAGCAATTCTCTAATATAAATTCACGAAAACTAGAATGTAAACAAGTAAGTTTGTTAATCGTATCGTGTTTCTCGTGGTGGAATTTCTCTCCTTGTTCCCTCAACCCTAGAGTACTTTTTCCTCTTTTTCTTCTATCTAATTTTTGTCTTTATTTCTTCTCAATTCTGTGTATCTCCTTCTTATTTTCCGTCTGGCCTTATATACTCCGCTTCTCAGACCGCTCGAGCACGACACTTGGTCGAGCAGTATCGCTCGACCACTTGGTTTGATCGAGCGTTTATAGATCATTGGACTTGGTTTCGCTCGACTACACTTCTTGGTCGAGCGGTTTCGCTCGACCACACCTGATCGAGCGCCTCCTCATGCCTCTATTTCTGTCTGCTCGACCGCATTGGTCGAGCTCTAAGTGCTCGACCTCGTCCTTCTATCACCTTTCTTCACTCCAACTAATATTTTTCAGTATTTCTTTCATATCTTTTCAACCGGGAGTCCGATTCATGCACCGCAAAGTCTCACGAGCTCCATTTTCAGCCTTCTTTCCTGTTATACAAACCAAAGAAGTAAATTAGTGATTTTATACAGATTATGCTCAATCACCACAAAAAATATCACTAAAAACACTCAAAACATGGCTAAAACTCGTTCGTAACTCACTCAATTTCACCTCTAATCACAAACTCACTGAAGTGATGTTCTCTTTTAGTAACAATGTTTACTTAGTATTTTCTAAAATCTCTAATTAAAGTGAGAGTTAGTCGATAAATAGTTTTTTAATGTTCAAAATTAATTGTGTCTTTCTAAAATTGGTATTGTTTGATAGTATCAAGATTCATTTAATCTCTGTCGCTACAAAGGAAATAATTACACAAGGAAATCGAGATCTTTTCGAAGGAAATGTGATCGTAAAAAAATCAATGTTTTCGTCCTTAATTTTAACTGGTCAAGAGGGCAAAAAAATTGAATTTTGTCCTTAATTTCCATCTCTGATGATTAATTTTTTTTCCTTTCCATTTTCACTTATATTTTTATTTGTTTTGTTGGATTCAATATGTTATGACAATAATTGTATTTTTCGATACATTGAGATATCATGATTATAATAATCAGAAATTCTCTATTTTTTTTTTTTTTTGCCTTTTTTGTTTTTCGATTGCCTACACAAAGCCATTTATGCACAAAAGTTTAATCAAGTGCAAGTTTCTTGTGATAAGATGTCTCAATCTGATTATAAGCACTCAAGACTAATTACTTTGGTTCTATCATGAAAAATGTTCATATTGTTCACCTTATTGAGTTTTCACAGAAAGATATCCAAAAAAATTAAAATTAGAAAGTCTTCAGATCAATTAAGTTGGTAGAAATGAACAACATAATAAAGTATTTTTTTTTTAAAAAAAAATTACCTCTATGATAAACATGAGACTTCTACATTCTTGTAAATTCATAATACTTGATTTTAAGTCTTATTGTTGAACAACCAAATATCTAGGAAGTTTCGATGAATCTATTTACAAGGTTTTTCTTAAAGACAACGTCACAACTTGAGGTTCTTACTGGACGATGAAATTATTTGAATTTTGTCAAATTTTAGAATGGATACATTAATTTCATATTTGTACGTTCCTTTTCGATTTTTTTGTTCATGTATGTGTAGATTTGTGTTTTCAATTTCAGCACATAAATTGATGTTTCCTATTTTTCAATTTTGTGGTTTATTTGCCGCATGGATCGGGAGATTTAGTCCTTTTGACACTAAGAAAATATTCAAGTGACAATTGATTGGTTGTGCCATGATAAGGAGAGACAAGTGTATGATTTGATGTCTAAAATGGATGTTGGTTGGTAAGTCCATAAGAGAAGTCAACCCTTTACTAATTTTTAATTTGAAAGTATAATTAAGTATCATTTTTATCATTCAGATTGGAGCAATTTTTTGTACAAATTAAGTTTATCAGTATATGCAATTTTTTTCCTATATAGTTATAATCTTTCATAACTTGGTTATTAGTAAGTTTTGCAATAAAATGTTCCAAATCACAATAACCATTAAATTTGGGGAATATGTCTTATGAACAAATTTCAATGTTCATAAATCTATGTTTCTTCGAAAAATAAGTCAAAGTGAAATAGTAATTTACTAAATGATTTTGATTTAAATGACTTTTTATCTCGCAGATCTCTAAAGTGATGTCCTCTTTTAATAACAATGTATGCTCAATATTTTCTAAAATATCTAATTAAAGTGGAAATTAGTCGATGAATAAATTTTAATGTTCATAACTAACTGTATCTTTCTAAAATTTGTATTGTTTGATAGTATAAAGATTCATTTCATCTTTGTCCCTACAAAAGAAATAATTACACAAGAGAATCAAGATATCGAACATCTTCAAATACGAGATGTATAATGCAACATTATATTTTCTTGAATTGTAAGGAAAAGAAATTGAATTCTTTATTCTGAATAATTATATCTTTAAATGGTGCAATGTTTGTGTGTGAGTTTTACTCAAATAGGAAAAAAAAAGGTTGAAAATGAAGGGCAAGAAGATAACAAATACAAATGAAGTCCGATAACCAAAAATTGGGGAAGGTTCCATACAAAATTTTGTTGAAGAAAATGCGATCGTAAAAAATCCAAAAAGTTCAAGATGATGTTCGACAGTTGACCAATCTGAAATAGGCACAAACCCAAAATTGATAGTTGTTCATCAAGTGCTTGATATATTATTTAACTAAACAAAGTTACACCAGCCTTTATGATATTTTGTTAATCTACTATGTAAAGTTTTGGAGTTGCATGTTATTTGAAGGTTTAAAACTTAAGATGTCATGTGCAATACAATTAAAATGCATTTCAGATATTTATTGATTTTCTTTGTTTAGTATATTTTATTATTTTGTATAAAATATAATGATGCATGATTATTTAAAAGTACAATTATAACTTATACAATATTATTAAATATGCATTGAAATAATATTTTAATAATGTTAATATAACAACGTTGAATCAACATGATATACAATTGCATATATGTTATATTTAAGAATACATTTAGTTTATAAAGTAATAAGAAATGTAAATATATCGCACACATACAATTTTATAAAATGGTATAAAAATTCTTTTTTTTTCTTTAACATTTACTAATTCTGATTTAGTAACATTTTTTACTCAGTATTTTCTAAATATCTAATTAAAGTGAGAATTAGTCAATGAATAAATTTTAATGTTCATTATTAATTGTGTCTTTCTAAAATTTGTATTCGTCTGATAGTATCAAGATCCACTTCATCTCCATCGCTGTAAAGGAAATAATTACACAAGGAAATCAACATCTCGAACATCTTCAAATTTAAAATGTATAATGCGACATTATATTTTCTTGAATTTTATGGAAAATAATTTGAATTTTTTTATTTTGAATAATTCTAACTTTAAATGGTGCCCTGATTGGTTGTGGCTTTAGTTTTTTCTCAAATAGAACGTCAAATGCAATCACATATTTTGAAAATTTTAGAATTAAAATAAAAATTCCTCACAGTGAGCTTGAAGATTGAGTCTGTTAACGTTTCCCAAAAAAAGGGCAGCATTGATGGTGAAGTTGTCCTTATTACTGACACAAGAATTAGTTTAGAGATTCTTGCTTTTCCAAATAAAATGTCGTCATCGGTAACTTTCCTGCATTTTTTTATAGTGTTGGGGGGTTCATTTATTTTATTTTTTCATTAAAAGATGAGAGAAATGAAAAAGATTTTATTTATAACCTGATAAGCATTAAATTATGAGAAAATATGGAATGAATAATTTATGATTAAATTAAGAACTTGGATTATCCATCAGCTCCTTTCAATTGCAGATTCATTATAGACTTCAGTTTCACATTTTTTTTCATGTTCTTCTTTGTAAATGATTTCAATTGTCTTCTTTACTATTATTGAATCATGTATCTTTTTTTTTTGTAGGTTTATTCATTGTATTAAATGGATAACTTTTTTCCTCCTAATATAAACATTGTTGTGCATTTATATCCACCGTTGTTACATTTATCCTAAAAGGTGATATCCACTTAAATCTGCTCAATTGCATTTTTTTTCCAATTCTAAAAAATGCTTGATTATGAGGCCATGACTTAAAAATTATCAACATTCATTTTACCATTTAGTTTTCCCTTAAAATGTTTTCTCTCTACCTTTGTGTTAGGCTATGATTCATAAAAACTTCTTTTCGAACTTTTTTGTTTCTCTCTTCGCCAAAGACTCTTCTTCTTCTTTCGCCTACCAATGAGTTTTTATATTAGTTTGATTTATTTTGCAGGTCTGTGTTCCAAAGTCAACAAACAGGTAAATATTTTTCAATTCATATGGTTATTGAAAATTCTCCAGGTGTTAAGTTTGTTTTGAAGTTTAATATGTCTAATTCATAATCTATTTATCTAATGACGGGTTCTTCACCAATATTCCACTTTGTAATATATTGAATTTTTTGAAATATTGAATTGGCTTGCTATGAATTATTTCAGTTATATAATTTAGCATGTGAATATGATTTAGGATTGCAGAAAAAAACATATATATGAAAGACGTTATCTGCAAGTTTGAGGACTAATGACAAGATTGTCATTAATATTTCATCCGGTGGTATAGTTTCACTTCTCTGCTCATTCTAGGTTTGTCGTTCCAATTAATGCTGCCGAAGATTCTACTTGTAATAATAATCATGATAGTCATCTTGTCGAGCTTTTGGATGAGATTGATCTCATCATATAGGATACAATTGCGATGGTAAATAGATATTGTATTGAAGCTCTTAATACTACTTTGAAGGATATTGTGTAGTTAACCTATTTATTATATTCTTGATTACTTTTTGGTGATAAAATGGTTGTGTTTGGAGGCGATTTTTTGACAAATATTGCAGATTATTCCAAAAGGAATGAGGCCTGATATTGTTCCAGTTACAATAAGTTCATCTATTTTGTGGAAATGATTGTGCCTTACTGAAACTTACAAGGAACATGCAGTTGCTGTTGGGAAATTAGGGGTGCCCGGATCTATTCGAGGTGTATTTAAATACATATTTAAATAAATTAATTAATTACTAACATGAATTAATCCTAAATAAATTCAACATAATAATTAATAAGCAAATAAACAACATGCGTACACATAATCCACGTAAATCCTAAGCATGCGGAATCTAGGAGTTACGAGATTACGTACCTCTTGTAGAGACAACCATTGAGACGATGGATCTACCCAAAGTGTCTTCTCAAATATGTCCCACGTCCATGAACGTAATCTGGTGGGAGGATTCTCAACGAACGATTTTAATTTAAAGGAGAAAATAAAATTATTTAGCCACCACCTTTGTGGATTTCTAATTTTTCCAACACATGGAATTACATTGGGGATGAAAATTTCATCCCCTATTTATAGGACTAGGTGGGGACGAAAATTAGGGCATTATTGGGCATTGGGAAATTTTATTGCTTCTTCTTCAAGATACAATCTAGAATATATCCAATATATTTTATTTCCCAAAATATCTCCCAACAAAATCTTCTCCTCCTTCTTGTCACTTAATTTTCGAAAAAATGACCAAGTAGGGAAGAAATAAGATCTTTTTCCTTTCTTGAATTTATGGGATAAACTTGTATCTCAAGAATACTTATTCCATAAGATCTTTCCAAGAAAATCAAGAAAAAATCTTTTCTCTCTCCTACACATATTTTTCGAAAATAATTAGGAAAAATAGGCAAAATATTTTTTTCTCCTTTTCATTAATTGGACTTTTATTTGGGCTATTTGAGGGGCCTTTAGGAGAATTAAGATTGGACCTCCAATGGGCTATGAAGCTTTAATATTTAGCCAAAATATTATTCAAGCCCATTAATATTAATTTACTCCACTATAAAATTAATATTGAACTATCCAACTTAACTCATATTACGACTTCACAATAATATGGCTCCCGGTCATTATTTCCCGTGTTTAAGATTATCTTAGTCCATTAATTAATTAAGTCACTGAACAGACTTTATATTAATTAATATATTTGTCCTTGGAGTAAAGACAGCTCAACGTTATTATCCATACCGGAAATAAATTTCCACTTGCAAGATTTGGTATGATAAAGATTTTGAGCCCACCAAGGGGAAAAATCAAGCAAGACGTACTTGCACACGATTCTCCGTATTAAATCTTAGCAATCGTCGTGTAATCAATAATATTGCAAGGTATCGAATCGCATTGATTCTCTTACCATCATAAGTCAAAGCAATAGTTATTAATTCCACACGATCTATTTAAGGGACGAAGATTAAGAAATAACGAACCAGTGAGGTCTAATTCTTGTATATTCAGTACCGAAGAATTTATCCTCTTGTAGGTCCTATTCAGCGCATTACAATGCACTAGTGTAATCTCTTGGTCAAGACAAGTCAATCTGAGCCTTACACTTCAACCTTTCATGATGGATTGTTCATTTCCATCTGGGTTGTGAATTTGTACTTAGTCACGAGGAACTGTTAATTTAATCTTATGTGATCTGGTATCACCAAATTAACTGCAACGTAACACGTACTAACTTATTGAACATGTATGTAGTAAATATATATAACATTCATTCATATTTAATGCAACATGTGATAAATAATTTATTTCAGTAAATAAAAAAGAAATTTGGTTTGGTTATACAAAGTAAAATCATACTTTTCAGTATAACTCCAACAGTTGCAAAATTTAGAATCGGTTGATGGTTTACACATATAGAAAGTTTTTTCTGATTGGATAACATCTATTGGAGATGGAAGTGTTGGATCACGAACTGAGTATGATTTTGATGTACAAATACCGGATGATACTTTTTTTGAGAAGTGGTGATGATTTGGTCAGTACAATTGTTGATAGTATTTATTTTGATTTTAAGAACCTGATTGACGATCACGATTATTTGCATAATAGAGTAATCCTTGATCCTAAATTGAATATTGTTGGGTCTATAAACAAGCATATTATTAAGTTGAATAAAAATGACTTATTTGAGCTCTGATAGTCCTTGCCATGCTAATACAAATGTTGATCATCTTTCTGATGTGCATACTCTTGAATTCTTTAATAGGCTGAAGTGCACGGGCGTTCATGATCATGACTTGAGTCTCAAAATTGGAACATCGATGATGTTATTTAGAAACATTGATCACTCAAGGTTTTATACAATGGAACCAGGTTTGATCTTTTAATATTATTTTTTTAATTTTTTTCCTCATCTTTTAAAGGTTGAATATGTATTACTTCATTATTTTTGTAATGAAATGTTTTTTTTCAATATGTAGGTTGGTTATTACGAGGATGAGTGATAGAATTCTTGAAGCTAAGGTTCTATCGAGAAGTAATGTCGGATAATTACTTTTGATACCTAGGCTTACGTTGACTCCTTCTGGTCATAGATTTTTGTTCAAATTTCAACGTAGACAGTTTTCGTTGATTGTTTCATATGTTATGTCTATAAATAAAAGTCAAGGACAATCGTTTTTTCATATAGGGGAACTTTTGCATAAGTCAGGTTTTAGTCATGACAATTGTATGTAATTGTTCCCGGATAAAAAGTCTCTAGGATTTGAAGATCCTATTGTGTCATGAAGATAATTGTGATTGTATTATCACGAAAAATATAGTTTTTAATGAAGTTTTTAGGAATATATAATTTTGTAATAATAAATATTCAAATATCACAACTTTTTTATGATGTTTTATTTTTGTTAAGTCCTTTTTCATATGGGATTATTAGAATATTAATTATTTGTATTATTATACATAAATGAATTATTATATTTTCTCAAAGACTTTGTAATGAGCCTACTGGTTGTCAAATTATTAATTTACATGAAAATATTATATATCTTATAGATATAAATATATATACAAAATATTGAAATAAGTTATTTGTTGTAAATTTCTTAAATTTAATTTAGTAAAATATAAGTCAAAATTATACTATGTTTTAAAAATTAATCAATATTTTTATCATGAATAAAAATATTACATCAATATTTGAACTTTGTTATATATATATCATAATATTAATACAAAAAATTTTAAAAAATAAGTAGGGTTAGTTAAAAAAATCACCACTCTTTGGGTTTTTATCAATTACGACATATCATTTTTTTCTTTATAATTCAAGACAACACCTTTTAAAATTTTGCAATTTGAAGCAGTTGCCCATTTTCTGGCAACAATTAAATAATGTGGTTGTTGGAGCTGCTACAAAGATGTCTACGTAGAATGTCGAGATTGAAGAATAAAATATTTTTTCATTTTTTTTAATTTGAATATTTTTTAAGAAAATAATATCTAAATTTTTTTTTTAAAATTTAAATATAGAACCCCCAAATTTATCCTGATAAAAAAATAAACTTTTATTATTTATCTCAGAAATTTAAAATAATAACGTTAAATTGTCAACCAAATTGCAGCTCCAAATTATTTAATATAAAAAAAATTAAATATTTTTTTCTTAAAAAAATAATTAAAAAATTATTTTATTCTTCAGTCTTGACATCCTATGTGTACATTTATGTCAACTCCGGAAGCTAGATTTATTGTCAAAAAATTGACAGATGCTTCGAATAACATAACTTAAAAAGATGATGTCTCGAATTGCAAAGAAAAAAATATGTTGTAATTGATAAAAACCTTAAAAGTTGTGATTTTTTTTTTTTTTTGCAATGAACCCAAAAAAAATACTATAAAGTGAAGAATATTAATTCTTCTTTGCAAAAAATTTTCTTTAACAAATCAATTTTTATGAATAAAATTAAGGGAGACACCAAACAAACCCCATATGTTTTAAGACAAAATATGCATACAAAAGATAACCCTAACACCCTCATATAAAAAGGTAATAAATTAATTTTATGTACATCATTCATCTATAAATTAATCATAAACTCTAAGAATATTTATTTTTTGAAATTCACATCCATAAACCCTTGCAACCTTTTGATCCAATATTTTATTGCAATCATCATTATCATGAAATTTGAAAATTCAGTGGAAATCATATTTTGATCTTTTTTTTTTTAGCATAAACTTTGAATTTTTGTGCCCAGTCACGCCATTGTGGCCACAATTACGGCTGAACGGAGGTGAGCCATTGCGGCCTTAACCGCCAGGCAAAATTAAAAAAAAAAAATTGTACAAGTTTTATTCGGTCCCAAGGGCCGAACGACCATGAATGGTCGATCGACACTAAGCTGTTAATGAAGCTCTGGCCAAACAACCATTACGCCATGCATGAAGCTCTGACCGAGCATATCGTTATGCTTAATTTTGTAGTCGAACGAAGGTATATGACATTAAAATTTTGGCAAATTTTTGTTTCAATAAGAATCAAAGTGCAAGAAAGTTCTTTTTGGCTTGGGAGAAAAGGGAAGTGATGGTGCATTGAGATGGGGAAAATAAGAGTAATTTTATTTCTGAAGAGAAGGGTAGAATTATAATGATTTGTGGTGAGTTTAGTGGTTCCCAATATCAAAATCTTAATTTAAAACTCACATTATTATGAAAATAAATAAAATAACAAGATGTCAATATAATTTAAATTGTATATTAGTCCAAAATAATATTTTATCATTTAAAAATTTGGTGACAACAATGACCGTGCGTTAGCACGGGTGCAATACTAGAATTATTCCTAGAAGTATAGAAATTCAATTTATTTCGTCCACTCGAATGTCGAAATTCAATGATTTGAGTTTTCATAGAAGTATGTATCTCTTTACTGCATTCTCAGATTTAACGTTTGGAAAACCAGTTAATGAACGTCAATTGATTGGTAATACTTAATTTAATTCAAGTGTTTTTGTGTTTTCTTACTTTATACTTTTTTTTTTATAAAAAATTTAATATTGCAGATGTTATTGGAAGAGTTTGCGAAATTGGTGACATCCAAGATAGAGAAGTGAATATGAAGCCCACAAAATTATTGGAATTTTTCCTAGAAAATTTGGAGTAAGTAATAATTAATTAATTCATTAATCTATTATTATATATATTATTAATAATCAATTAAAAAATATAGATATATCATATGTTTAATATGATTTTACCATAAGTTATGTTTTTTGTGTAGGAGTTCTCGGTTAAAAGTGTCTCTATGGGGTGAATCTATCAACGCATTGAAAAAGGTTCGAGAGTCGGGTTCGAATGATCCACCAGTACTCATTCTGCAAATGTTTCGCCCAAAACTTTATAATAGTAAGTATTATATTTTTATAATCTAATATTGATATTGATAAATATTAATTGAATACTAATGCCTCATGTAATTTTTGTTTTAATTTTATGTATTTATCACTTGGTTTGCTTATTTTTTTAGTACATTGTAATAGCAATATGTATTACCTAAGGTTTTAACATTATATATACAATGTATATATACATATTTTAAATTGTACAGGTGAGTACTCAATTTCAACCTCTTTTAATACATCAAAAATTGTCTATGGAGATGATATACAAGAAATACTCGAATTCAAGAAGAGGTATAGTTTTTCTATTAAGATAAATCATATTTTCATATTTTATGTTTATTGTTAAAATTTATATTAATATACCTTTTTATTTTTCTTTTTTTACTACAGTTTTGAAGCTATTTCAAAGAACCAAAATCCCTCTGGTACTTTTTTTTTGTCATCCTTGAGTGACAGCGTTAATGATGTTCGTGGCCTTCAGGTCATATCTATTGACACAATCCTTCAAAATCTCAAGGTAAATTTTACAAATGAATTATAATTAAGCAATTATTATTCAAGAAATTTTTTATTTTTAAATCAATAAATATTAATATTTTATTTGTGTAGATGTAATATAAAAATGTATAGATTGGTCAGTTTTGGATTTGAGTAAGGATTGTTAATTTAGAGTCATTTGACAACTGGTGTTATAATTCTTGTGCAAAATGCTTTCGCAAGGTGATTAAGGACAATGGAAAATTTTATTATTCTAATTGTGCCAATGATAATGTTTCTATGATCATAAGGTAAATTAATTGTTATTCATTATAATGATTATATCCATATTACACAAATTTATTTTTTTTTCATTTAATTGAAAAAATTATAGTTGTATGATCTATTCTTATTTAAAAGTACGGAATCAAGGTAATTGCTTTCGATGGTTCGAATCATGCTACTTTGAACCTATGGGACAACATCTGCAATGAATTGATTCATAAAAGGGCATTTGAATTGCTTCAAAATAAAAAAGAGGTACACTAAAATAAATTATATTGACAGATATAACACTTTTGTTGCAGTGATTCACTTAAATATGCAAATTATTATTTTCTTAATAAAGATTGTTGATTTCAAAATATTTCTTTTTCAAAATTCTATTAATATTTATCAAAATGTATAATTTTAACAAATACGTTTTTGTAATATATCATTGTAGGATGAGATTGGAGTTGTTCCTGTCGAGAAACAAGATTTACTTGAATGAGTCATTCTTTTCAAAATTCAGATTAAGTCTGATGTTGTTAAACGTTGTAATGGTACTTTAACGTTGTGAATGTTAAAACTGATCCATCTATGATTGAGAAATATTCAATTTTTCTTGATGAAGATGTAAGTCATCATTCCAAAATTGTTATTTTTTTTAATATAAGAGAGGTTTATAAATGTTATTAATTGTCAATTATTAAATATTATTGTTTAACTTATTTTAATAATACTTAGGACTTTCAAATCACTCCAAAACATGATGAATTTGAAGATTCCAAGAGCTCAAAGGTATAAAAAAATCATATTATTTCTATATTTATTCTATTCCGTTTTTAATATATTTATTTATTTATATAATGCTTATATTATAGGATGACTCTTCATACGATAAGGAACTTCTCCTGGCAAGTTAATACTTCTGGAGTTGAAACAATTGATGTTGATCAAGCAAGTTCATGTGTTAAGAGACAATTTCTTGATCGTGGTTCTACTAGCGATTCAAAGAAGAAGACAAAAATTGTGTTTGAATAAGTGCATTTGACTATTTTATGCCTTATTTTTTTATGGTACTTTGCAAAAGACAATTCTGGTTATGTTTTTGTTTGATTTTTTTTGAATAATAATTGTGATGTTGGCATATTATGAAATGGTTTTGATGTTTAATTTTTTTTTCAATTATCATATTATTATTTCTATCATTAATATTATTTATTGTTGATAATTCATAATTGTCTATTAGTTAAAATTTTGTAGTTCTTTACGTTTTATTATTTGCATATTTTTGGTAATATTTTATAGGAAATGTATTACTTTTTTTTAAACTAAATTTTATCTTATCCGTAATGTATATTTTGAAATGTAAAACTTATCAAATCGCAATAATTTGTAGATTTTATCAATGTCATATAAAGTCTGATCAATGATCTAATACGAAAAATATTATCAAGATTTAGTTAAAGTAAATTATTATTATTATATATAAATAAATTATTATAGTTTATGTAACACTACATATGTCGATATAATTTTTTTAATATTATGCTCAACATGAAAATATTAGATAACTTATATACATAAGTATATATATTTTTGTCACTATTTATAACAATGTACTTACGAATTATGTGTTGTAAATTTCTTAAAGTTTAATAGAAAAGATTATGGCAAATTACATATACTTTTTAAATAAAAGTTTATATTTAATTTTAAAAAAATTTAAATATTTCTCAAATATATATACTTTAATAGATATATAACAACATTAAAATATTAAAACGTATACATATTGTAATGTCTAAAATTAAAGATTTGAAGTATAAACGTTTTTCTTTTAACATATCAATATTGTTATTAATAAATTTAAATAATTTTTAAAAAATATTACTTTGGTTTAAAATTTGTATTATTATAAACATAAAATTAGACAATATAAAAATTTATAACATTTATTTAATACGTATTTTATAAAAAAATATAGAATAATATTTTATAAAAAATAAAAAATAATATTTTATAATTTACACATGTTACAAAAATGACCGTGCGATAGCACGGGTGCAATACTAGTTAGTTTAAAGCATCAACATCATAGTATTAAGAATTAAACAAAGATACTAATCATATATATTTAATTTCGTCGATGGCCAACACCTGGCAAACCCCATTACACCCTCAAAAGCACAGACAACACTCTTTAATTCTTTTATAATCTCAGTTGACAAAATATACACAATTAACAAATCGTGGCTAACAAAATTTTATTATTCTTTGAAACTGACACTAATGACTATTTGCAATCGTTCTGATCAAATTTAATCCTATCATAATTAAGTGATATTATCTGAAATCACTTTTTTGGTAAATAATTCAACTAATTAAATAAAAAGCATACAAAGTTGCTGAGCTCAATTAGAGGCCAAATTACTCAATCAATCAATTGTCAACCCTTCTTTTAACAAACCCATGTCTCTATTGGGATCCAATAATTGACTTGGCCCTTATCACTTAAGGAAGGAAATATGAACAATTATTGATCATTTATATCTGTTTCATTACATATAGTAAGTTTTATATTATTTTTTATGTCTAATTAAGAAGACTGTACTTCTTGACACCGTTACAATCAACGACATAATTTTATTTGTCTCTCAAGTAATTTTTTTTTTTACATATGCAATTAGCATCTTAGTGAGTGACATAATATCTAGAATTTTAAATTTAGACAATAATTAATAAAATATTTTTTAGCATTTAAATTTATACAACCCGATGCAAAAAAATATATAACATTCATATAAAGATACATAACATTCAAATGAAATATTAATTTGTAATTATAATAAACAAATGGAGGCATAACTTTTTTAGCATTACCTTTTTTTTTTTTTTTTTTTTTTAAAGGCAAAATTACTTTTACATACAATTTGTCCCAAACTATTACTCAATTAAACGTACAATTTATTTTATTATTACTTTAAGGTTCAATTTTATTTCACATATGCAAATTGGACTACGTATGCATATTGCATCTTACAGTGAGGGAGCAAAAAAAAATTGGAGTACAACTCCTGGTCCCCAAAAATTTTAATTTTTTATCTAGAACTAAGTGCTCTGTTTTCCCAAAACCTAAATCACGTCTCTCCCCTGTCCAAAAAAAAAATCACGTCTCTCCATTAATAATTCATTATATGTCGTTTGTTTATTCTAAAAGAGTTGAAACTATATATGCATATTAATCCACTTATTTTTACGGAAAGAATTAAAACATGCATCAATTGATTCACGTCACTTAAGTTGCTATTTTACTTGATCGGAGTAATTAATTTGTTTGAACAAATTGTAGTGGCCCGTGAAAGGACGTACGTTGACTTCAATTCTATTTGGTGTATTAGGTTTAAGGGAAATAAATAAATAGATGGTAGAGTAAATAGGTTTGATGATGATGGTGTCACAGAATTTGACCTCCAAGATTCGTTAATCCAGTTGGTGAGGTTGCCAAAAAAAGCTACCATGCACAAAATATCATGTAAACTAACACTTTTTCCGCCCAATTTCAATTATCGTGTAAGGAAGTTACATTACAAGACGATTGACTTTTAATAACAAAAAAAATCATATTATTAGTTTTTCTAGCGGAAGTCTTTAATGGTATGAAACTATCTTTAAGAACAATATTCTCTCATTAAATATCATTAAAGACTTTTAGCTAGAAAAATTTTAATGACAAAATTTTTGTCATTAAATGACTAATTTCTTAGTATAGCGTTACACTTACACACGAATTAAAAAACTCATATTATATATATATATATATATATATGTTTAATGCAACATTTTTATCCTTAATTTTGTTTTACTCACATGAGGTAAATTTGCTTAATCATACATACTATAATTGCAGACAGGGCTCTCCATTTATTTTACGTAAATTTCTTGTAAATTTAAAGGGATGTTCACACGTTGCCTCTCACATGCTTAAATTATCACCAAAGAATTTGCTCGTCGGCTTTGGTCTCGTCACTACATTCATCATGACACTATAGTACGTTGTAAATATTATTTGTTCAAACGTTTCGAAACATCAATTTTGATTTTACATATATATAATATAAACCAGAATTAACCCGGTCCATAATCTATTTCAGTTGTTAGCTAGCACACTTCTGCATATTTGTTATATATCATTCTAGAAAAAGAATTCCAAAATCAACAATGGAAGATTTACTGAAGAGAAGGATGACAAGAAGAAAGAAAGCCTTACCCATGTAATTTTCAAATGCTTCACAGTGTATGACTGAGATTTTACAAGTGTTGTCCAAAACCCAGAAGTAGAAACTTTTTCACTCATTTGATATTTTTCCGCAGAAAGTTGGAAAAATAGTAATATAAATTCAATAATATGAAGTATACATATCATTAAATTTGAAGTAGATGTCTTTAGACAAATTGGGTATATCATTGATATACATGACATGTCTAGAAAACATTAAAAATATACAAGATGAAATGCGATTTTGCATCAGAAGAAATTGACTATTTCCTAAAAAATGAGCTCCCATGGTTTCACAGGCCAAAGATTGTGCTTAAATCTCACGCAAAATTTTCAACTTACATAATTAAGCTTTAGTCTTCCAGAACATTATGCAAACTAAACTTTCTATCTTCAAATCTTCACTCCAGTAAAACCCACTCACATTAGATTCAGCATTCCATGCCTGAGCCTATGCAAGAGCTTCCTTCATTATTGAACGGTGTGATAACTGCTGCTCGTAAAGATCACGAAAGACGCGATATTTAGCATCGTGATACTTCCTTACTTTCGGGTCACTTGATGGATGCACAACCTGTCAAGGATGTAAAAAATGCCTTACTACTACGATAATAACTCTTTATAATTAGATAAATTCTTGAAAAAAAATGGAAATGTAGTGTTAATGGCTATCAATACTTGCACAATTAACACGAGAAATATAACAAAAAGTTGTATCCTACATGGCCAGGTGCATTCAGTGCTTTCATGGCCTCTCGGACAGTAGAATAATTCTTGGAAGCAACAGAACCAAGAATTGCAGCACCCAAGAGAACGGATTCATTCTCCCGTGGAAGAACTATAGGGTAACCTGTTCAAATTTAGAAATGCCCACAGAAATATATTAGTTCTAAAAAATCCAAAGAAAGTAAAGAATCCGCACCACCAACCTTTATTGGATAGAAGCATAGACGATAGAGAGAGAGAGACCTGTAATATTGGCGTGCTCTTGAACGAACAAGGGATTTTTCGTAAGGCCACCACATGCAAGTAGGGTGTCAATCTGGTGGCAAAAACATCTGTTAAAAATCTGGTGGCCCAAGCTAATGATTATGTAGGGGAGAGTTCAAGATTACAAAAAACTGGGTTGCTTGCTAATAAAATTTAAAACGAGTGGATTTAAAATTAATTTTTTCTCCACTATTTTCATGCAACTTTAAAAACCTATCAATATCAACATGTATAAAAATTATGCAGAACGTTAAGTTGATAAGATCATTTAAACATAAGAAACTCAAAATCTTAATTATAAAAACCAGAAAAATATTGACACTTCATTTGAGTTGGTATTTGCAAATCCATTGCCCTGTCCAATTCCCAAGTCACTAACCTTCTCAAGTATGTTCCAAGTGATCGAAGTTCCAACAGAAGTAATTTTAAATAAGTGATTCTCCCCCTTTCCATCCATTAGACATGATTAAGTGATAAGAATAAGCTATAAGTGCGCACACACACAAACAAATCCTTACTTTGTGTCCCTTATCATTGCAATGCTCAACAATATGTCGTGTCCCATATGCTAGAGCCTGTATTGTGGCAAGATACAAAAGAGCTAGCTGTTTCTCACTTGTACCAAGAGTTAAGCCACATATCATCCCTTTGGATGTCGGATCTGCAATTGGAGATCTAAACAAAAACTTAGAAGAAAGTATTAAACCATCAGTTGGGAAATTAATTCCTAACAAGGTATCATGCTCTCACCTGTTTCCATGGAAATCAGGAAAGACGTGAATGTCCTTGGTCAAGGCGGCAAGAAATGGAGACCCTACTTCTTGCTTTAGTGATTCCAGTATCTCATTCAGAAGTTCAAATATTGAAATACCTCATATAACAAAAAGATTTTGGGAGAATTTAGGTAAAGGATAAATTTATAAATACGTACAAAGAGAAACAAATTAAGAAGTTGAAGCCATCTCACTTCGAGCAGCAGCTCTGTTGGCGAGGCGTGGGGAGGCAACATGGTCCTCAATGATGTGATCAATCAATGATCCAGTGGCGCTCTGCCCTCCTTCCGTAAGCCAATACTCAGGGACCATACCTAAATGAAATCGTCAAAGTGATCTAAAATGTTAGTTCAAAAGGAAAAAAGTGAATGAATATTTTTCATCTTATGGTATTCAATGAGCAGCAGATAAAATGGTATAGAGAACATTTAGTGCTGAAAAAATAAAATATGAAAGCTAAAAGGAAAATACTTTTATGCACCAGTTACACCGTGCAACTCAAGTGCAATATTAGATGGTATTAGTTGTTTTCACTGAACAGTATTAGTTGGGCTACGCAGGCTAAAAATAGTTTTTGTCAGAATATACCTGACCAGAATGGTCCCCAGACCCCAGGAATGAACAACTTGCTACTAGAAATAGCCATGTGGCAGGTGGAGGTTCCACATACTAACACCAATCGATGACATATTGCGTCCTCATCAACCTCTGCACATTCAAAATCAATCAGGTGTATATATATACAGAAATGATTCCCACATAAAGATGTTGTGTTATTAAGAAACAAATTAAAGACAAATAACCGGTTGATCCTGGATCCGTCACAGGCACACTTTCCATGACTCCCACACCGCCAGCATGGGCGTCTATTAAGGATGTACCAACTGGTGTCCCAGCCACCAGACCCAATTCCTGAAAATATAATATTGCTTCTTAGCGTATATAATTATTTTAGCACACATATTCAAGACAGACAAGAGCATGTGCTTTTAATGTCTGGCTAAACTAGATAGAAGTATCAGTTGGTATCAAGTGAACTTTTCACTAGGTTTCTTGCCTTTGCAGCATCAGGTGTCAGACCAGAGCCCAAAGCATGACCAGGAAAAGCCACACTTCGTCCTGAAACAATAAATATTTACAAGAATTGAGAAAGAATTATACGTGAAAGCCAAAAGAAGAACGAGTTAAGTTAACTATTAGTGGTTTTGTCAAAAAAGAGGGAACATAAGCATATAGCTTAACACTTCTAATTGTTTCCCCTGCTCTGTGAGGGGGCGGAAAATATTATTACATGCTTAAGGCCTAGTTACAGCAACTTCAAAAGCATAGACCTATAGTTATTCATAAATCAACTTCTTATTCAGATATTGCTTTCAAAATAATCAATGATATTAGTTTCATTATTAGTAAAATCCTTTAAAAAAATATCTGTCTCTTGTTCTGTAATGTCATAAAGTCATAGTAATGCTAACAGCAGGCATTCCGCCGCCAGCTCTCAAGGAGTACATACCTACAAAGACTAAGGAGGTGTTTCGTTCATAATTCTTCAAATGAGAATGGTAATGGAAATGAATATAGGGTAATTGTGGTGGTTAATGAGAATAAAAGATGATCAATTCACCTTTTTCATACTCCATATGAGGTAATGACACTAAAAATTAGTTAATCATTACCCCAATTTTCAACTATCTCCTCCCCTATAATCAATTTTTCTCAATCATTCCACTATTCCTCAACCAACAATCATTTTTTTCCCAACTTATTCCAAGACTAGAGCAATACACTAACAATGTGATCATCATTCTCATTTTAATTTACTATTTCATGATTCTGATTACCATTCCCATTAAAGAATTTGAACCAAGCGCCCCCTAAGTTATTCCAAAATTACCACCCAACACACCCACTCATCAAAGTAAAAATAGCAGTTATGCAGAACCGCTGGAGGTAAAATAAGATAAGACCACTAAATATTTAATATCAAAAAACACATTACTGGTTAAAGGGAAAACTATAAACATACCAATCTTGGAATGATGCCCATCAACAAGATCACCTAAACCAATCTCCTCCCAAAAATCATCATCCCAACCAAGAGCTTCCATGTCACGTGAATCTTTCTCATTGATCTGCTGCATATGTGCATGTCCTAAATAAGTCCATTTGCACACTGTTGTGCACATACTCCGTGTATCATCTCCCGTTGCTCTAAAGAAACGACCAATATGACGTACAATATTTTCAGTCTCAGTGAAGTAGCTGGCAGAATGAAGCGGAGAATTTGAAGGACCTACCTATATGATAACCAATCACTCAGATCCATCCACCTAGATGTCATTGACCACGACTCTTGCAGATTTTCTTTGACCCACAGAAGCTGCAATTGCAGTTTTACAGCATTAGACAATCCATGAAGATATTTAAAATGCATTCATAATTAGGAATCTGTAAACTAATCGATCTAAGCTATTTAATGATAATGAATCATAACTTTTTAGAACATTACTACGTTGGGCAAAGAAATTTAAAGAAGAAACTGAAATGTATCTTGATAAAGAATATGGTGAAAGATAGTATATGAAAAGGATAAGACCGGGAACCAATTAATGAATCCTCCCTTTCTCAAAAGTATTGGGAAATTTTACTTTTTCAAGATAAACTTCAGTTATACCGACCCAATAACAATCCTGGTTTTGCATATGATAGTCTGATAGTTGCAATACAATTCGAAAGTGTATATCTTCAACTGCCAAAGAGCAATTAACTCAAAATGATAAGTAACCTCAATTTTAAATTTTCAAGGAGGGTCACAGTGGAAGTGATCTAACAATTTCAATACATAGTGAATTACAGAGATATAGAAAATTATAAGAACGTAAAACTACGACAAAAATAAAATTCTACAAATCCTGAAATCCAGCCAATAATTACAAAATTGTGACACTCCCATAATTAAATAAATACCTTTGGTGGCTGCTGCTCAGGAAATACAGCCCCACCGCAATATTCCAAGACTGGCGACTTAGACGAATTAATCCTCTCAGCCTGGTTTACAGCTCTGTGGTCCATCCACACTATAACATTTCTCCTTGCATCACTGCTCCAAGAAACTGTTACCGGTTCTCCATCATAACCAATTGCAACTGCATACAAGACCAAGTTCACCTGGTAAATAGCATGCCATAAGCTACACGCTCGATAAACAGTGACTGAAAGATGGATCCATAGCATTAATTAGGACACTCGTATTTTCACATACCAAGGGAACAAGTAGCAGCAAAACCCAAACTCGTCACTTCTTCCCCAGAAATATTTGCAAGAGAGCATGCTGCTTTAACAGCTGTGCAAATTGCAAGCCAGATATCGGTTGAAGATTGCTGGATACAACAAAATATCATTACTACAAATTCCAACTTTTCAAAGATGGTCCTCTTAGATCCAAAAACTAAGGAGGTGGTTCATAATTCGTCAATGGGAATGGCAATGGAATGAACATAAGGTAATTGTGGTGGTTAATGAGAATTAAAGATTGTAAATTCACCTTCATCATACTTTGTAAGTGGTAATAAGACTCAAAATAGTTTAATCATTACCTCATTTTGATCCACTACCTCCCCTACTATAATTATTTCTCCTCAATCAATCCACTATTCATCAACCAACAATCACTTTTTGTCCCAACTTAATAAAAAATTAGAGCAAAATTCTAACAATGTAACCATCATTCTCATTGTAATTCATCATTCGATGATTCTCATTATCATTCCCAGTGAAGAATTTGAACCAAGTGCAGCGTAAAAATCTAAAGCATTTCAAGATTCACAGTATTAGACAACCTCAACACAGTCACCATCTTTCCAAATCTGTATGGGGCTACTAGAACTACCTAAAAGTCGTCCACCATTATCGAATAGGCCTGCAGCAAAACAATATGCAGTAAGGACTTATTCGATCTCCATAATTTCAATTAAACAATTATCTGCAGCCTCTTCATCCAAAAAAATTGGTTAAACACGGGAGAAACAAATTAAGGAACACTATTCAGAAATTCAACTAAGCACACAATAGCACAGTAAATTAGCAAGTAAATTTGATTTCTACATAATCACCCACCCACTTTTTCCTGTTTCCCATCATATCATCAGAAAAATACTGATAATTCAGCATAAATTTAACTGTACTCAGAACCACCACGAATTATACCGTACTGAACAAAATAGCATTAATGTAAGAGCAGCATTTAAAAATCTCAAAAGCCCCACCCACCATTTATAATCCGGTTACCAATATGAAACAAGACACAATCAGCAGATACTCTAGAAAAGAAAGCGAATTACTGAAAAAAAGAGTCAACAACGCATATAATTTAGTACGAAATTATTAGTCGATAAAAGGGGAGAAAGCGACCGGCACGTGCGCTTCCGGTGCCGACGTCGACGCCGAGGAAAACAGAGCCGCGGCGAGGCGGTGGAGGTGCGGCGGTGGTCATCTCGATGGCGCTGAAACGGTGACGTTGGTTATGAAAATCTAGAAATGAATTTCTGCTTCTATCTCCCCTTGGATATGCGCCAGACATTTTTAGTTTATATTTTTATTTTTAATACTATTATTAGCTTTCCTAAATATAAAAAATAAAATAAAAGTACTATAGTTGCTTATTTCATACTAGCTTTTAGTTGGATTTTATTTCTACTCGAACAGATGATAGACTAACATTCTCGTGATAGGAATTTTGTTAAATAAAACTAGTTGACATTTACAAAGTTGTATGTGTCATTGTCTTCTTGTATTTTTCAATTTCTTTTTTCTTGTATTTATTCTTTGGACAAGAGTTTGTTGTGCTAATAAATATGTCCATTAAATATCCCAAATGTGCAAATTGGTTGAGGTGAGAATTTGTCTTACATGGTGAGTGAATCTTTTGAAACTCATGCTAAATATTTTTATAAGTGGGATTAAATTTTGGCAAACACTATGATAAACAAGTTTCAAATTGGTTTTAATTCATGGGAGTGTGAAATTATCCAGGGTATCATATGGATCAAGTTTAGTATGTTGAAATTGGTGAAATTAATCAAATAATTCAATTTTATATTATGAAACTTGTTCATGGAATACCAACTCTTAAATTTTTTATAATTTAATAATTTTGCATTTGTTTTAAAATTCAATCCTGATTGTTTGCCACATGTATAATTATTATATTTTTTCTTTAATTTTTAATTGTCACTTGAATTTTTTAATCTAATAATTTTGAGTGTATGGTTTTTTGGTGATGGTTTGGGTGGCTGTGGTGTTTTTGGGCATTATGATAGTTGACTAAGATGAGATGTAGTTTGATTTGTGAAGATTCAAACATGGAATGTAAATTGATAATGTTTTATATTTTTTGGGGAAGTTGAAAATGTACACATTTTTAAACATATATCTATCTAAAACTGAATTAATATAAAAATAAATAAAATTTGTGGTTATATTAGTTTTAAGTTGGAGTTTTAATTTCAATGTATAACTATTTATTATAAATAGAGGTGTCTTGTGTGAGCAATCTCGTCACGACGAAATATAGTTTGAACATGATATTTTATCACTTTGGAAAATATGGATGTTACGTTGATTTGTACTAATAGTCTAATATGAGTTTTTCCCTAAAAATATAATCATAGAACTTACAATTCTACTATAAAGAGAGTCGGTTAATACATAATGTATTTTCAATTACATCGCTGTATGCAGATTCTATACAAGAAATAAAATATTTCAATGAATCACGGAATAGTCTGTGAGAATCCAAATATTATAGTAAAACACGCGGAATCTCCTCAAATAAATAAACAAATTACCACAAATAGAAATTGCCAATTAAGCAAATCTGGAGTTCCCAAAGGTATTTGGAGCCCAAAAAAGAATGATCAAAAAAGAGTTCTCAGACTCAAATTTCATCAAAATTCACAATATACGATGCAGCTGAGGTTTTACGGCACCAAAATCTGAAAACCGAACGATCTACAAAATAGCATGAATTGAAAACCCCAAAACATTAATTGCATCTTCAAAGTTCAAAGATCAAAGAGTGCAGATCTTCATAAACTTGTTTTTACCGTAAACCGATTTTTTTTATATATACATATTTATTTAGTAATATAAGTCACACCCTTTAGTAATATAAGTCACACCCTTCAGTTATCAATGCGACACTCTTTGATATAATATAAGTCACACTCTCCACTTTTTTAAGAATACTTTTTTATAGTAAAAACGACACAATTTTTACAAAGAAAAAGTCACACTCTTTAGTAATAAAAGTCACACTCCTTAACCAGTTTCACCGTAAAACTTGTTCACACAATATTTTGCCAAGATCAAAATCCCTAAAATTTGGTTCTCCAAAAAGCCCAAAATTTTTGCCATGATCAACGAATGAGCATCGATCAATCAATCAGCAGGGAACTTAGAAACCCCAAGGCACTCCTGTTGTATATATATGTATTTACATAATATAATAAGTCGAGATAGCTCTTCACAAAAGAACACATTTTTAGTGAGGTTGCAACCTTTCAGGTTCAACGTAACTATTTGGTGAAGTTGCACCTTTTGATGAGTTAATATCGCAACATTTCGGTGCAACCCTTGAGTATCTATAAATACTCAGGAAGTGTGGAGGATTAAAATATCGAGAATCATACTTTCTCAAGATATCGAGAATTATATTTTCTCGAGACATGCAGAAATCAAGTTTCTCTAAACACTGAAAAGTCGAGTCTCTCTATATATCGAGTCTTCTATTTTTGAGTTTTATATACACACTTGTGATTTCTGCTTCTGAAATTCGTTAGAGTGTAACTATCGAATTTCTATGGAATAGTTTTTGTATCCTTGAATGTTAATTCCTTGTGAACCATTTACACCTATGTGGAGAAATTAATACCTTTAAAGATAATATCGTATTTCAGTGTGTCTAATCTATCATTAACTCCATTACACGTACAAATATACAACAATTTTAAAGGTATTAAGGTTTCTGCAATGGAGTAATGCTAGTGAAGGCACAATGGATGACGAAAAATTTTTTTTTTTTTTTTTTAAATGACAACTTCCCTGATAAATCAGATGAGTTCGAGGACAGATGTTCATTTTAAAAGCCTTTCTGAAATTTTAATTTAATTTGTTTGTATGATTATAAAGAATTATTTTATCATTTAACATGAAGTGAGTTTAATTAGTTCGCAGAAAAGAAGGGGCACTGCAAACACTAGTAGTGGATTGTGCAGAAAGGTGAATTCAAATTTCTTCACGGGAAAAGAAAAGGTTCCAGGCTTTCAGCAATAGAAATCGTTCACGAGGATGTTGGCATCTCAATAAACATTCCAACAGCCAATAGTGAAGATTAAATAAATAAAATGGCAAGTACTCGGTAATTTGGCTTGGTGAGAATTACATTTTCAATTTCAGAGGTCTATCGTCATTTGGACGGACGCATCTCTTCAAAGAGGTGAGAGAATTGGGAAGGTAGGTGGAATGATATATGTTTCTTCCGTATTCTCGAATGGACGCGTTGGTCCAGGCTCGAAAAGTGAGAATTGAAACGGTATGTCTTCTGAAGCTTAAAGTTGATATATATATATAATATCAAGAGGTGGCTGAGGCGGAGGAGATCCGGCGAGAGAGGAGGCACTCTTATGAATGTGCTTCACACCATTTGATGGCTCCAAAAGAAATTACTCTGAAAAGAGTTGCGTTGAATGGCAGAGAAAGAGACGCCGAGTTTCTGTGAGGAAGATGACTCTTTTCTTTTCTTTTTCAAAGTCAATTTATTAAACATAATGTGTGCCTTGGGTCAAATTGCTGAGATTGGTTGAGAATTGTACAACTATGATCCCTTGATTGATTGTGAATATCAAATTAAAATTTGATTTAGGATCAAGGATGATAATATATATTTGTTCTTAAAAGTGCAAATTAAAATTTGGATTTTAATCCAAAAGAGATATTAACTCATATATAATTCATGAAGGAAATACTTATGAGTTAAACAGTGACAATGAAGGTCCACTTGAATTTGGATTTAAATGTTGACTCATATAATTCGTTGATGAATTATTTGAGAGTTAAGTGTGGCGACGAAGGCCCCATTTGAATTTGAAAGCAAAATTGTGTTGTTTTTCGATGTAATTTGAAGATATAATAATGTCATAAGTGTTGTCACCAGATTTTATCACGTCGCCAAGATCACCAGATTTATCACGTCGCCAGGATTTAATTATCACACTTCGCCAGCCCCACCGAGACCCGCGTGATTTGTCGCTTAATGATTTGTCGTCTTTACGCATATGTTTTTGTCATCTTTGACATGATTTGTCGTCTTTATGATTTGTCGTCTTGGTCCTCTTTATATAAAAGGACCCACCTTTCATTCAAAAAACTCCGGAATGTTTCCTCATTCCACTTATATACCTACTTTGGCATTTCGGGGAAGAACTACGGTTCTTCCCCAAGAGTTGTTTTTGTTCGACATTTATTTGTTTGGTGGTCAAATTCAACAAGCCACATCGAGAATCGTAAAATATTTGACCGTCAACAATTGTATTTAGAAGAGTGTAATTGAAAAAATTATGAAGAACGAGGGGACGAACCTCCGAATCCAAGAACAAGAACACGAACAAATCTCCAAATCCAAAAAACCCAAAAAATCTCAAGAACAAACACCATCATCTTCGACAAAACCAAAAACAAAAAATCCAACAAACCCACATATACATACGGATATACATACAAACAGAGGAAGAAGAAAAGAGGGTTTGGAAGGCATACAAGCGCCATGTGAATCCGAACCTTCACCTCCGCTTCCGCCTCAGCCGGTCAAGATCACCAAAGATAACCTTCATTCAAAATCAAAACCCCCAAAAAAAAAAATTAAACACATACCGGATGTATACATACACGATACATACAAAAAAAGAAATAAGAGAGAGATGGAGTGAGATGAAGAAAGGGTGAAGCGCCTCACCTCCGCCACCTTCAAGGCCCACTATTGCTCCGCCTCTGGTGCCGATTCCGCCGCCTAACACCGCAACACCGACCTGATTCGATTCATGTATAACCGCAACGACAGAGCCGCCGCTTCAAATCGGCAAGAAGTCAAGAAATGGCACCGCGTGGTGGTGATGATGCGTTGAAGAAGAACCACAGTGTTGGACGTGGGGGCTTAAGGGTAAACCTCTTTTCCCGTGAATAACACTAGACGTCCCGTTTTAATCATATAATTTGGACCCAGAGCCTATGGAAGGTTAATAAGTTGGATGGTCCTTGATTTGAAACGGCCATATTGTGTTATTGGGTCGATTTGATAAGCCCACTTCATCTTGGGCCTATGTTTTGGGTGGAATTAAAAGGAGGATGGGTTTTTTGGGGATTGGATCGATTTAATTAAGTCTTTGGGCCCAATTTCCTATTTTAATTATCTTGGGCCCAGTGTTTGGGGCTCAAGTCTTGGACATATTAATTTATGGGCTCGGGCTATGTTTGGTCGATTAATTTGTAGTCCGACTTTTAAGCCCAAGTAAAAAAAAAAAAAAAATGAGCAACAAAGAATGCAGAAAAGAAAATTCGACGAAAGCACCCGTGAGTCTCATGAAATTTACTCAAAGAATCTACGAAGAAATTTTTTTACCCACCCCACCTGAGTTTATTATGTTTATGTCATAAAGTGGCTTTTCATTCATTCGTTTATTCTCATTATTCATATTGGTCGCGGTTAACAAATGGTCGACCTAAGCCGGATTTAATTCAACAAAGACGAACGAGCCGAGGTTTATGTTCACCGATTAAACACCAGACTTAGATACCCGCAAAGAAAGTCGAAAGGACGGGTAAAGAAATAAGAAACTAAATAAGATGACTCATACTTACGTATACCCCAACAAAAAAGCGAGTGACGGGTACGGTCGCAGCCTAAATAAGATTTAATTCGAAAGGTAATAGTGATCGCGCTAACATAAGATGATCACTTAAACAAGAGGTTGCATATAAGTTTAACCCATCCGGGTCGCAGCCTAAATAAGACGATCAACCCGATTGACCTCAATAAGACAATCAAAACCAAAGAAATCAAGGTGGAACATGTATACGATCATGTTCAAATCATTCGAAGAAAAATGGCACTACCGCCAAATTACAAAAAAAGCCACTTTAGACGATTATGTCGCTTATTCGGGCGTTGCACTAACACTTTTCTATGACGATTATGCTCACCGCTCGGGCGTGGTAATACCGCTTTTTCGGCGACGACATTCACCGTTTCGGGCGTGGAAATACCACTTTTTCGACGACGATTATGCCCGCCTTACTCTACATGCAAGACTACCACCTTTCGACGATGATTATGTCCACTATCTGGCTACCGCACTACCGCTTTTCGGCGACGATTATGTTACCGTTCGGGCCAAGACTACATCTTCGGCGACGACAATTATGTTCCCTTCTTCTACCGCACTACAAAATTTCTTGAGGATTTAGATCGGCTTACCATTTACAACGCATCAGCCCGCCTTTCCTGGCTGGCTTTCCAACAGGCCACTCATTCAAATTCAATTATTTGTTAAGGATTCGCTTTCTCTCGAGATGGTAGATCGTCATCTTGGTTTCAAGAATTTATCACCCACTCTCACACGGCTCATTACGATGTCCAAATTATTTTAGATATTCTCCGCTTTGCCGAGATGAGATCGTCGCCTTTTACTACGACGGCATCACCGGCTTTCATGCACGGGCTTTCCAACACTTTGGCGCGTCCACCACCGCTTTGAATGCCGGGCGAGTATTCAGCCTTCCTGCCACGATCGTTTCATTTTACTACGACGCATCAAATTTAATTTTCCCAGAGATCGGCTTCTCATTAATTCCTCAATGATGTCCAATCACTGCTTTAATATATTCATTTTCCTCGCTGACGAGATCGTTTGGCGACATGACGCACAAACCGCCTTTCCCTTTGCTGGTTGGCTTTCCGCCACCTCATTCAAATTGCTGGCGCATTATCCGCTTTTCCTGCCGATGAGAGATCGCTTTACTTTTGATGGGCGATGCATCACCATTTTCTCGGCGCTTGTCATTACCTCATGATGATGTCCAATCACTGCTTTAGCTAAGTATTATCCGTCTTGCTGATAGGAATGCTGGAATTTTACTACGATAAATCAAAATTTCGCCTTTCCTGCTGTTTGGCCCGCTTACCCTTGCCATGTCCAAAATCACTGCTTTATTACATTCTCTGGTCGACGACGATGAGATCGGCTGGTCTTTTACTACGACGGTTTCAAATTCGCCTTCCTACACAAATTTTCTCCGCCACTCCTTTGCCGATGTCCAAATTACCGTTGAAGCGGTTATTCTCCGTTTTCCTGGCCACGAGATCGTCAAGTTTTACGCCTTTATTTACCGGCACCCCAATTCCTCGACACGGCTCACATCTCTTGGCGTCTAATTTGCCGCTTTAGTAAGCATCTTCATCAGACGACGTTGATCCGCTTCACTTTAGCGTCAAAAATTTTCCACATTTGGCTGACACTTATTCCGGGCCGAGCGTAAGTCATTTTCGCCATCCCGGATGAGATCGACCGGGCTTTTATGGTATTCATCCATTGCTACTTGGCCGACCTGGGTTTCTTGTTGGCTCTTTTGTTTTGGCTGCGGACTTGGTCCGCTTTATCAAGATTAACCCGATCATTTTCATCGACTTTCGCCCTTTGTAAGACTACGAGTCAATCGACGATGAGTACGGTAAAGCCGCAAAAACCGCTTACCAGAAAGTTGGTCGATGACGAGCAAAAATTTACTCCTATAAATCTCTACAATAATAAGACGATATGGATTTTGAGAAAAGTCGCAAACCGCCACCGTAGTTGGTCGATTTATTTAGTAAAAATTTCCTATAGATCGACAACCATTAAGACGATCCGGACGGAGGAAAGTCTCAAACCGCCACCAGAAGTGGTCGACGACGAAGAAAATTTACTCCTATAGATCGCATAGCTTGGTAAACGATCCGACAGAGGAAAGTCAGAACCGCCGACCATATGTTGGTCGACGACGGCGAAAAACTCTCCTAGTTCCTCAAGTATCTTCTCGCTCTCTCGACGAGCCATCTCAAGACATGCTCATCCCGGAAGCAGATCCCATTCGCTCGTGGGTCATCCCGAAGCAGATCCCATTTCGCTCTCTCTCGACGAGCTATTATCTTCAAGACTCGCCATCCCGAAAGCAGATCCTATTCGCCTCTCTCGACGAGCCATCTTCAAGACCTTTCATCCCGGAAGCAGATCCCATTCTACTTCTCTAACGAGCCATATCCTTCAAGACATGCTCATCGGCTTTCCGATCCCTCGGTTCCGTCCAGTCTGTCGTTTTCAAGATTCTCCGCCTTCGGTGATGATCGTCAGCCTTCCAACGGCCATCGACCAGCCCGCCTCATCTGGGTCGGTTTTCCCTATCCATACGTCCACGTCTGCTATTTTCGAAGATCTTTCATCTCTTTAGCAGATCCCATTCGGCCCTCCAACGAGCCATCTTCAAGACCAGCCTGCATTCCGGAGTAGGATCCCATCCGCTATCTCTTCAAGAGCTATCTTCGAAAAGAAGTATTCTCCATCCCGGAAGAGATCCTATCGTCGGTCTCGACGAGCTATCTTTCAAGCCCTCCTCATTCCGAAAGTAGATCCCATTCCGGCTCTTCTCACGATGTCCAGTCCGCAAGACAGCATTCATCCCTTCGGTGACTACATCGTCGGCCTTCCGGCGACGCCAGCCTGCCTTCCGCTTATTCCTTCCGCTAGATCACATCCGCTCTCCAACGAGCCATCTTCAAGACCCGCTTCATCCCGAGCAGATCCCATTCGACTCTCTCTTACGAGCCATCTTCAAGATCCGCTCATCCCGAAAGCAGGATCCCATCTAGCTCTTCCAGCAGTCATCTTCAAGACTCGCTTCATTCCCGAAAGCAGATCACATCCGCCTCTCCAACGAGCCATCTTCAAGACTCGCTTCATTCCGGAAGCAGATCACATCCGCCTTCCAACGAGCTATCTTCAAGACCCGCCATTCCGAGCAGATCACATCCGCCTTCCAACGAGCCATCTTCGCGCCCGCCATTCCGAAGCAGATCACATCCGCTCTTCCGATGAGCCTTTTTCAAGACTCCGCTTCATTCCGGAAAGCAGATCCCACTATTTTTGAAGACTCCGCCATTCCAGCAGGATCCCACCATTTTTGGAAGAAGCTTCATTCCGAGCAGATCCCATCCGCTCTCTCCGATGAGCTTTTTTCAAGACTCCGTTTCATTCCGGAAGCAGATCCCACCATTTTCAAGACCAAGCCATACCGAAAGCAGATCACATCCGCCCCTCCAACGAGCCATTTTCAAGACTCGCTTATTCCGAGAAAGATCACATCCGCCTTCCAACGAGCCATTTTGAAGACCGCGCCATCCCGAAAGTAGATCCCATCCGCTCTCCAACGAGCCATCTTCAAGACTCGCCATTCCGGAGCAGATCCCATCCTGTTCTTCCAACGAAATATTTCAAGACCCGCCATTCCGAGCAGATCACATCTAAAGACTCTTCCAACGAAGCCATCTTCAAGACTCGCTTATTCATTCCGGTAGATCACATCCGCCTTCCAACGAGCCATCTTCAAAACTTGCTCATTCCGAAAGCAGATCACATCCGCTCTCTCTATTCCAACAGATCACATTCTCCGACGAAAGCCATCTTCAAGATCCGCTATCCCGAAAGCAGATCACATCCGCCTTCTTCGACGAGCCATTTTCCCACGGGACATAAAAAGATGACTCATCCCCTCGGCACGAAAGCATAAAAAAGATTCAGACGACGGGCTCTCGGCACGAAAGCACGTAAAAGACTCAGACGATTTCCCTCGGCACGAAGCATTTAAAAGACTCATACGACGGATTCCTCGGCACGAAAGCATAGAAAGACTCCATAACGACGGCTCACCTCGGCACGAAAGTACGAAAAGACTCATATTCGGGGGCTCACTCAAAGCACGAAAGACAAAAAAGATCTTCAGACGACGGCCTCCGGCACGAAAGTATATAAAAAGACTCAGACGACGGGGCCCAACGGCAAAGAAAAATCTGAACGGCTCACTCAAGCACGAAAGCACATACTAGATCGACGACAAAGAGAAGGAAAGATCCTCTACGGGGGCTCATTCTGAACGATCAAGATCCATAATGCACCCGAGCAAGCTCGAGGCAAACAACGTGATCGGGCAGACGCAACAAAAGTTAAAATCTGGTCGAGACATTAAACAAGATCGAGCTCGAACAAACGCCACGGCCGATCTTGGGGGGCTATTGTTGTCACCAGATTTATCACACGCCAAAGATCACCAAATTTATCACACGCCGCCAGAGTCCCACCGAGACCACGTGATTTGTCGGCTTAGTGATTTGTCGCGGCTTACGCATATGTTTTGTCATGCTTTACGCACATGATTTGTCGGTTTATGATTTGGTCGCGGTTGGTCCTCTTTATATAAAGGACCTCACCTTTCATTGGAAAAAAACTCCGGAATGTTTCCCTCATTCCACTTATATACCTACACCCACATTTCAGGGAAGAACTACGGTTCTTCCCGCAGTGTTCTTGTTCGATTACTTATTTGTTTGGTGGTCAAATTCAACAAGTCACATTAGAATCGTAAAATATTTGACCGTCAACAATAAGTATGATCAAAAAGAGGAAAATCATACTTGAAGATCTCCCAACAAATCGAATGCTAGCAAAATTTATTGGGAGATAAAATCAAAAGGTCTTGTGGAGATATGGAGCTATTACCGATTAAACAAGATGCTTTGATTGAAACCAACTTCATCTTTGGTACAAGTGAAAAATTGGCACCTTGACATTGAATTAAAAAGGCAATTCAATATTAGACATCTGTGAAATGGAAACATGGATACATCTCAAAGTGCATAATCTGAAAATAGTGGGGGTAATACTAGTTCAAAAGCTCTATATCTGACCTATACACTTTCTATTACCACAACAAGTTGAGGTTGGATTCTAAAATCCTTAAGGGTATGTTTGTTTTGAGCTTGAGGTGGATGGGGCAAATCTGGATGGGGGAAAAAGGTGGATGGGGAAAATCCTGTGAATAGTAATCTCTTGTTTGTTTTGAGTTGGATGTAGTAGGATTGGATGGAGTTTTATGTCAAATCAATATTTTTTAATTATGATGATGTATTATTTTATTATTGTTAGTTAGTATGATAATAATTGTATAAAAGAAAAGTGTAAGAAAAGTAGGAGAGATAATGAATTGTTGTAAGAAAAATATGAAAGAGAATGAGTTGGTGTAAGAAAAGTACTGATGTAATAGTTTTAGGGTATAGATGTATAATAGGGGTGGATGTGTATTTGGATGGAGGATGAGATGTGAAAATCCGAAAAGTGGACGGGACGGGGGGAGGCCCATCCCATGGACCTCCCCGGCTGAAAACAAACACCACCTAATAGACTCATAGCTCTGTGGGATGCGTTGTGGACATTCTTGATGAGTCTACCTATGCAAGTAGAGAAGTGAGAGGCCGCTTCTTAGGGATTATATTGGTAAGGTCCTAAAATACTTGCGAGACCGGGATGAGCACAAGGCCCATTACAAATTGGTGCTGCCAAAATAAAGGAGCAAGAAATCATACTCGACGAGAATATGTTTCCATAGTGTTTCGTGTTCAACCATAAGTTAAAGGCTAAGTCCACTTCATGGCTATTTATTGTGTAAAGCAAGTGTGTTTATTTTATTATTTTATTTATCATATATTATATATGTAAATAAGTGGGGGATTGTTGTATATATATGTGTTTACATAATATAATAAGTCGAGAGAGCTCTTCACAAAAGAACACATTTTAGTGAAGTTGCAACATTTCAGGTTCAACGTAACTATTCGGTGAAGTTGCACATTTTAATGAGTTAATATCGCAACATTTCGGTGCAACCCCAGGAAGTGTGGAGGATTAAAATATCGAGAATCATACTTTCTCAAGATATCGAGAATTATACTTTCTCGAGACATGCATAAATCAAGTTTCTCTAAACATTTGAAAAAGTCTAGCTTCTATATATATTGAAGTCTTTATTTTTTTGAGTTTTATATACACTGTTCATGATTTTTCGCTCAAATTGTTAGAAACAGAATTCATCAATTTCGTGGAATAGTTTTAGATCCTGAAGGTTAATTAAGCGTGAACCATTTACACCTATGTGGGAGGAATTAATACATTTAAAGATAAGATCGTATTTATGTGTGTCTAACCTAACATTAACTTCATTACCCATAAAAATATACAACAACTCCCCAATCAAGTAAGAGAGAAAAGCATCAAGAGAAGCATACTTTACCTGCGCCTTGCTCAGCTGTTCACGATCCCAATCGCTCCACCCCACCCACTCCTCCTTCACCATTCCATCCCACCCCAAAATCAGAAACGTCAGCGTCTCCATCGACGCGTTCAAGCTGATGCAACCGTTGAACGAATTCGCCGGAAACCGCAAGTCCACCACTCGCGGAACCTGGAGGCGGAGATGCGAATCAGAAAGCATGGCGATCTGTCTATAATTCCCCACTCCTACAAAAGTGATGTTCGAATTGGAGAGAACCCGCCTGAGAATGACGGGGAATTTTGCGGCGTGTGCGAGCTGAAAAATTAGGCAGTGGTGGCCGGCGCAGAGGTGAATGGTGGCGGCTCCGGCGGGGGTCCACTAGACCCCGAGGCCGACCACCAAACGGCCGCAGCGGAATTGGTTTCCCCTGCGGTGGCGCGTTAGGGCAACCCAGTTGTGGGCGATTGAGTTGTTCGAGGTCACGATGACGCGGATGCGATGGGATCGGCAAATTAGGTAGTAGTTCAGTTCCCTAGCGGGATTGGGGGAGTCGTCGGTTACTATTTGTACTGGATTGAACTCCATTGCTGAACTGAATGTAGTGCGTGTGTGCCAGTCATTTTTGTAGCTTTGCGTGATGAGGAAATTTCATCACAGCCGTTGATTGATGGTTTGCCTATTAACACGTGTAGGGATGGGATGAGCTAATACTCTGTTTGTTTGGTTGACTATTTGAATCCGTAACACTTTATGTTTGAATAGTAATTTTAAAATGGGTTAATTATAAATTGTAATATGTATTTTTGGTAAGTAGTAAATTATGCATATTTTTAATAGATTAGAGTGAAATTTATTGGACTCATTTGTATTAAAATAGCATGATTAATTACTTATGGGTGTTTTAATGATATTATTTTATACTTTATCTATTATTCTGTTTTTAGGTGTCTTTCATGGAGAATTGATTGGGCCATGTCGAAGAAAAATAAATCCTACACTGGACCCCAGTCGATACAAAGATAAGGCCCAACACTGAGGGTATCCAGCACATAATTACTTAGGCCCAGGTAGTAGTTTATTAGTTTGAGGAAATTTCGTGGCCCATGAAACAAAGTTCCAGAACCTTAGTTCATTAAAGTCGGTTAACATATTGCTCATGTGAGTGGAAAAGGAAAGGCTTTGATGAAAGCCCATGACTATCTTATTAAATGTTGACCTAGTACGCCAAATTGAAGGAGGGAAAAAGCGGCGACTTTTGGACGCCAACATGAGATTGGAGAGAACGGGAAAGATGCCCGCAACCATGTTTAGTTAGTACTTTTATCCTATCTTCAGGAATTTTTGAACCCGTGTTTAATGTTGATATTTTAATTCAAGACGTTTATGATATTTATTTTTGGATTGTTTAATTTATTTGGTTTAAATTCTTGTGTATTGGAATTAATTAATTTAGAGTGATCACCTAGGTTAATTGTTTTAATATGTCTGTTAGCTCTAAGCACATGATCCGTAATTGTTGTGTGTGGTGACAATTGGTAATAACTAGTGATTTACTAGGGTAAATTAAACCAAGTTCTTTCGGGTCGAGCTAGCGTACCTGAGAATTTGTTTGCTCTATATTCTAATTCATAATGTTTCTATTAGGTTAAATCTATGGGCGTACCTACACTGCTTAGTTAGAAATGTTCTCTTGAAGAGACGTATTTTCAATTGAATATAATTAAGAGATATGACCGGGAAATCGAAGCGTTTTGATCCCCGGGGGGCATTAATCCTGAAAACAAATAGAGTAAACGTTGAGGTTGAAACCGTCGTGTTAAGCTGGGGATGAATGAACTGCGAGTTGGGGTAATACTTACTTATTATTGAATTTTCTCTTGAATAATTATCGTTGCTTCATAGTTGTTATATGTTTCTTTATTATCTGCTTTTAGTAGTTCTTATAAAAATCCAATCCAACCCTCACTTTTTTTGGTTTGTCCCTATAAATTCATACAATTAGTATAATAATTATTCTACGTTCCCTGTTGATCGACCCCTTACTTGCCACTACTATGAGTTAGTAGGGTAGATTTTGGTATCTATTTTTGTCGCACCTCGGTCAATTTTTTTTATAAATTGTAATTTTATTATTTTTTAAATAAAATTTAATTTGTATTAATAAAATGTGACCGATTTAACTAATACTCATTTTTTGTGAAATTTTTCTATTCACTCTGTCCCGGTAATAATTTTTCGTTTATTTTGGGTGTTTTAATTAAAAAAAATAATAAAATAATAAAAATAAAGGATGGTTTTAGGTATTGGGAGAGAGAAAAAATGTATGTGGAGTAATGATTGGAATAGTGAGTGACATTTTTTGTAATATTATCTTGAAAAATGAGGATAAAAATTATGAATAATGAAATAACTGGAGTTACTTTTTCTATTTATGGAAGGAAAAATTTATAGTGAGACGAATAGAAAATGAAAGTGAGAAACTGATGGAGGAAATATTAGATATAGCTTATAAATGATACTACCCAAGTTCCAAAAAAGTTTGCCCAAAAAAAAAAAAGAAAGAAAGAAACCCCTTGCCAAACTACAATCTCACAATATTTACACTAAATGTCATTATTTTGGAGCCCACACACATAGAGAGTGTTTGTAAAAATCTATCTTTTAAAAAGATGATTAAAATTAGCAATTATGAGAAAATTGATTAATAGTATAAGTTGACTGTGTGTAATATAAAATTCTCCATGGTTCATTCCCGTGTGCTACACTCTTGTTTTTAGCATGTCAATTCGAATATATTTTCAAGCACATCAGAAGGATAGCTGCTTACTTATAACTTCTGCAACTTGCGGTCCATATTCCTTTTATTTACATGGGAGAATGATTTTGTTAAAAGGTATCAGTTAGGAGATTGAGCTTCATTTGGGAGATTCCAAGAAAGAAATAAGAATGAGTCACCTGAAAAATCATGATTATACTTTGTTCAAAGTGTTTGATAAGATGATGTTCTTCTGTAAATAACCAGTGGGAGATTTTTATAAGTGGTTAGAGGTTATTGTGATCAGTATAACTGGTTTTATCTTGATGAAAATGTCATGATGTTGCAAACTTTGGCAAGAGTTGTGTGGATTTTATTTCTAAGTCTAAGGAATGCTTTTATCTTCTGAACATATCTTGAATTAATGTTATGATAGACTGGAGATACTATGCTGTTTAGGTCTTAGCAGCAGGATACATGAAAAATACAGAGGTTTGCCGCATCAGCCTCCTCTGTTTGGTAAGGGTTCAATACACAATTCTCTCCTATCTCTGTTTTCAATTGACCACTTTGTAATAAATGATATTTTTAAATGAAAGAACTAATATCGACAAACTAATACATTTTAATGAAACAACTAACACCGTCTAATATTCAAGTAAAGGTTACATTTGCACCGCGTGTTTTTAAATTTAGTTCTGGTTAATAGAAAACCGCGTACTTGAAATGTAAAACAAAGTGTAATTATGTGCAGTTTATGCCCTTGTTTAGGCAATTGGGAATCTAGTGGCATAAATTGTTATGACCTGGATGGACCCAAGTCGCCGAGCCTACACGAATTTATTTTTGGGCATCTTCCAAAAAAATGGGAGGATTGACACAACCGCTCTATCTAAGTCAACATCACCTAGTCAATCCCCATATTTGTGATATTGTCCGCTTTGGACAGAGCTCACACGAATTTATTTTTAGGCATTTCCCAGAAAGCCTCAAACCAATAGAGATAGTTTACATACTAATAATCCTCCCATATTATTTCGATATGGAATATTGTTTGATACCTCAACATAAATAACTTCAAGTTTTCCAATATAATGCTGTCAAAAAAAAAAGTTTTCCAATATAATGGTGAATTTTACAGGGGACATGAATTGGAATTTATGTTATCACTGAGACAATGTCGCGTGTATACACTTGCGGGTACTAAAAGCTTTTGAAATCTCATGGAAAAGGGAAATGTAATGATATGGAATTTGATTCTTTAGGTAAATAGTACTAATATTTTATTTTGAGTTATACTGAAAAAATTCGTAGAAAGATGTGAAATTAATTTGTTTGAGTTATTTCCTTAACATAGGCTACCAGTACTTCTAAATACTAAAATTGAAAAGATGTTTTTGAAATGAACAAAGGGCTATTTATAATCATAAAGGATGGATTAATTATTGTTACTATTATGTGGAAGAAAGATCAATATCAAGAATTTCTTTTGTAATATATAACTATATAAAAACACTAGTGAGAGTGAATTGTTAATTTTTATTTGACCATGTGTGGAGTTGCATTTGTTTTGAGGTGGAGTGATAAATCTCATTTTCCACCAACAATAGCTATTTGGTCTTACGTACTAAACCAGTCAATCAATATTTTTCTTTTTATACAATTATATAATTTTTACTACATACGATGATTATTGAGCCAAAAAAACGATTTCAACAGTTGCAACAATGTTGTACGGAATAAGAACATAAATTATTAAGTTCATAAATAAATCTATCAAGCAATGAAGCATAAATTGCGAACCAATAGGAAAAAGGATGGAGGAAAAACTCAATTTTATTCTCTAAACCTCATATCTTTAATGTAGGTGATTTGGGAAATGGGAATTGCTAATGAAAAATTTCATTTGCAAATTCTATTAATAATTTACCACCTAAAAATGAAATTCTATTAAGAATAACACCACCTAAAAATGTATTATACGCACCATGCATGTTGATCCATACAAATAATAATAATAGTGATATGTACAGTAAAAATTGTGTATATAATACTTTGTGAAACTAATATATACACTACATATTGCAAAATAAATATTCTCCATATAAAACGTCATCACCACATTAAAATTTCATACGGTAAAACAAGTGGTAAAACAAAATATTCCAATAAGACACCAAATTGACCAAAAAATTCCAAACAACATAAAACTCACGGCATCTTCTCACATAAATAAATAAAAATCACCAAAAAAATTGACAATTCCGCAAGTTCCCAATAAAATATTGAGTATCATTGTCTCAACCTTTCAAGGGTGCATGAAACCCAATGTATTATTCTTGAAAACCATTCAACCATGGAGTAATTCCTTTTAAATACAAGTAGTACTATATAATTTGGGTGCAGTTCAAAATAAAATTTTACAAAATCATGACCAAGGCAAATAATACTCACATGATTTCATGTTACATAAAAATAGAGCACACCAAACGACTAACATAACATATATCGGGGGGGGAATAGAGATATTAACAGCCAGCACACATAAATTTTCAGACTGAAATGTCAAGAAAATTCGCAATATATGCATTTCGCACAATGATTCAGCTGGGGTTTGGCGGTACATGAAAATCTAGCAAGATTTGAATTCCTAAAAACATCAGGAATTGGAACCCCCAAAACATTAAATGGATCTAGCTTCAATTAAAAATCCCTAGATCGAATTTTCAATTGAATCAATCAATTAATGAGCAGAGTACTCCCAAACCTTAAGATTCTTGGCAATCAAGTGAGAGAGAAAAGCATCAAGAGAAGCACACTTTACCTGCTCCTCGCTCAGCCATTCATCCTCCCAATCATTCAGTTCGCCCACCAGCATCTCCATTGACGCGTTCAAGCTGCAATCCCTTTCGGAATTCGCCACACGGCGCAAGTCCACAACCGCCGGAGCCTTGAGATCGACGGGGAGCAAATCCAGGAACTCAGTATAGGACTCGAGTCCTGCGAAAGTGATGTCGGGATTGGAGAGAAACTTTTTGAGAACGGCGATGGGGAATTCGGCGCCGTGCAGGAGCTGGAAAATGAGGCAGTTGTGGTTCGCGCAGAGCTGAATGGTGGCGGCGCTGCCGCGATCGGTTGACCGGAGGCCTACGCCGACCACGAGAGGGCCTCGGCGGAACTGGTTGGAGGTGACGGTGACGCGGACGGGGTGGGAGGCGGAGCGGCAAATGAGCTCGTAGTTCGCCGCCGTGGTGGGACGCGGAGTGTAGTCGGGAACGATTCTGACTGCAGGATTATTCATCTCCATTGCCGCCTAACTGAAAGTAGCTTTTGGAAACTGAAATTTGTGGGTTTGTTGCGCACAGAGCATTTGACAGTTTTGAACGTTTAGCGTCGTGCTGGTGCGCGCCTTTAATTGGTTACCTTTCAGTTCCTAACACTTTATATTCAAAATAAATAAATAAATAAAAATTCACACTATTTTATACTTTCTCCGTCCAAAACTCGATTGCCACACTTTTGTTTTGGGCGTCCCATACTTGATTACCATTTTCCTTAAATGAAAATATTCACTTTATCACATAAAATATTAATAAATAATTTTTTTTTACCTATCGCTTTATCACATAAAATACTAATAAAAAATTCTTTCTACCACAACACTTTATTACTTTATCATTTTTTTCTTAAAATTCGAACACACAGTAATGTGGCAATAATGTGGCAATCGAATTTGGTACGGAGGTAGTATACTTTAATATATTTGGTCAAATAATAGATAAATTAATTAAGTATATATACAGCATTTCTGAGTCTTGTTCGTCATCGTGTTCGTGTTCGTGTTGGTGTACTTAATTAGTTTGTCTATTAAAAGCAAAATCAGATACATATAGAGATTAAAATATTTATCAACCGTACTATTATTGATTAATTTTTACTTTAATTGTTAATGATATTAAAGTGCTATATTGTTTGTATAAATTATAAAACAACTGATTATAGCATTCGTGAGATCGATATTACTGATTTTACCCACTCAAAGAGTTCAAGAATAGGATAACTAATTATAAGGCTTAATTGCAATTATAATTATCACTTTTCACTCTATTGCAATCTAAACATTTGAATAATTACAAATCACCTTTATATTATTGCAAGTTACGTTTACAAATAATATTTTTTATACTCGAATTTAATATGACCAATCAACATAATCATCGTAGTAAACAAAATTAGAATAATTAAGTAGCAGTATAATTATTTTTTATGCCCAAACTAAAACATTCCCCCTTAATGCTTACATGGGCCCTTCTAAATGGATTTATGTATTTATTTAACCTCATACTCTAACAATTAATTTTGTAGAATGGTCTTCCAGGAGGGAAATATATATTAAAATTTGGATGGTAAAAAAAAAATATATATATATATATTTTTATAACTATATTTATATTAATTATATCATTATTCAGTTATATTAATTCTATGATTTGATAATATAATAATAAAGGTGAATATGGTTGATTGTGAACATACAACACAAAAATAAGCAAAAAAGCCACTATATATACTATTAAAACAAATGGTTCTCAATCTTGTTCTGTTCCCCATTCTAATATGGTGTTGTGTTCTAATTTTAATAAGTTTTAAATACACGATATGCATATATCAATAACCACAAGCAAACCTGTAACATGCCTGATGCCCCTATAAAAGGTACTGGAGAAAAACTGATCAACTTTCCAAACCTTACAATTTTTGTACGGTAATTTGGAAAATTAATGAGAATGCTAATGAAAGTTACCTTTTAATACTAATATCCATACCCTTAAACATATAACACATCAATTGATTACCATGATTTAATCAGAAAAATTAAATTAATTAATAACGAGATTAACAGCACATGATTTCCAGATTCCATCAAAATTCGAAACACATGTATTTGTGTCAATGATTCAGATGAGGTTTACGGTCACTTTATACATGAAATTCTAGACAAAAACTCAAATCCAACCCATCTACAAAATATCAGGAATTAAAAAATTAACCCTAGAATTTTGGCAAAATTAATGAATCAACATCAATCAGCAGGCCACTTCCAAACCTTAAGGTCCTTCCCAATCATGAAAGAGAGAAAAGCATCAAGAGAAGCATACATTACCTGCTCCTCGCTCAGCCGTTCACGATCCCAATCGCTCCGCCCCACCCACTCCTCCTTCACCATTCCATCCCACCCCAAAATCAGAGACGCCAGCGTCTCCATCGACGCGGCTAAGCTGCAACCCCTAAAAGAGCTCGCCGGACGCCGCAAATCCACCAGTCGCGCAACATGGAGGCGGTGGTGCGAGGCGGAGAGCATGCCGGCGTCTCTATAGTTCCGAACTCCGACGAAATTGATCTCCGGATTTGAGAGAAACCGCCTGAGAATGGCGGGGGAGTGGTCGGCGCGCCGAAGCTGAAAAATCAGGCAGTTGTGGCCCACGCAGAGCTGGATCGTGGCCGCTCCGCCGGGGGTCCACTGGACTCCTAGGCCAACCACCAGACTGCAGCGGCGGAATAAGTAGCGTCTGTTGTACCAGGTTGCAGAAATCCATTTGCGGACGACGGCGGGTTTGGAGGTGACGGACGCGGTGGTCGTCGCACATGAGCAGGTAGTTCATTTCCCGAGAGGGATTGGGGGAATCGCCGACAATGATGACTGGATTGATCTCCATTGCTGAAATCTGGTTTGTTGCGTGCAGACTGTGTGTGTACTGTACTGGCCTATTATACCGTTTTGTGTGATGCGTGGTACAGAGAGGATAATCCTGGCCGTTGATTGATATTTACCGTGTACACGTGTAGGGATGAACTCGGCTCACTTTTAACGCTACGGCCCTATTTGATTGGTTAACTATTTGAATCTGTAACACTATCAGTATATTTTGGTAGATTATAGCGATAAATGAGTAATAAGGAATATTAGACAAATTTGTAGAGAATCAGTATATTTTGGCTCTCTATTAGTAGACAATTTGACAAATCTGGACAAATCTGTTAAGTATATTTTTTAGTCTTGTTCATCATTGACCGTTGTCTTTAAGAAGCTATTAATGGTCGATTAAATCTTAATAAAGTTTTGTACAATACTGTTAATTAATTGCATCTATTTTCATATGAACAATATAACTTTTATTAAAAATGCATATATCAATTGTAGCATCAAATATAATAAATGTTAGGAATAATACACCTGTTAATTCGATACAAATGGAGTATAAATTAAGGAAAATCTCATCACTCACTCCTAGTGAAGACAGTGAACAGATAATGCAAAAATATGCATCAAGATTAAAAAAGGTGCCGGAAAAATCACCATATTAATTATTCACTTAAGACAAATGGCTCTCAAGATCTAAATTAATCTTGATCCCTATTCTAATATTGTGGTGTTTCTTTTTGTTCTAATTATTCCTTTTGATACACTATATATGCGATATTAGTAACTATTATTGATTACCACAAACAAACATGTAACATGCCCTATAAAATAATCAAAATATAAAAGATGAACAAAATATTAATCATCTTACTGTAAAGGAGGATCCTTATTGGAAATTAAATGTACTGGAGAAAGGCCCAACTTAATTCACTAAACGTCACTTTTTGCACATACAGGTAATTTGGAAAATAGAATGATAATGAGAGTTCCCTTAAAATAACAGTTGAGTGCACCAATAACATAATATTAGTTTATTGAAAATAAATAATACTACACTAACACCACACTTACTTTCAAAAGCTAATAACATTTCTAAAATAAGTGATTATTCATTAATTATTTTTCCAGAGTTTAGTTGGCAGCGTCAAGATTCTTCCCCATCAAGCATCAACAGTAGCAAACTTGAGCTGATCCTCGCTCAGCTTATTATCCTCCCAATTAGTCTCTTTCTCCACCGCCTCATCCTTGGCCAGCCCGTAATCCCTCGGCGAGGAAGTTTTTGAATGCGGAATATGAGGCAGTTGGGCCCCACGCAGAGGGTGATGGTGGTGGGCCCCTATGCCAATGACTTGTTGGCCTTGTTTGATGGTAGCTAGCTAGCTAATTGGAAAACGTATAAAAGAGGATCCTAGCTAGCTAGCTAATTGGAAAACGTACTGGAGCAAGACTCAACTTTATTCTCTAAACCTTACAATTTTTGTACGGTAATTTGGAAAATGAGAATGCTAATGAAAAAATGAGAATCAACTTGTTTTCAAAAGCTAATAAGTTTTATAAAATACTCCTCCATTTCAATTAACGCCCACTTTCAGTTTTCCAAATAGACTAATTTTCTCCACCTTAAATAAAACTGTCTATACAACGAGTTATTGCAACGACTTTTAAATTGAATAAAACTAATATATATATACACTGCATAATGGCACTCTCCATATATATATATATATAACGCCATCACTATATTTTAATTTCATATCCTATGATACGTCGACGTGAGATGGTAAATTTAATATAGTATTTAATGAAATATTCCATTAAAACTCGAAATAGCTACACCAAAGATCTCCAAACAATATAAGTACGGCATCTTCTCAGATAAATAAATAAAAATAACCACAAAAAATACAAGTAAGCAATAATATATCTCGATCGAGTTCCCAATATTTTCATTGGAGTATCCTTATTTCAACTTTTGAAGGTGAAACCCACGCATTTTTTCGGTCACCAGATCGAACCGTTCAGTCATGCATGCACCTTTAAATATTGAGATAATAACTTAGAGGTCCATACACCCCCTCCCACTAACTCATGGGTCCATACAAAAAAAAAATTACTCCTAGGTCCAAAAGCCCCATTCAAAAACCCTAAACTACCCTTTACCCATTAAATCAAATCAGCCGCCCCCCAGTCTCTCATTTCTCTCCACCCCTCTCTCTCTCTAACTTGTCCACCCCCAAAATAATTTTCTCTTCATCCCCAAAATAATCGTACCAACACCACCAACTGCAACACATCTCTGCCGCCGCCGTCACCACCACCACCTGCAACACGTATCTGCCGCCACCACCACCACCACCTGTTCTAGTGTGTAGACGATGGCGGCGGATTTAGGGTGGAGACGACGCCGGCGGATCTCATCCATCCCCACGAAGCCCAAAAACCACGGGACACCACCGCCGCCGGATCCCCTCCCCACCGCAGCGCCCTCTCTTCACTGCCGCGGCGGCGACCTCCACTTCCGGCCCTATTTTTTTTTCTTTTTCGGAGATTTTTTTTTTCTTTTTTCTGATTTTTGCAGATTTTGATGATGGTGTTTGTGAGTGGGTGGATGATGGTGGTTTGTCGAATGGGTGGATGATGGTGGTGTTTGGATCTGCAACTAGTTTGACGACGGGTTGTTTGGTGTCGCAACGGAGAAGACGATGAATAATGGTTTCAGATCTGTAATTTTTAAAATATTCAGCATTTTTTCTATGCTTTCTGGTTTTTGTTCGGGCGGCGGCGGGGTGAGGTGGGCGTCGTCGGCGGTGTCGGAGTGTTGTGATTGAACCCATTAAGGTGGAACCCAGAAGAAGTAACAGGAGGAAAAATGTGATGGAAGCTGTTGAATGTGCTGAAATTTAAAGTTCTTGTTGTAGTTGTTAGGTGATTCCCAATTTTTGGAGCATGATAGTACCAAGATATATTCAAGGAATTTTGTTGAATGTGCTGAATTTTTTTTTTAATTCTGGGTGTCTTTTGTTGAATTCTGGGTTTCTTTGAAGATTTATACGAAGATCTATGTGTTTCGAAGATCTGGGTTGTCGATATGAAGGTTTTTTTTGAAGATTTTGAAGATCCATTTATGAAGATTTGAGATTTGTTAGTTTATGAAGGTGAGAATTTAAAATCGAAGATGAACCTGTTCATGTTTTTATGAACATGTTCATGTCGTAATAAAAATGAGGATATATAAATTTTGAGATTTGTAATTGTAAACTTTAGATGATTATACTGTTATAATTATTCATACATTTTATTGACAGATTTTTTAATTAATGTTTTAAATTAATTTTGCCATTTAAATTGAATTAAAATTGAAGGTTGGTGAAAAATTTGCCATATAAATTTAGTAGGATTGATGAAAAAGAGAAAAAATGAGAGAGAAATTGGCGGTATCTGTTGGACCAATAGAAATTTTGAAAGAAAGGAGTAATAATAAGGGTATTGTAGTAACTTAAACATGGTCTTAAAGACCTACTAGTAATTATTTTAAAAGGTAAGACCTATGAGTAATTTATGGACCCTAAATGGACCTATGAGTACTCCTCTCTTAAATATATATACACACATATATGTACTAATCTAATACATATAAAATTGTGCATGTGGAGGAAAAATTCCTAATAATTTTTTTTTAATTAAAAAAATTAAACTAAATCATAACCAAGGTAAATATTAACCAGTTCAATTTCTATTTGTCACTTTTTTGTGTTTCAAGATTATTTCACCTCCTTTATCTTTAACACATAGACCCGGGATAATGGTGGTTCATTGAATTTTTTTGCCCATTACACGTGTCATTAATCTACCTTATAGAACATAGGGTGGAACACAGTATATGGAACAGATAATATTGTGCGATATATTAATACTCATGACCCAAAAAGTAGTTCATATATAGTAATTAATTCCCTAAAGATAACACATGCACCAAATAATTGACTACCAATCTACCATAATATACATTTGGAAAAAAATACTAATATGTGGAGATATATCACAAATTTCAGACTAAAAATCTTGATGAAAATTCGCAATATACGCAATATTTGTGATCATGAGAATTAAGCAAGAGACGTTTTAGGGCGAGTATACATGAAATTCTTGTACCAAATGAGTTGAAAAACCGAATTTCAAACTTAGTATTTCCAAGCCTCGGAGTGTTTCCCAACTAAATGAGAGAGAAAAGCATCAAGAGATCGAAGCATGCATTACTTGGTGAACGGTGAGGCGACCACATTATTGAAAGTGCTTCATAAATTTGTCTTGTTATTATATAGCAGTACGGATGAAATGGTGTTAGTCGAATTAATTAAAATCTTATTTTATCATTTGTCGCATATATTTCTCATTTTCTCAATGTATTATTGTACACACAACTATATATCATCAAGTTTCCATATATAGGCATGGTGAAATAATTACATCTCAATTAAAAATTCAAACTTATAGAAATATTTGTAATTAATTTATTTTTATTAATTATTTTCCTTAATTCACCCCACTAGAAGAAGATCCATCAAGTGAATAATTTAATGTATGGGGTGGAGTTTCTTTCTGCAATGATCAAACTCAAAATATGGACGTGAACCTTTTTATTGATTATGACACCATGCTTATCTAAAAATTTAAACTTGCATAGAGTTATATAATTAATTAGTTTATATTATTCCTAACATAATGTATCAATATTTCCTAGACTAAATAATAAATTAATTATAATTCTACTATTTATATCTGGATATAGGTGATAGATTAATAGACAAATTTATTAAGTATACAACAACTCTATGTCTTGTTCGTCATTGGTCGTTTGTTTGTGTTCGTCTCTCTATAATGTCTATTATACTTAATAAATTTGTTTATTAAAAGCAAAATCACAAAAAATCAATTAAATGTATATCAACCGTACTATTGAATAATTTTTTACTTCACCTTCTAATGAGATTAAAGTGCAACATTAATTTATGAATACGACAACTAGTAGTACTACTACGGCAAACGGAATTAGAATAATGAAGAGTAATATTTTTTTTGAAACGTAATGAAGAGTAATATATAAATTGGAATTTGGGGCAGCTAGCTGGAATTTCAGTATGAAAGCCCTAAATAGAGACATTTTCCTTCACTTGCAATTTCTTTTGAACGTGGCATAGTCTTCTGATAAGGAAAGATATTTGAAAATTTGTCTAGTCATATCATTTTATATACATATATATACATACAGCGAGAGAAATAAAGAAATCAAACTAAAATAAAAGAGATGAAGAGCAAATCACATCAAACCAAATATCCTGAAAATTGCAACGTAGGTAATGATTCATGCTGATAATTTTACCCCAAATCCACAATATGAAACATCATCTACAAATCTACAAAATGACCCACCCTCCAAAACCCCAAAACATCGAGCTAGCCCTAATTAATTAACTAAAAAAAAAAAGAGATGAAACCAAATTTCTTTAATGCAATGATTCATGCTGATAATTTTACCCCATATCCAAAATATGAAACATCATCTGAAACCCTAAAACATGAGTCAATTAATTATGACCATCCCATTTCCAGATTTTTAGCACCTTCCCAATCAAAAAAGCAATAAAATCATCACAGGAAGCATACATCACCTGCTCCTCGCTGAGCCACTCATCACTTCAGTAACTCTGGCCCACCCACTCCTCCTTCGCCATCCCAGGCATCCCTAAAATCTCCTCCGCCATCGTCTCCATCGACGCATTTCTAGCTAACCCCATCACATCACTCGCCACGTGTCGCAAATCCACGAGCCGCGAAACGTTCAGGCGGTGATTCGACACGGCCAGCAGCCCCTCGTCCCTTTAGTTCCAAACGCCGACGAAGATAACGTCGGCGTCGGACAGAAACCGCCGTAGAACCGCCGGGGACCGGGCGGCGTACTCCAGCTGGAATATCGGGCACTGGCGGCCGACGCACAGCTGTAGCGTGGAGGCGACGTTGAATCGATTGGGTCCCACTGGACCCCCAGGCCCACCACGAGACAGCCTTTTCGGAGCTGGAAGCGGTGGCGGTGGCGGTGGCGCACCGCGTAGATCCAGCTGCGGAAGACGGCGGGTTTTACCGTAACGGTGGTGCGGACGGAATGGGAGTGGCAGAAGAGGATGTAGTTCTCTTTCGTGGTGGGATTGGGCGAGTACGTGCGACGGATTTTGGCTTGGTTGCTCTCCATTGTTGTTTTTGGTTTTTGAATTGAAGGAGGTGAGAGAGTGGTTTTGTTGCAGTCTATTTGCAGTGCGTTTTGTTTTCGACAGTGGGTAATTAATTTTGCGTGCTGCGGAAGAGCTCATCTTGGCCGTTGGATGGTTTTACGCTTTACACGTGTCACGTGTTCTCATTTTCCGTTCTCTCATTGTTAGCACGAAATAAGGCCACTCACCTGCTGCACAAAATTGTGCGCGCCCTTATTCATGCTATTACTTTGGTAAAATTTCTTAATAATGAGGATATTATCAAGGCTAAGTCTTGTTGTATGATCGGGTGCATCGTTCATTCATAGTGCATTTTAAAAACGTGTAATTTATTATCTTTGAAAAAAACGCGATTTATTTCTGGCGTAAAAACGCAAATTATTAATACGAACATAATAAGATCTTACATTTAAAATAGTTACACATTTCTATTTTGTATAATTGCACTCTTCTAAAATATACTTATAACGCATCTTGCCAAGTCCAAAACCAAGATAATGACCGACTCTAATATCAATCTTTATAGGGAGCATAGTATACACATATATCACATCTTTCTAACTCTCAAAATCAGAAAAATAATTAAATAAATTATTTTTAGCTTCTTCTCTTTTAAAAATTAAATTATAAAATAAATGATTTTTCAGCTTTTTTTAAAATTAAGGAGTGGTTAATACATTTTTAATTAATGAAAAAAAGAACATCACATTTTATAATTTTAATTTACTCAAAAACTTGTATTCAATATTGAATACAAGTCATATGTGCAATTATAGGTTTATTGGTTTTTTTTTTTTTTTGCAGGCCTGGAACGCGAGTGTCGGAGGGCTTTCTTTCTTTTTCGCAACAAATTGGCCAGAGATTTCTTCAATTTGATTTTCACAACGCTGCTTTTTTAGGTTCTTCATTCTCCTCTCTTCTCATGTTCTTCTTTTTCTTTTTTCTCTTCCATATTCTTCTCAATTTCACAATCTGTAATTTTAGATTGATGATTTTTTTCGCGTTTGTACTGGTTTTGTTCATGTAGTAATATTCTTTTGCTCATAGGGTAACACTCTTTTGTTCATGTAGTAACACATCAAGTTGTTATGTAAATCTGTAATTTTAGACTGAGAATTTATTTTCCGTTTGTTCTGGTTTTGTTTATGAGTTTGTACTGATTTTTGCTCATGTAGTAACACTCTTTTACTAATGATATTTTTCGCGTTTGTACTGGTTTTTGTTCATGTAGTAACATTCTTTTGCTCATAGGGTAACACTCTTTTGTTCATGTAGTAACACATCAAATTGTTATGTAAATCTGTAATTTTGGAATGAGAATTTCTTTTCTGTTTGTTCTGGTGTTGTTTATGCGTTTGTACTGGTTTTTGTTCATGTAGTAAAGCTCTTTTGCTCATAGGGTAACACTTTTTTGTTCATGTAGTAACACATCAAGTTGTTATGTAAACCTAAACCCACCGCCTCGCCGCTATCGCCCACCTCTCCGTTCGTCCGCGCCCGACCCGACCTCGACTGACCCCACGCCTTGACCAAATGAAATTTAGACAACTTTTGCTTTATTTATATTTATTCAGATACACATAATTTAAGTGATAATATTTCACACAAGACATTCTCTTTAATTTACTATAAAAATGTTTTATTTCCCACGTCTCCAAAAATAAAGAGTACTATTTTTTAGAACCAAAAGAAGGGTCAAATTTGGAGAACAATATTCCGTAGAAAAGGAAGTTGGGCTGAACACGTCAAAAATAAAAATACGTCCATCCATCTAATTAGTACCAATACTTATCTCCTCAACGAGTCCTGCTTCTCTTAAATTTAAAATTAGCTGGACATAGGCCCAATAATTATCGGGCTTTTACACAGTGAAGGCCCATTCATTAAAATAATATATTAATCCAACGTATTCACGTCATCAAACAGGATTAGGGTTTCTCATTACCCCTGAATCGGAGCCGGAGGATTTTGGCGCGATGGGGAGAAGTAAGGTTTTTCTGTTTGTATTGATTTTACGTGCATTTGTTTGCATTTATTTATTATTAAAATATACATTTGTGGATACACAAAAAAAGTTAATATTATGTTTATTTGGTTTTTATTTGAAGATATTCGAGTTAGTTTAGTTTTGAGCTTAATGGCATGCATGTTATGTCGATCTGATTAGTAGATTGATAATTCTCCTTCTAATTCATCACCATGCCATTTGTTTTCATGTGGTAATAAGGGAATGGTGATGGTTCTGAATTGAATAATAATTTTGGTTCCTACGTGTCCTGGAGAAATTGATTATTGCCATGATCAACATTTCTTAAATTTAGGATGTTTCCGGTGGCTAGGAAAATTTTAGCTTCAATGGGAAATGTTGTATGTTCTCAATCTTAGCTTTGCATATAATTCTGTATCATCACATTATTTTAATTGGAAAGCTTTTAGATATTGAAAGTGCTTTATAAACCAGCTTCCTTATATTCATAGTAAGGATCAAATGCTGGTAGTCGAATTAAAAGCTGCTTTTATTTGTTGCATTTATATGTCATTTGTCAATGTATTATCGTACACTGACACAGCCGCCATAAAGTTTCGATATACAGGGACAGGGTATTATTTCTTGATTCTCATTGGATACAATTAGGATTGTATGTTTTTAATGCGCTAAACTTTAGTAGAGTCATTTCAAGATGTTCGGTGCTCTAACTTATTTGTAAGCAGTGAATATACTTTTGTCTGGAAATGATATGGAAAACCTTATTCCCTTTTAGATAACTATTGGCGTAAAATTAGGATTGATGTCTTGCTTTATTTATCTTTTTAGGACCTGCAAGGTGTTATCGTTAAATCAAGAACAAACCCTACCCTAAGTCCCGCTTCTGTCGTGGTGTGCCGGACCCAAAGATCAGGATTTACGATGTTGAAATGAAGAGAAAGGGTGTTGATGAATTCCCGTTCTGCATTCATCTGGTCTGTTAGGAGAAGGAAAATGTTTCGAGTGAGGCACTGGAAGCTGCACGCATTGCATGCAACAAATACATGACAAAGTTTGCTGGAAAGGATGTTTTTCATTTGAGAGTGAGGGTTCAACCCGTTCCATGTTTTGCGTATCAACAAGATTTTGTCATGTGCTGGGGCTGATAGGCTCCAGACTGGCATGAGGGGTGCTTTCGGTAAACCACAGGGTGTTTGTGCTCGTGTAGCCATCGGTCAGGTCCTCTTATCTGTACGCTGCAAAGATAGCAACAGTCATCATGCTCAGGAAGCTCTGCGTCGTGCTAAATTCAAGTTTCCTGTTCGTCAAAAGATTATTGTCAGCAGGAAATGGTATTGGATAATTTAGATTTATGTATTCTGCCCAAAGCCTTCATGTTCTCCATTTATTTATGCTATAATCTTGGTTTTCTTTTCAATTGAACATTCTTTTTGGATACTTAGCGCTTGTTTGCAAACTCTACTGACATATTTCAGATTTTTTTTTCCAAAAGCTGTGAGGAGCAGCTTTAAAAAAAGTGATTATGCCCCACTTTGTAGAGTTTGAAAACACTTCCTTTTTCATCACTCTGCTGTCATTGACAACTTTTCTCATCTTGTGATTTGTTCTGGTTCAACTGTTTTGGATGTCACTCTTTCTTAAGACACTAGTAAAAATCTTCTTTGATGCTTCAGTTATTTTATTTTTCATCTCTCTTTTTGTCATCCAAATTTTCAGTTTGTTAGTAAGATGTAGTTTCATGTGAAAATTGTGGGCAATATTGATGTTGATGTGCATCACAAACAAAAGGAATGTGCCTGATTTGATGTGCATTATTTTCTTTTAGGGGATTCACCAAACACAGTCGCACTGATTACGTGAGATGGAAATCTTAGAACAGGATTCTCGCTGATGGTGTTAATGCGAAGGTTTGTCTTTCTAAACTTCTTAAAACTATGCATTTTTATCCCTTTCTTTCAATCTTATTACCCTGCAAAATGGCACATATGAAAATCAGAGTTCCGTTAAACTAGTAGTTTATGCAACATTCCTGGTTTTACTACATTCTGAGTTCTATGTATTTTCTTTAAATTATTACTTGCAAATTTGAATGTCGGTTATCTTGTAAACGTTGCAGCTTCTTTGATGTCCCATACCTTTGGCCTTGAGGAAACCTGGAAGAGCATTTTTGTCCGAGGATATTCAAGAGTGAATTTTGATGGTAGGAAACCAATTTTTGTTGCTATTCAAGTATCTGATTTTTTTGTTGATGTTCATTTGGATCAAATGCTTGGCAAATGGTCTTTTCAGTGTTACCCAGAAATTACCTGGAATCTTGGAGATATTTAGTACTCCATACTACAATTTTGATTTATTATCACTATATCTTTTGATTTACAATATACCATAACTACAATTTTGATTTATTATCACTATATCATATAATTTTGATTTATTATGATTATATCATTCAATTATATTTGAGTTGCTTCATTAACTTCTAACTGTAATAATCCAATTTGAGATGAACATTTTTGTACCTCAGACAGTTGTAATTGGTGTGTTAATAATTCGAGCCTTTATGAAACTATTGAGCTCTTTTTTTTCTATAATATATCAATGTTGAATCTGAGGTGAAAGCCCCTCTTTGGATGTCGAATTCAAAAGGCCTGCAATTTAAAGCAGAGTATGAACCAACCATGAATACTGGAGTTTAGCAGTCAAGTAGAAACTCTGTTTTGCTTCTGGATAAGATGAGAGAAATTTTCAGTATCTCCATTTTAACAAAATCCAAATCCATCAGAATAACTTGGAAAATGGTAAGGTGTTCTTATTTTATTATAATATTAACTGTATAAGTGAATTTGTTGCATACATCAAAGCCATCGCTTCAAACTGCACTTGTATCAAATGAAAAGTGCACCACTCGTTAGGTTGAATAAATATTTTTTAACATTTGTAGTTTTCTTCTGTGTGGTTCATCTTTCTTATAAAATTGGTATATCGTTCCATGATATTCATGGGATGCTGTTTCCTTCCAGTAAATTAATGCACATTTTATAAGTAATTGACTACCACTCAATTCCAAAAACATAGTCTACCTTCGTTTAGCACAAATTGAGAAATTTCCTACGATGCTCTTATTTAAGTATCTTATTTAACAACGGTGAAATGTTATTTCAAATAACCAGAGGGATCAAATATGAGAATCAGACTATATAATTTGCTCATACTAAAAAGAAATAATGAATTATTTATTTAGTAAATTAAAGAATGTAGTACAAAAAATTGTGTGTATTGAATAGATTCTATTGTCAATTTAAATGAAGTTTTTATTCATTTTTCGTTAGAAAAAAGTGGGGTTCTTAATCTGTTAATCATATCAAAATAGACGGCAATGATTGAATTTGCACTCAATAAATGCTACTAGTATCTTGGGGTGTCACTGTCACATGGCAGATAATAATTAGTTAACCTAACCCCCGGTCCCCGCCAATCAAATTGCCATACATTGATATTAACGTTTGAATTTGGCAACCCCAATCCTCGTAGCCGTTTAAACCCTCCCCAAAAATCAAATCCCAACCTTCGACCAACCCAGATCCACCCAATGGCACCCATCGCCGCCCTCTTCTCCGCCTCCCTCTGCCGCCGCTCATTCAAGCAATCCAGTTTTCTCCGCCACCGCCGCGGCCTAAACTCGGCAATAGAGTATCCCCTTTCCCACCCAATTTACACAATTTGGGCCTCCAACACCTCGGTCGGCAAAACCCTCGTCTCCGCTGGTCTCTCCATGTCCTTCCTCTCCTCCTCACCTGCATTTCCTAAGAAGAGATTTATTTATCTCAAGCCAATTCAGACTGGGTTCCCCGAGGACTCCGATTCACGCTTCGTTTACAGAAAATTCTGTGATTTTTTCTCTTCCAAACCCCCGCCATTTTCGGTTTTCACATCGAATTCTGCTTTAAAGGCTTCGATCCCGGCTGCAAATAAAGTTTTAGGGAGTGGTAGTGTAAGGAATGAAGATTTTCGGGGTGAGGTTGTCGAAAAAGGTGAAAACTATGCTTCTGGATTGAAGAATGTATGTTGGTATGAGGAGAAGAAATTGCAGGGGAGTGAGAGTAACGAGGCAGAGCTATTTCCAGTATCGGAGGTTGTTTGTAAAACGATTTATGCATGGAACGAGCCTGTTTCACCTCATTTAGCTGCTGAGAGGGAAGAAGCAATGGTTGAGGATTCGGAGGTGTTGGATATGTTGAAGAGGTGCTTAGGAAATGGTTTTGTTGGAAATTCATGTGATTCAGAAGAATTCGAAGGAATGTGTATAATTGAGACTGCTGGTGGTGTAGCCAGTCCTGGGCCTTCTGGATCTCTTCAATGCGACCTATATCGGTGCGTGTTTGTTTTAATTTCCGATATTTTCCTACAATTTAACTGAAATGGTAGATATTATAATGATTCTTAAAACTGACTTGAATTGTTCATATGCCAAACACAAACTAACCTCAGAAATTAATGAAGTAGCTGCAGAGTTGTTCATATGCCAACCTTGTTTCATGTCAAAAGCGCTTGAGAATGATATTCTAACTCATCATGTGATAATTGGAGCATAACTGCAATTAGTTGCTTGGCTTGAATAATATGTGGATAGGGATATATATATAAAACTTATCTTGCTCTATATTTAGACTTAGTGCTGATGTTTCTTGATTGTCCTAGCAGCCCTTTCCGCCTGCCTGCTATTCTCGTGGGTGATGGACGATTAGGTGGCATTTCAGGAACTATATCTGCTTATGAAAGTCTAAAGCTTCGAGGATATGATGTTGCTGCTGTTATTTTTGAAGATCATGGTCTCGTGAATGAGATGCCACTATTATCATATTTCCGGAATAAGTAATGAATTTCTGTTTATCTTTTTTTTTTTTTTTCCCTTAATAAGAAGTTATATATTGTTAAGCAGTCTAAAAACCCCTAAAAAAATCTGGCCTTTCGTAGGGTGCCTGTACTCGTTCTCCCATCTATTCCAAAAGACATGTCTGATGACCTGATATGCTGGTTCGACAAATCTCAGTCAGTTTTCGCTTCACTCGAGGACATAATGCTTTCAGCTTTTCTCAAAAGGTCTCAGAGATTACATGAGATGCCAAAGAAAGCACTCGAGGTTTTCTGGTGGCCATTCACTCAGCACAAGCTCGTACCTGAAGAAAAGGTTACAGTCATAGATTCACGCTGTGGAGAAAACTTTGCTGTTCACAAGGTTAACATTTTAATAAGCAAGTTCTTAGGAGTTTGATTTTCTAAATCAATTTATATTTCATGTAATTCTGCAAATGATAATCTTGTGTTCCGGTTTTAACCTTCATTTAGTTCATTAACTTGTTGCAATTTGTAACTAAATTTTGGCTTACTATGAGCTACACATGATTTCATTTCAGAGTGTTGATATGATTTCTCAACAATTTGATGCTTGTGCGAGTTGGTGGACACAGGGTCCTGATATGAACTTGCAGGTTAGTTTTCCATTTATGTATACTTTGCATTATAATTGATATGCGTAATAACACTAAAACCCTAACATACAATCTAGTATCTCATCACTATGGGTACCGAATTTAGCTTTTTCTTGCAATGATTATTGGCAGAAATAAGTTGATCAGATTTCTTTATAAAGCCAGTTCTACGTACTTGTGATAGTACTCTTGTAAATCCCATTTCGAAGAACATTTCTTCGATTTTTTTTTTTTTTGAATAATTCGATTTATGTGGAACAGTATGAATGCATAATTCCGTTGGCATTTTCTTCAGTTACATTACCCCAGTTTTTAGGCGCTTACAGATTGAACTTGCTAGAGATATGGGATATACTACTGCAAGATATGGGCACGTTATGTTTCCAGAGAATGTTTATGAGCCAGCACTAAAATTAGCTGAACTTTTGCTTGAAGGTGTAGGAAAAGGTAAGTGTATTTTTCTCATTTTTCTGTATTTCATAATTATGAACATAAAAGTGTAATCTTTTTACAAGTTCTATACATTTGTCAGAATACACCTTTCTCACGCTTTTGCTAGGGTTTACTTTAAAGAAATAAAGTCCATTTCAGATATTTGCAATTCGCGCTACTACTCTTTTTGAAGTAAGAACTACATCATAAAGGCATTTCTCATGAACATGATTAATGATCAGAAAAACAAGAAAACTATATAAAGTTCATGTAGTACGGTCATGCCACTTAAAATTTTGCTGGCTTTGCTACACAAAAATATTGCCCATTCCAAAATGGACTGAGTCGATTTGACAGAAAAGGAAAAGGTGCAGGATATACAGGTTGATATAATTTTCCAGAAGGTTTTTGATATATTTCTCTTTTTAACCTCAGCTGTATTGAGCAATTGTATGCTCATGCAAACTATTGAATCATTATTTCATCTTCTAATACATTTGAATTGACGCATCATGCATCATCCCTATGATGCATTTTGTAAACAATAACTTATCGCTATGTTGAATAATTAAGGACAGTTATGAAATGAACTGAACAGACTGTTGAATTCATGTTTAACCACATGAACTAACAAGGACTACCGATTAAATGATGATTCATAACTTTCCAAAATTTCTCTGTACTTTTTTGTTTATCATTGCTAACTTTTATGGTCATATTCCCAGGATGGGCTTCCCGTGTGTACTACTCTGATAATGGATCTACTGCAGTAGAAATTGCTCTCAAAATGGCATTTCGCAAGTTCTTATCCGATAATAAAGCACTCTTTGACCTTGTTAGCGATGGAAGATTCATGGATCTCAAGGTAACAGCTAAACCGTTCTATTTTCAGTTCAATCCTTTTTAATAGTGTTTACTTGGATGTAATCTAGATTTTATATTTTCTCTGAGTTAGGTTTTAGCTCTCAGAGGATCTTATCATGGTGATACGTTAGGTGCTATGGAAGCGCAAGCACCTTCACCTTATACTGGCTTCCTCCAGCAACCCTGGTAAGTTGGCCCTTATAATAGCTCGCACATGGTGTTTCTCTTTCAATAGATTCTTCCAAATCTAATTTCATATTATACTCTTGAAAATTGCACCTGCCTTAATTATCTTTCTTCCAATCCACATGGTACGGAGAACCATTTCTCGGCATAACTTATAAAAATCTTATTAATTCATTCAATATCCTCAAGACCGATTAATACAGCCATGAAACATCAGATACTGTGATCAAAATATGCTTATTTTGCACATCTTTGACACGAATGTATAGAAGGGCCCTTTCTGTGTCTTTTGAGGTTCTGGTGTTTGTCTCCATGAAATTTCAGGGTTACAAGTAATATATGAGTCATTTCTTAACACACATACCACACAATTTCATCTTGACGAGTCATCGCCTGTGGCAGGACCAATATGATATTATGTATTAGTGCTTAGTAGATTTGGTTGGATGGAAATTGTGTATGTGACAAAGTTCAGTACCTCCATTCGTTTTATCTGCTACTTATGAACTATCATGGTGCATGAGGATAGGGCCAAATCTCGGATTTTATTTGGTCCATTTTGTGTTTAACGATGTCTGTTCTTTGAAATGGGTTGTCAATTATGCTTTTAAGCTTGTGCTAATCTATCACTTGTATGTCCACATATTAGGTAAATTATTTAAAATTATTGTATACCTTTTTCTTCGCATTTTTACTACATCCATTATATGATGTTTTATTATGATAGTCAACACTTTACTGATGCAGAGTATAGATTCATCTCCAATGTTATTGCAGTTTTTTTTTTCTTTCAGCAACCTGTGCATCCCAATAATACGGTACGTATCAGGTTGAAATATTTCACAATTGTGGATCACAAAATTCTACAGGTACAGGGGAAGGGGTACCTTTCTAGATCCACCAACAGTTGCTTTATACGATGGAATATGGGAAGTTTGTCTCCCTCAGAAAATGCAACCTGAGAAATCAGACCGTGAATGCCTCTGTAAATGAAGTATTTCAATTGTATTCAATGAGTTTTATCATGTTTTATTTTCTTCTTCTTTGTAATAGTTTGATTCTTTTGCAGCTTTCAGGTCACGTGATGAAATTTTCAATATGAGCCGAGATGGATCAGGTCTTGCAAGCCTCTACACTTCCTTTATTTTACAAGAGTTGGAGTTTCTCTCAGATCCTAATGATCTTTCCCACGTTGGAGCATTGATTGTTGAGCCAGGTAAGTGCCCTTTTGTACTCTGTCTATTTATTATTTTGGATCTTCACAGGTTCGATGGAATCCTATATCTTTTTTCGACACAAGGTCTCCAAGGTCGATTGAGGTTAAGGGGTTTTTTTGTTTATGGATTTGAAATCCAGTAAAAGGTGTATTTGGATTGTGTATATGTTTAGGAATGTAGATTTTGTAGGATTTAATTGGGTAGGATTGAAAATATAGGTGATAGATGATTGATTGTGTATTGGAAATTGTGTGTAAAATTGGGGAGGGAGTGTGTGAAGTAAAAAGGAGGAGAGAGAGTGTTGAGTTGGGTGAATATTATAATTATAATTAAAAAGTTGGATATAGATGACTGATAGTGTACTGGAAACTGTGTTTGAAAAAAAGTAAAATAGGTACATTACAGGTTATTAATGATTTGATCACAATAAATTACAGTGATACAGGGTGCTGGTGGAATGCAAATGATCGATCCATTGTATCAGCGTATCCTGGTCAAAGAATGCAAATCCCGTAAAATACCCGTGATATTTGATGAGGTATTCACAGGATTCTGGCGTCTTGGAAGAGAGGTTAGTTCGGTCACCATATTTTCAATTGCAGTAATTTTTTATTCTATTTTTGCATTTGAGTTAGTTTGTCACAATTCTTTCAGTCGGCAGCAGAAATGCTTTATTGCCAGCCGGACATTGCCTGTTTTGCAAAGCTGATGACAGGTGGAATCATACCGTTGGCTGCTACATTAGCGACAGATGACGTGTTTGAAGCATTTACAGGAGACTCTAAGGTAATTATTATGCATTTATCGAAGAACATATATGGGTGATGCAGGCTTTTTCAATTTTACATCAGAACTTTTGGTGCAAAATAAATTTATGTGTATAGAAGTCTTTTGGTCATTTCTCAAACTCTAGATTTTGGTTTATACACACTTCCCACTGTCCTATTAAAGGCCTGTTTTAGAACCATACTAAACAGTAAATAAGCGCTTTTTTTCAAAGCTGATGGGTCACAGCTTTTAGCTTAAAAAAGCGCTTATTAGGCTTCACTTGTGTTTGAAACACGGCCTAAGTAGATTAAATAAGTTAAATGTCCATACTTGACTGAAGTTGAAGACAATAGAAAACCAAAGAAAAGGCTCGAGTTCATACTTATCTGAAGTCAATTTAAATTAATAAACTCTTCTCTTGTAGTGTGACTTTCTAATTGAGGCATTCACTTATAAATTCCAAAAGGAAAAAAAATAGAAGGGTTATTTTTGCCAGAACACTAAGCCAGTGAACTATAAGAGCATCAATCTTTTTATCCAAAATTATCGTGAAACTTGTTATAATGTTTTTTTATGAATGAGGTCAAAATGTACGATGGTCCTAGGAAATCTATATTCTTGGAATATTCATGTTTTCTTGACATCTTTTTTGTTGGTTCGATCAAAAGTAGGAATTTTCCTCTGTTCTCTATATATTGGCAGAAGCACATTGAAATTGAAGAAAGCTTAACGAATGTAATATTTACGAGATTTGTGGAATTTTTGTTACTAATCTATAAACGGTAATGTTGATGAGTCCATTGTAATTTCAGCTCAAGGCTCTGTTGCACGGGCACTCATATTCTGCACATGCCATGGGGTGTTCAGCTGCTGTTAAATCTGTAGAATGGTTTAGTGACTGTAAAACAAACATGAATTTGATGCCCCAATCAAGACTGCTTCAGGAGGTAAATATTTTTCGAAGCCATATTATACTCCTATTTATACCTCGTTTTATGGATCACTCTCTCAAGCTCCCCATTTTGTTTCAAGTAGTTGGAAATAGCAGCTTCTGTCAATACTTAAAATCTGCACAACATTTGTACAAAAGGCATAAAAACATCATGAGTAGTGCATCTTATATAACAAGGCATTAAAATGCTCAATCTGGATGCTTGATTTCTCCCAAGTCCCAAGGTTTTGACATCATGAGTAGTGCATCTAAAATTGCTTTTCCCATTGGGATTTCTGCAGTTGTGGGATCCAGAGCTAGTGCTTCAGATCTCATCACTTCCACAAGTCCATAGAATGGTGGCACTTGGAACTCTTTGTGCAATTGAACTTCTAGCTGAAGGCTGTAACGCCGGGTAAATGCACTCTACCTTGCACTATTTTATCTTTCTCAAAAGATTGAAGTTGTTGCTATGATGTCGTCTTCTTGCATTGTTAAACAGCATTAGCCGTTTCGTTTAAAACGTATTATTAGTTTGTCAGTATCAGTTATTTCATTTTAAAGTATTAGTTTGTATATTATAAAGTGACAGTTGTTGCCTAGTTGTACAGTAAAAATGTTTTACATGAAACCAACTCTTCCTTCGTATATACTGCAACTCTGTTGAAAAAAGTATTGAACATAAATTTGGGTTGGTTGCTCAATTCAGGTATGCTTCAATGTATGCAAGTTCTCTGCTGAAGAAGCTACGCGAAGATGGCATCTTTATGCGACCCCTGGGAAATGTCGTTTATCTAATGTGTGGGCCGTGTACTTCTCCCGACATCTGTCGTCTCCTTCTGGATAATATTTATGCCCGAATCCAGGAATTTGGCCAGCAGAAAGAGAAATCTGCAGTCTCTGCAGTGTGATCATGTTGGTGCTCTTTGGGGAGCCGTAGAATGATAGTCTGTTAATTTTCAGGATTCTTTGTTTCATTTTATACTGAGTTAGAATCTATATTTACGATGTCAGATTTTAGTTTTTAAATAATTCAGACGCTCAGAGGTGGAGCGTTTGAATTTGTTGAAGATATATTTTTTAGGATAAAATTTTAGAAAACGCCAGTCCTTGCAATTTTGCACTTATCATCAAAAAATTTTATCTATTTCAAATTTATTCTAAGCGGCTCTTTTTTTTTTTTTACATTGACCCTCTTATTTTTAAGTAGGCAAAAATTTTCAGGAATCTGAATTCATGTGAATTATTTTTATTCAAGTATCACTGTTGTTCATATGCAATATCATTATTATGCATGTAAAGTGTCACTATTAAAAAAATTAAATATTTTTTAAACAATGACACTTTGTATGTATAACAGTAATAGGGTGCATACATGATAGTGAGGCTTGTTTATTGTGTGGAAGCTTTGAGGAGTTTAAATCATAATTTTTTGTTTGTTTATCATATTTCAGTATGGGGTTTTAAATTTTTCAAAATTTTACTCTATAATATTTTTAATATACCTATCTTATTTTTTACTAGTATGATTTTCAATACACTCAATCATGTATCAAACACTTTTTAATCATTACTCCCTCCATCCATTAATCTTATGCACACTTGACTTATTCGTTCGTCTACCCATCTTATGCACACTCCATCTTTGGTAAAAGTTATTTTATCTTTATCCCACAACCATCATTTAATTATTTCAAATGTCATTGTACTTTACTCACAAACAATCATTTTATCTATAAATGAAACTCATAGTACCATATAATACTCCTACTTTATCTATTTTATCTATTTTTTTCTTAATACACGTGTCAAAAGCATCAGACATAAGATTGGTGGACGGAGAGAGTATTATTTATCCAACTCAATACCCTCTCTCCTTTATTTTTACTTTATTATCATCACATATATAATCCCTCCTATTCAAAATAGATGTTGTTTTACCTTTTTATGTTATTTGCAATTTATATGTCGTTTCATACTTTTCAATGTTAATTAATTATATTTTTTCCAAATTACCCTCAAAATCATTAAAAATAACTTAGGTATCAAGACAATTTATTAAAGGTAAAGTAAGGAGTCATTAATTTTCTTAATTTGTTTGCATTATTCTAAAGTGACCTATATTTTGAATAGGGGGAGTATAATACACACACACATCAATCATTACATAATCATTTAATCATTTATACATTACTTTTTATAATATAATATTATTCCTATCATCTACTTTTTCAAAATTCTACTCTATCAATCCCAGACTCCTAAATATATATGAAATTTAAATACTTTTTTTTTTCAAATCCTTTTTACAAGATTTCAAGTCACCTCAGAATTATAAATAAACAAAGTCTAAAAGAAAATTCACACAAATCCAAATTTACGGAGGACTTGCTCTTTTCACTTATGGACTAGGCAAAAACGGAGCGAGGAAGGGTACAGGGTGGACACTGGACCTCCCTGAGATTTTGAAATTTTTCAGGGTTCTTTTAATAAAATATCACATTTATATATAATATTAAAAAATATTTAATCACATATATATGTTTTAATAAAACTGAGTTGTTCTACTTGAACTTGACAGTCAATTAAAGAATTTTATTGTTGATGTGATTTTAATGAAAATTTATCTATGGTTATTGCTTATTGGATTTGGAGGTCTTACAAAAAAATGGTTGCTATAATAAAAACCATGAAGAGTCGAAGAGTAATGCTATAGTTTAAATGTCATGTAATTACGTTTAAAATTTTGTATAAGTATAGGTATTGGTTTTTGTTCCTATTTTAAAATTTTATTTTCGTACTTTTTTATTACTATTAGTTGGAGAAATAAGTTTTTTGTTCCCATAACTTTCTTGTAATTAATTTTCCGTCCCAAAAAATTTAACTATCCAACTTCGGTCCTATAGTTATTTCAATTGTTCAATTTTGGTTAATTTTCGCTGGAAAATTGAAAATTTTATCGTTTTCGGTCCTATGCAAGTCACCTGACAGTTAAAATTAGGAACTTTTGAGCTCGTAGTTGATGTGGACACTGATTGTTAAACAAAAGGTAATTTTTTAAAGAATTAAAAAGAACAAGAAACTTCCTCCTAAGTTGCGAAAAAAATGAAATATTATTTAATAGTCAGTGTCCACGTTAGTTACGAGCTCGAAAATTCTCAATTTTAACCGGCACGAGACTTACTCATGATTCAAAAATGATAAAATTTACTATTTTTTGCAAATATAGAATTAAAATTGGACAATAGAGATAGTTATGAGACCAAAATTAAACAGTTGATTTTTTGGAATGAAAAATAGATTACATGAAAATTATAAGATCAAAAAACTTTTTTCCTCCTATTAGTTGGGCCTCCCTGATCGGAAATCCTAGCTCCGTCTCTGAGACTAGGAATTCAATAAACTTAAATTAACACGCTGAAGAAGGTAAAATATTTGACCCTGAATCCTGATGAACGAATTTTATTGTATATAAAATTTACCTCATATTTATTTGGCAATTTAATCAAAATCTTGAGGGATAGTCGTTTAGTATTTGAAGCGAGTTGGTGAATAAAATTTAACGGGTTTGCTAAAAACGTATCGGTTTGTACAAATTTAAAACATGTTAATGTTCATACTTGTAATTACTCTATGTAATACATCATAGCAATTTTCACTATAAAAGAATTGATGCAATACTATACGATAAAGGTTTTAATACATAGGAGTATTATTCTCCGAAAATGTCTTTTAGCAAATTACAAAATGGAATTATATATGCTTTCAACCTTCTATATATTACATTCGCAGTTACCTAAAGAAAGATTTTATACTTTCAGGCACATGTCATCTTAAGAATTTATAACATACTTTTCTCTATTTCAAAATAAGTGCCGTTTTAAAGGTTTTATTTTCACTTTTTTTTTAAAAAAAATTATTATATTTTTATTCTAATAATTTTACAAGACCTCTTATATTTCCAATTACGATTATTTCAATTCTTTCTCCCAGTCCCCACCTTTCATATTACGGGTAAATATATTAAAATTTTATATTTCATAATTTGATATAACTTTTATTTTGAACAGAGAGGTATAGAATATTATACTTGAGATACTATGCTTGTAATTTATCACATAAGATTCATGAAAGAATAGGATACAGTTGTCACATATAAGATTCATGAAAGAAAATTACAAACAAATCGTAACATCTGTAATATATAGAGTAATATGCAATATGCAAAAGATTCATGTAATCTAGAGAAAGAGAGATTCACCTAAAAATCCTGTAACACACCGCCATAAAAGGAAATTATACACAATAAAATATTACATTTGTAATATAAAATATAGACAAAATACCTAAAATCCTGTCACGGCTTACTAAAAATAGAAGGATATATAATGCACAAAATGTTACGTTTGTAATTTAAAATACCCAGAAAAATACTGTACATGTAATCTATAGATAGATCCAAAAAATACACTTATTTTGGATAGGGCAAGTCATATCCTATGTAACAATATGTGTACATATAATCGTAATAAATAACATGTCTAATATTTACAACATACAAGATGAAAATACAAAAAATAGAAATTATGGATTCAAAATCGAAATGGATTACATCCAATTTTGATTTTTAACTGCCATATCATTTCGTGCAGCTTATTCCCTCCAAAATTATGTCCTTTTTCACTATATATATCACACTCTGCTCCCATACTTTCTCCAAAAAAAAAAATCATCATGATTTCTAAAACCAGAAAAACCCAGAATTCTGCAGAAACAGTAGCTGCAAATGAGGATCTGTTAATGGAAATTCTGGTTCGATTACCAATAAAATCAATTTTCCGATTCAAATGCGTTTCAATCAAGTGGCTGTACCTCATCTGCACTCGTTACTTCTCCCATAACTACTCTCTCAAAAACGGCACCGTTTCGACGACGAGCCTTTTTCTCTACCAACATCCATTGTTAACTCACCTCTCTCTCCGAACCGGCGACCGCGATTCCCGGTCCAGTTTCGGTCCGGTTCCGGTTATCGATTTCCTGAAAATCACACTACCGGCGACTAACCTCACCGTCATGAGCTCCTGCGGCGGCCTACTCCTCTGCCTTCTGGTTGCGCCGCCGTGGTGCGCCACCGATATTATATACGTCGTCTGCAATCCGGCCACCAAGGTGTACAACCCCCTCCCGGCGCTCGAAGACCTCGCGAAAAAGCCGATCGTGAACATGGATCTGGCCTACAATCCTCGCAATTCGGCTCACTACAGCGTCGTCTGTATGCGAAACTGCAACCCGCCCGACGGGCCCGAGTTCCAGATCCAGATCTACTCGCCGGAGACCAATTGCTGGCGGGATTGCGTTTCCCCTTTCTACGACATCCCGCCGGAGATGCAATTCCAAGGCGGCATTCACTGGCAAAAATCGATCCACTACCTCAATTGCTGGGGCGGCGACTCGATTTACTTCGATCTCGAAACAGAGAGCATGAAATCCCTCCCGATGCCCCCGATGCAGAGCGAAATCAACGCCGTGAAAAAATCGTGGTATTTGGGGGAATCCGGCGGGCATTTGCATTTGGTTGATGTTGACACAAACATCACGAGTGATTCAACGATTGAAATATACGAATTGAGGAGCGATTACTCAGGCTGGTTTGTTAAATGCAGGGTCGGATTTTCCGCCATTGAAGCTTCGTTTCGAGAGAGGGTACAATACATTGAAGCGGTGCCGTTACTGGGTGGGACCCGCAGGGTTAGAATGGGAATGTACAATAAGTATTCTGTGCTGAGCGTTGTACAGGAAGAAGGTGAGCGCTCATTAGAGATTGTACTATCCGTACCGAATAAAATAATCGCTTTTAATCCTGCGAATAATAGGTCGAGGGTGTTGGTGTATTTTGGGGATGATAGGGATAGGGGGGTGTATGAATGGCATAATGTTATTCATTATACTCATACCCTTGCACCTGTTTAATTTAATGTTATCTGTATTTCACATTTTTAATAAAATGCAATTTATTTCATATTGTGTTTTTTTATCTGTATTTCACATTTTTAATAAAATAATATAATTTATTTTACATTTTTTTATTGCCTTTTGACAAAAACTTATATAAGATCATATTATACATAAGATCGGATATAAATTAATACAAATTGACATTAATTTTTTTAATGTTTTAAAGAATTATGCCCAAATTATGTCTCATCTTCGTGCAATTATGTTACATTGTTTTTATATTACCGAGGAGCACGAAAATCACCTTTCAATATTAAATATTTTGTATATTTGAAATCTACTTTTCAACGTTATATTCCCAGAAGGAGGCAAGTAGGTCGACTTTTCAACGTTGTACTTCAGAGGTATTAAAAATTTGAAATCGACTTTTCAACGCTATATTCCCAAAGGTCCTGTTTATTTACAATTTTGAGGGGATTTGGAAGGATTTGATCTATATTGCACGGGTATGGGTGTGGGGTGCAGATGCGATATGATTTGGGTGTGGGGATTCGAAGATTTTCAATTTTTTAGGATATGAAACGGCGAGGATATGTCAATTTTTTAATTTTAATTATATATATCACCTGTAATAATATTAAAAAATTTATAATAATTATATATAACACATGTAATAATATCAAGAGTATTTAAAACACATGTACTAATATTAAGGAATTCACCCCCCAAAAGTAACAAAACAACAATTAAATCAAATATTATCAACCTACACAAGTCATAAATCATAATAAAAGATTAATAAATTTTAATATTTAATACGTTTTAGAGTGTGTCCTTCAAATTATTAATAAGTTCTACTTTTTAAAAAAAAAAAATCCACAAAATTTAATAAATTTTACAAAAAAACACCGATACGTATCTAACACGCGTATCCTTGATGGGCCAAATTGGCTCCGGCCAAATTTGGTCTGATACTTTCGGGTAAATTTGCCCCGCTAGTTTGTTTTAAATCTATAAAAACGTAGATATTATATATGTATGTTTTTTTGAAAGGATATATATATGTGTTAAATTGAACAGTAAAATAATACTACTTCTAGCCCTAGAAATATGCACGCTGCCCTCAGTTATTTTTTTTTTCTCAAGCAAGCACCTTTGCGACCTCATTTTTACCCTTTTGCAACCAAGCACAACTTTTTCTCTTCTTTATTCTCGATCTGTATTGCTCTTTTCTCCGATCTGTGTTGCTTTTGTTTCTCCAGCCAAACACTACCATCTCCGTCGCCCTGTTCTCCAATCCATCACCACCGACTCTTAAGAATTAGATGATATCTTTTATTCTTGTTATAAATAAAGGATTCCAATGGAAGAAAATATGAATTTTACATGTTACACATTTATAGTATTTTATGGGATTGAAATTAATTTTAAGAGTGATTCTCATGCGCATCCAGGTGCATTCATTGTGCATTTTAGACATGCAACTTATTATAATGAAAAATGCAAATTGGTTATATTGAACTATGCAACTACTTTTTCATATTAATAATTGTACGGTTCAGTATAAACAAGTTGCATTTTTCAGTATAACAAATTATATGTTTCTAAAATGTATTATGAGGGCACGGTGCACCTGAATGTAGGGGTGAGCATTTGGTAAATCGGTAATCGAACCGAACCGAATGATCAAAACTGAATTAACCGAATTTCGTATCATAATACACCGAAGCCGAGCCATTTAAGACTAAAATCGATTGAAACCGAAAAGTTTGTATATATGACAAAAATTATGACTTTATGCTTAATTATATATGACAAAAAAATTGTATGCGATAATCTTATACATGAGATTAGGTGTAAACTAGTCCAAATCAATATTTTTTCCTCCTAAAATGTTAAAGTGTCAATGTCCAAATTATGTTTTGCCTTACCGTGAGACCGTCTCATACAAATGTGTTTCATTATATATACTAGCATAGTGTCCGCGTGTTACGCGGGTGTTTTTAATATTCAATATAATTTAATTTCAAAATTATAATATTTATAATTTTTAATTAAAAAAATATTATGTTATTACTTAAAAAATTATTAATATACAATTAATTATCACCTACACCATCACCCTTATAAAAAATTTAAAATAATATAAAAAAATCACCAATATCAAATTTTTATTAATGTGTGTATATCAAATTTTTTACCACCAATATCAAATTTTATTAATGTGTGCATAAAAATCACCAATATCCTATAAATTTAACTTTCTTACAAATTTTAATTTTTTAAAATAAATAACACAATATAAAATTAGAAATTTTTATATGGGTTAGGAATTTTATTTTATAGCATATAATTTTATTATTTATTTATTTTATTTAATTTTAAATGAATTTATTATAGTTATATCAATATGTATGCTAGGTTGAATTATTATAATCATGTGAAAAGATATTAAATATATTTTAAATTTGTTTCACAATTGATAAATCAATTCAAAATTAATAGGAGAAGTCTTATATAATTATGTATAAATATTATAATAAGATATGTCATATGTTTGTAAAATATAATATATATATATATATAACTTAACTATATTCTCAATAAAAAAATCCCTATATATACATACACTTAACTGTATCCTTATTATTTTAAATTATGGTAATAATATTTGTATATTATGTTAAAATATTAAATTAATTGAGTCAACTATATTTTTATAATATTTTATTTAAACTACTAATACATATGACACATCATTATTATTAATACACAAAAATATCAAACTCTCTATATGATTGACACATCATCAAAACTCACCAATAATTGACACATAAGCAACAAAAATTCTCTATTAGTAATATAGATAGATAGATAGATAGATAGATAGATAGATAGATAGATGGATAATATTTTATTTAAACTACTAATACATATGACACATCATCATTATTAATACACAAAAATACTAAATTCTCTATATGATTGATACATCATCAAAACTTACTAAAAGTTTACACATAAACAACAAAAACTCTCTTTAGTAATATAGAGGAATAGAAGAATATATATACTCATTTTCGTAACACACTAGTTGCGGTGGACATTTTTTCTGGATATCGGGTACCCTAATCTGATTCGAAATTATGAGATTGGGCATCGGGTGCCCGATTGGGTATCCAATTTTTTTTATATGTAATTGTCATTTTTTTAATGTTATTGGCATTTTTACAATTTTATTTCTAAAAAAAATCGGGTATTTCAGGTACCCAATATTTTGGATTGGGTTAGAGTACTATTCTTTTTATATCCGAATTTTTCGGGACAAAAACTCGTATGAAAGAGTTTCATGCATGAGAAAGGTTACAACCTAACACAAATCAACACTCACCCTCCTAAAGTATTAAAGTGTCAATGTCCAAATTATGTTCCGTCTCACGCAATTGTACCTCATTTTTGGGTATTCAATTTCAAATTGGGTTCGGATACTTTTTTTAATCGAAAATTTCAAATACTTGACTTTGAGTACCCGAACCCTAACTACCCGATCCTATGCCCACCCCTTCTAGTCTTTGACATGGACATGCCTATTGCCAACCGATCTAATAAATTTAGATTCTTTATTAAATATCCATAACTTTTAAGATGTGTGAGTCAAAACAAAAAATCTTACAAAAATTAAGATAATACTCCAAATGCAATCCACTGATGACAAGTAATTACACCTATATAAATTTCCCAAGGTGGGTTGAAAACAAAAAAAACGACCTAGAGGGGTACAGCTGGCATTTAAATAATCATATTAGAACAAAAAATGAAAGCTGCGATAGGATCATAGTGCTACGAATGAAATGTCGTAAAGAACTGACGTGATCGAGTTTGCCTCCTCACTTTTCAAGATCCAACGGCTCATATTTAATCTATCTAAAACCCTGAAACCCCACACCAAAATCGATGCCCACAATTTAAAGAAAGGTATTTTTGGAGGGGGGAAGAACAGTCACTGCTGTTTATTACTCATCGGCGTCGAAAAAGCAAGAATAATCAATATCAAAATCCAAAAAGATCTCCAACTTTGCCTTTTCCTTTATTTCCACATCCTATTCTTAATCACTGTCTTTATCCTAGTCGCAATCATCATCCAGAGTTTTGAGATAATAATACGCCACTTTGGCGCACGACGCTCACGGAACTCATTGATAACATCGCTGAATAATCTGAACGCACTGACGGTTTTTGGATAGATTAAATATCAGGTAATTTCTGATTAGGCGCGCGCGTGTTTTGGGGGATTGGTGTTTGCTTGTGTTGATTGGTGATTTGATGTGGTAGGGGGATCTAGGGTTTTGAAGTGAAATTTGTGATGAGTTTTTTTGGATTTGGGCGAATTGGAATCTGTTTGACTTGTTTTACGAGTTGTGGACTTCAATTAGTTTCTTCTTTTGGAAATCCTTTTTATTGATATGTGTTTTCCTATTTTAGGGTTTTTGTAGTGTAAATGCAGACTAGGTGTATGGAGAGAACAAATTCACTGAAAGGGAGAGGGAAAAGGAGCTTAGAAGGTGGTGGTGATGAAGAGCAGGAACCAGAGAGAAAACGACCTGCTTTAGCTAGGTAACAAGATTCTTATTTCTGTCATTTTTCTTTTCAATTTGATTTGTTCGTGGAGGTTGAGTATCACTTTGAAGATACTATATATACAATGGATTGCTATTTTTGCCTATTTTGTGATGAAGGATTTCATTTGAAGTCCTTGTGTTTTCGGTTCTTCCCCGAAAATGTAAGAATTGATGTTAAGAAAGCAATTTCAGTGGCTTTTCCCATAATATAAGTCATAAACCCACTGACTTTACATGGAGATATGTTTTGTAATTACATCATCATGAATTAAGAATGTGTGGAGTGAAAGCTTTTTTGCTGTTTCACATGGCTATTCGCCCTGGTACAAGTGAAGACTCACTGCACTGACTGTAAACCCGATTTACCCTCCATTTGGGATGGTGAGCTTAGTGTATTCTCATGAACGTTCCCTATATGTGTCCAATATATCCTTCAATTTCCCTAGTTGTGAATTGTAGCCCTTTCTTCAATATTATGTAGATTTTAATTTCTACTGTTTTCGTGAAACCACTTTAGCATCTACTCAAAAGATATTGTGTAAAGCTGAATTGAACTTAACACTTCTGCAATGTAGCACATAATTTGAATTGAATATAAATGATTGCATATGGCATGTTTGCGCTTAAAATTCAATGGATTTAAGGAATGCTCTATATTGTTATCAGGTGGCAATTGATGATGGCAATCCTATCATTTCCTCTATTTGAGTGTTATGTTTTCTCTAACCTTTGTTGAGAGGTTTATCTGGCAAATCCACTACTACTCAGAAAGTGCAAAAAGGACACCCAGTGCTAAGCATTTGGGTTTTTTAATTAAGTCCGTGAACTGAGTTATATATAAATGCCGCTAGTCCCTTATTAGTAGATATGTGACTTGGAATTTTAAGGAGCAGAAACTAGGTTTTAAATAGATAATAATTTGAGGATTTTGATAAATTTGTCAAGTTTACGTGGGTTCTTAAAAGTTTCTTCACTGATTATGTGCTCTGCTGTTGTTCCCTCTCTCTCCTGCCCTTGAATTTGATTTTCTCATCTTGGGCAGTTTGTTGACTTTATTTTCTCAGTGATAAATACCAAGTTAGTACTACAATATTGATTGTTAATACATTAGTGTGTTTAATGCAGTGTTATTGTTGAAGCTCTAAAGGTGGATAGTCTCCAGAAGCTTTGCTCATCCTTAGAACCAATTCTTCGGAGAGTGGTAAAGATAATTTCTTCTCAGTTTCTGATGGGAATTTTCTTCTGTTCAAAATGACCAAAGTTGATTTTAGTTTAATCATTGAACTCCAAATATGTAAACTTGTTATCAGGTAATGCTCTTAGTTAATCTTATACATTACTTCCCATCGAGCAGGTCAGTGAAGAAGTTGAGCGCGCTTTAGCCAAGCTGGGCCCTTCTATGCAGAATGGGAGGTTGGTTAATTTGCTTCATAACTTATGAAATGAGAATTTCTTGTATATATGCTTACTGATACAATAAAAGTTTTTAGAGAAGTTTGTCAGCTTGGTTAATATAGCGCACTGTGCGTATAGTTTCTCTTATCTTGTTAACTCAAACCACTGGAAGATGGTGAAAAGTTGAATCCTCATGTTTTTGTATTGGCCAGCATACCTCAATTCTTTTATCATTGCTTAATTAATATATTTGCTTATCACATGCTATTTACTGAGAAATTCTTGTTTATTCACTAAAAAGATCAAAGTTTAACAATTTTTTGTGAGTTCAGGTCATCTCCTAAACGGATCGAAGGGCCAGATGGGAGGAACTTGCAACTTCACTTTAAGTCCAGGCTTTCTCTTCCTCTTTTCACTGGGGGGAAAGTAGAGGGTGAGCAGGGGGCTTCTGTTCATGTTGTACTAATAGATGCTACCACAGGCCATCTCGTTACGTCTGGGCCTGAATCTTCGGTAAAGCTGGACGTTGTTGTGGTCGAAGGTGACTTCAATACTGAAGATGATGAAAGCTGGAGTCAGGAAGAGTTTGAAAGCCATGTTGTGAAAGAGCGTGATGGAAAGAGACCTCTTTTGACGGGGGATTTGCAAGTCACACTCAAGGAAGGAGTTGGGACTCTCGGTGATCTTACGTTTACTGATAACTCAAGTTGGATAAGGAGCCGGAAGTTCAGGCTTGGTCTAAAGGTTGCGTCAGGATTTTGTGAGGGTATATGCATTCGGGAGGCAAAGACAGAAGCATTTAATGTTAAAGATCATCGAGGGGAATGTATGTATATTTGTCAATTTTGTTCGCTTTTAAAACTTGTGAGTGACAAAGTAACGTTGATGCTAGAATACAAACATATGGAATAAATTAGAAAAATAGGGGGTGTGGTGTGGGGAGAGGGAGGATTGATGTTTGGTCATACTGAATGTACATTTTATTGTTGTCTAACTTTCTGTGTTTGTTTAGAGTTTAGAGGAGTTGATAAAGAAGATTAAGAAATAGGTATAAATGACATATAAGTTGTAGATAAATCTAAAATGCATGTTCTACGACCTCTATTATTTTAGTATTCAAATTTTGAGAGGTAATATCAAAAGTTGTCCTGTAACTTATGCCCTGTCCGATTTCAGTCCTGTACTTTGTTACTTTTTCGATCTTGGTCCTTTTGGTGTAAATTTTGGTCCTTTTTGGTGTCCAATTTTAGTCCTGTATGATTTTTCTTTTTTCCAATTTTAGTCCGAAAGGACATTGAAAAAATAAAAATATACAAGACTAAAATTGGACACTGCCTAAGTTGCATGATGATGTTAACTCTAATTTTGGTGAAAACTTTCCAGAAGAGTCAAGCCAGAATACACAGAGCCACACAACAAATAGAATGGAGAAATAATAGAAATTAAGTTATCTGTTTTGGTTATTTATGTTTTATTGTACATCTGAAGTCCCATAAGTTATATAAATTTTGAAATTGTGTAACATCTGCATCTTGATACCATGTCTAGGACATCTCTTCTTTTTAAGTTCTTCATGAACTTCACTTATTATATACTGAAGTATCTTTTCTCCCAACAGTGTACAAGAAACACTATCCACCTGCTATGAATGATGATGTGTGGCGATTGGAGAAGATCGGGAAGGATGGATCGTTCCACAGAAGGCTTAATAATGCTGGCATATTTACTGTGGAGGACTTCCTTCGCCTTGTGGTCAGGGACTCCCAGAAGTTGAGGAATGTAAGGGCTTATTAATTATTTTTTGGTTTTGTTACATTATTACTATTACAAGTGCTTTTTTGCTCTTTCTTTCTAATTTTATTTGTTTATCTTATTTTGTCAGATACTTGGTAGTGGAATGTCCAATAAGATGTGGGATGGCCTCCTAGAACATGCCAAGACTTGTATTTTAAGTGGGAAGCTTTACATATATTACCCCGATGAGACGAGAACTGTGGGCGTTGTTTTTAACAATATCTACGAGCTAAGTGGCCTCATAGCTAATGATCAATATTATCCAGCAGACTCACTTTTTGACAGCCAGAAGGTTTGCCAAATTTCCTCCAGACGTATCTCCGTTTCTTTGCTCTAATGTTAATCAATTGAAGTTGTGGAGCAGTTTTTAAACCCAATATTGATACATGATTTTTTTTGCAATAAAGTTATTAATGAAAAGTAAAAATGCAAATTCAGTCCTCTTAAATATCACCATGTTCACATTTTGTCCTAAAATTTCACCACTTCAAATAATGGTCCTCAAGGCGATAATTTATTTATGTTATCTGTATTCTAATTTCAAATAATGGTCCTCACAGCGGGAATTTATTGGTGAAGGCAGTGTAATATTCACTATGTCTTGTGTACCTGCAGGTTTATGTTGATACTTGGGTTAAAAAAGCATATGATAATTGGAGTCAAGTTGTGGAGTACGATGGAAAATCACTGATGGATATCAAGCAAGTGAAGAAATCGAGCACTCTGAGAAACGATCTTCCTTTGGGTCCTGTCAATTACCCAAATTCTTTAGATAATCAGCAGAGATTGCCAGTTTCAGTTCCCTCCGAACCATCAGTTGATCATCCCTCCGAACCATCAGTTGATCATAACTTGCTAATTGGAGGTGAGCATCAAATGTCTTGCCAAAAGGAACTCTTTTGATAAAGATTCTTCATTGCATAATTCCAATCTTCTTAGATGCCTATATTTGGTGGTTATTATGATCGAGGGCTTTGGAAGAAGAATCTCTCTGTATTTTTCTGTTAATTTCCAGTCTTCATGTAAATATGGTTGGGGGAATATTAACTATTATGTTAATTAATCAATGTTTTATTAGGCAATGCAGGTCCAAGTTATAATGACGATATGACTGCAAGATATCGTACCCCATCTCAGCTGATTCACCCCGGTTCACTCCTACCATTGGATGCAGGCCTGTTGACTCAGACCGACCATCAGCTCAACCAATTCCAAAGCAATACATATGATAATCGGGCTGGGCTTGCCCTCGGTCCTCCCCAATCATCTCCATCATTCCAATCACCCAACTCACATGTTGATCTTAATCCTTTCGAGGATTGGTCCAGTACAACACGTGACAAGGGTGATGATTTCTTATCAGAGGAGGAAATTCGTCTAAAAAGTCACGAAATACTGGAGAACGAAGATATGCAACACTTGCTTCGTCTTTTCAGCATGGGTGGCCACTCTGTTACTGCCCCTGATGATGGCTTTAGCTTCCCTCCCTACATTCCATCACCTTCTCCTGGGTTTAGTTATACCGAGGATCGGGCCCGTTCCGGGAAGGCCGTTGTGGGTTGGCTGAAGATCAAAGCTGCCATGAGATGGGGTATATTCATCCGAAAGAAAGCAGCTGAGAGAAGAGCACAGCTTGTGGAATTAGATGGTGAATAGAATCATTCAGTTTATTTATGATCAAGTTGTTAGTTGCCAGTCGGATTGGATGGCTGTGATTGTCTGTATCACAAAACAATGGTTCTATATGAAGTCTACTGTACAGTGAAGATGTTTGCTTGCAACACTCATTATCATTACTTGGTTTTTTCTTACTCTGTGTACTTGATTTTGAAGTGCTCTGAATTTTGTTGAGATTCAAAGTCGGTCTGGAAAGATTGTAATAAATTTCCTCAATGTTGAACTTGATTATTACACTGTTATTGTGTTCCGAATTATTTTTTGTTTCTTTGGGGTTGCATTTTACCATTTGAACTTGCAAGTTTTTCGCAGTATACTATTTCTTGTGGAATATTTCGCCAAGAGCATTCGGGTGAATGTATATTTAAAACCTCATGTCTTGTTGTAAAGAAGTCCCAATAGAATACCGTCTACTCTACATTTTTATGACAAAATGTAAAACGTAGAATTCAGGTGACAAATTTGAAGCAGCTTTTTTCTTCCATATAAAAAAAATGAAATTACAAATCAAATGAAAGAATTCTCTCTGTAATATGTCCTAATTACACCCATATAAAAGAATTGAACATCATATACCATCTTCTTTAAGCTGATCCGTTAATAGCACACTCTGGAGGGAAGCCCTGAGGAAACCTGTTAGCATCACTACAGTAATTATAAACCATGTAATTCTTCTGCACCCATATCAGCCTTTGTTGACTACCAGAATCCAATTCTTCATTCAACCACCCTGCGCCATTGGAGCCACAAGAAGACGAACCAGAAGGCCAAACACAGGCGTCCGCGTTGAAATTTCGGTAAGAAGCCGTGAAGGGCGCCTTTGACCAATCCGTCTTCACTAGCCCGCCTCTGGTCGCCCAATCATCGGCGTTCCAAAGACTCGAGTAAATCTTCATAGCTTGGTTCTTCGGATATGAAACTCCCACTGATTCAGGGTTCTTGTATTCCCTGATCGGAGTTCCGTCCACAGAGAAGCTGCAAATAAATCACAAACAAACGTAAGAAATCAGAATGGTCTTGTGTAAACCAATTGCTTTTGCAACTAATATTTTATAGTGAAACAACTAATACCTTTAAATGAAACCACTAATACCTAGGTAATACTTACATGATACGCTGAGGATTCCAGAGAATGGAGTAGGTGTGGAAATCGGCAGTAGGGTCGAACCAGAGGTGGAACTGCTGTTCCCTGCCGCCTTTTCCTTGGCTAAATACATTCGTATGAAGAGTGTAGGGATCGCCGCTTACATTTCCCAGAAATTCAAAGTCTATTTCATCGTGAGTCGGTCCTTGAGAAGACAACTGCAGGGCAGAAAAACAGAGGAAAAATCAACTTTAGGTTTATTAAAAAAAAAAATGGAGACAAGAGGCAGTTATTTATGGAAGCTTACATAGTAAGCAGTGACGGTGCCGGCGGAGTTTCCGGCGACGAGTTTGAGTTGCATGTCGATCTTTCCGAATAGGTACTCGTTTTTGGATTGGAAACCGGAGCCGGAGGTTTTATCGAGAGACAGAGTGAGGAGGTTACCGGCTTCGAGTATGTTAGCTCGGCCATCTCCCCATGTGATGGAGAAATCTTGGTTGAAGTTTCCGGCGGCTGCGATTATGGAGGAGCTGATGACAAGGGCTGTAATTGTGATTGAAATATTATAGCTCAAAGAAGCCATTCTTGTTTGTTGAATGAATATGAGTACAAAGTGTGAATTATGGAATGTTATGAAGTTTGGGAGCTATGTGGGTACGTATTTATAAGGAATGAAATTGTTGGTGTAGGTAGGAAAGAGCAGGGGAAATTTCAGTGTGATAAAAGGGCTGGAAACAGGTGGGAGATACTGATATGAATGAATATCAGTAACTGCGAAAAAGTGCAGCGTGTGATAGCCCATACTTCAATTTTATGAAAACACGGTTTCTTCAAGCTTTAAGCTTTATCATTTAATTTTCATTTTATCTTTTTATCTCTATTTAATAATGTATTCAATTGTCTTGAAAAATTAATAGACATGAGGGTAAAATGAAAAAATAAAATACTCACTAGGTAAAATTGTTATTTTGAAACGTGCCATTATATAGACTTATATTGCATTTAAATGAGTAGTATTTCTTTTCTCTTGTTATTTCAGAAAATTTTCCTATTTAATTTCATAATTTTATTTGAATAAGGGTAAAATGGAAGTCTATTATGAATTAAATGAGTTTATCATCAATTTGACATACATTAATCTGTCTGTAAAAGAAACCAGCTTATTATTATTGAAGGGAGAGAATAATAACTTTCATTTATTAATTTGTGTGAAAAAATTTGTAGCCTAGCTATGAAATGGAAAATTCAAACTTATGACAAATTATATAATTTTCATCTCTCATTTAATATATCTACAATGATATTGATTGTTTTGAGTGTAAGGGAATCTTACTTGATCCAATTTCATACATGAGACACCTTAATATTTAATTCACGCTTCTCTTTGAAATATATAATTATGTTGAGCTCCAAAAATTTATTAATTATAAAACATATAAAATGAGACTTGTCCCATACGTGTGGTTTTTTTTTTTTTTTTTTGTGAAAGCATACGAGCTTTATTATAGACTAGTTAGGTTTGTATAACAGGGTGTTGCTGGCACAAGGTAGTATTGCTCTCTCTATCAGTTGCTTCGATGGTAACTGCTATGTTTGTGTTACTACAGGCCCAAGACAACATCATGAACCTTCCACTAGCAAATGCTTGGGAAACAGCCGATGAATACATGAAAGACAGAAAGAAAGCTTGCTACGCTTTTACTTCTGCTGTCCCCATCTCCAGGTTATATCTTTTTCCAAATACTAAAGTTAGATAACAATTAATAATGTAAACTCATCTGCAGGAACCTACCTCTTTGGGGAACTCTCAAGTATCTGTCCGAAAAGATTCCCAAGGATACGTCCAGCAAGGTGCGAATCAACAGGGCCCTATTCTCATATGACAATTTCATTTAAAACCACAAACTTCCAGCAAATCATCATGTTTATGTTATTTTCACCTTCATATGCAACGGTTACTAAAATAAATCTCAATTCCTAAGTGGATGCCTCTTGGGAAGAAGAAGGGATCAATTCAGCTCTAACAAGCACAAGGCACAGAAAATTAATGGAATACATGCAAAATAGATACAAGGGTTAGGAATGGTTGCAACTTGTATTTTTTACTCTCTTTCAAACAAACAAGAGTTCGTAATTGCCCCCAAAAGTGGAGCCACGTACGAATCAACTTGAACAGGTGAAGTATATGTTATATGAAGAAAATTCAGAAAATATAAAACCATTCAACAAAATTTACAAACTTGAGCAGAATCATTCTTCCCCACCATTTTCAGTCTCTTGGCTCTCCTCTGATCTCCTCTTTTCTTCCTCCCGTTCTGCACAACATAAATTTATAATGAGCTTAGACATCCAGATGTACAAGTAATGGAACAATCAGGAATCAGGTTGATGTTATTTAATTCCAACAAAAGAAACAGCTTCATATTGGTTTTGGCTCATGCAACCCTGGTAACTACTTATTTGGCTAATTACTCTTAAAAGCAAACTGGCCAGTTATTACTTATCTAACTCAAGCAGTTTTGCAGGTAATTTATCCCAAGTTTTAACTTCCGCATATAACTTCCAGAAGCTAATCAAGATGCTAGTTGAAAAGTCAAGGACATTTCTCAATTCACAGAGGAAAATTAAGCACTCTTGGTGTGATCATTGATACATACAGACATGAAAATGTTAATGAGAACAAGAGAAGATGATTTTAAATCTCCAGTAAATTGGTGAAGATTAGTAACAAGATAAAGAAAGATGGCCAACCCATGAGTGTTAACATAGCCTTTTGAGTGCGCCTTTCAAGCTTGTCAAGTCTCTTTTGCACATCCCTCCTGAGGTCCCAATTTGGTTTCTTTGGTGCTATGTTCAGAAATGGATCCTGAATTTTGTTCTCAACAGTTTAGTATCCCACGAGAATATATTAGACAGTGAGAAGAAATATGTGAGAGAATTTCATAAAGCACCTCTTTCTTCTCCTCTTGAGGAGGAGCTGCCAGGACAGAGTCTTCAAATTTAGGCAACACAGGCGGGGCGAGTTTACCCTCTTGAAGTTGCTTGTCATGAGGAAGGTAATTCCGGAATTTCATACTCACGTTGCTGGAAGCAATATGGTCAATATTGATTAGACAGTCACAAAGGATTGAAAAGGAACATAATATACTTATAATTATTCAGTAAATTTTTCAGAATTAGACCAAGAACATCTTTGTTAATAAAGTGAGTATAAGCGTCTTCACTATACATTGTCTGCTTGCAAAGAAAGGGCTGCTCTCTCCGAGCAGACAAGGGGCTAGATATGCATTTCTTCAAGGGCATAAATTGAAAGTGCAAGGGGTTAAGTATGCATTTTGTGTAGAAAGAACAACATAATCAATCCCTAAGAATACAACCCAGTAAAACATATTGGTCTAGTGCTTCCCAAAATAAATACAGGAAGAGTCAAATTCATAAGAAAAAAATCCATGAAAATAGCCATATATGTTCCCGGGAAACTTTATTCATAAATTAACAGAGCAACTTCATCGTTTATCAACAATAGTGCGGTAGCTTAACCCAAAAAGTGATTACTTTGTCGAGCACGAATCAACCTTATTTAGCAAAATAGTATATCGTAAACCAAAGTTATGAATATAATAAGGGCGGAAAAGTTTAACAAGAGAAAAGAGCAGGCGTACAATTTTCAATTTGCGAAAAGAATTGAAAAAATGGGAGCAAGGAGCGGAAATCTTACGCATCATCATCGTTTTCGTTGTGTTGGTGGTCCAGTGGTTGAATAGCAGAATCGTCAGGAGTATTGAGGAGTTCCTGAGCAGCTTTAAGCGCTCTGAGCCTCTCTCTCCGAGCGACCGCCGCTGCCTCCACTGATTCTTCTTCTCCACTTCCCATTCAGCCTAAACGTCCGATTCACAAATTCGAATCAGCCTTTATATTATTACTAGTGCGGATGCACCTCATTTCATGAGGTGTTAACCCAGATTTTTTGTTTTGAATCTCACACAAAAGTCTTCGTCTTATAGTAATGAATTAACTAATAAAGAGCTTAAAAAAATCCTTAAATAATAAATCAAACTAAATTTATTTCAACTTAAGGGACAATGAAGCAACTCCAAGTCTCCATTGATCTCACTCTCTATTGCGGTGAAATAAGTGAACGTATAAATTTTTAAAACAATAGTAACTCATCATCACATGGGATTTCCTAGAAAAGAACCTGGATATTTATTGTTACTCCCAATTACTATTGTCACTTGCAATTTTTTGTTGGTCCTGCGTGCTGTTTATGGCACCAAATGAAATCATAAAACACAACTGCATGAAACAAAACTTCAAAGTTCTCACAAAAGAGCAATAAATATTCCGTCTTTGGCTTTACTGCTCAAACGTTCGTCAACCGCCAATGAAATAATCAGCAAACACAAATGATGTAGATTTGGGTATGCCTAGAACTCATATAAAAGCACATACCAATTACCCATAATACTGAAATTATTTGCATTTTTCCAACTGTTAAAAAATGATTCATGCGAATGAATGAAAGAGTCACTTTGCAATTACTAATATTTTCCCCATACAAATCAACTAATAATTCTAATACAAACCAGATTCTATTCGAACAAGAAAATACACAAAAGAAAACATAAATTAAATCGAGAAGACAGTAATCTCAATTTTCAAAAAATAATAATTGTTTCGTTTCGTACCTGAAACTGGAACCTCGAAGAGCAGCGTGTGGGGGGGCTTAATAAAACCCGGATTTTGATTTGGATTTAAATGCTTTTCTCAGTTGTGGCCTGTGAGTGGGTGAAGGCAGAGAAAGTAGACAATAGAGACCAAAGAAACCAGTAGAGAGCATGTGTGAAGGCCATTAATTTATCTTGCAAGAGAAGTTTAAAATATACAACAGCCATAATAATCCTCTGGAATTTTTCAGATGGTAGATTAGCAGAACAACTTGCATTCTGATATACAGTGCCATGGTTCTGTGGGATTTGGTTGTTCAACTAAAGAATTTACTATTCTGGCCTGTACTAATTTAGAGCAAGCAGTAGAGAATGTTAAGACCGTTTTCTGTATTGTGGTATAAAAATATAAACAACTTAACATTTACTATATCAGCGAAGCTATTTTATTTCCCCCCTGGATTCATATGCAATGGAGTTGAATGGATTGCTACTTCTAGAGTCTAAATCCCTGCAATTGTAAAACCTTTAAGTGAAAAATTCTTGTTTTAAAGTTTTCTGATTTCAACTGTTGAACATATGTTCAATGAGTTTGGTGTCATTTTTAATTCTATGAAACTAAATATTAATTAACCATGGAGTAACTACAATGTCCAAGTTAAATATCAAATTTCATCATTTGTAATTTAAAGAAGCACAATTAAGTGGATCTTAGTGCTTGTTTTCAAAACACCACCTTAATCCCACATGTAAACTCTACATAGTGACTGGTCCGAGAATGAAATCAAATAAGTCATTTAACTCAGTGATAGAGTAACACCAAGTACTCAATAATGCAACTAATGACATGCCTGGTCAAAATAAAAATAGAAAACCAAGACAGTGCTTCTTTATTTGAATCCAGAGTTAAAAACTACAGATGAAATCAATATCTCAATGGTGAACAACATGTCAACTTTCCATCTAAATTTAACTCGTTTGTAGTAGAGTGCACAACACACGCCCATATTACAATGTCCCACCATACATAGATATTGAATGTTAACATGAGTATAAAAACTCTCTTCATTATTGAAGTTAATGTAAATATTATTATCTATATCCATTAGGTCACCAAAACCTAGATCGTTATAGTAAAGAAACACAAATAATCTAACAAACCAGACTAAACAAACATAGACACACAGATCCTGCAGTACATATTACTTTTTTTTTAATCAGCAAAAACAATACTATTAAGTAAGAATTGGAGTACTCCTGCCCTTATAATAGAAAATAATTACTACTCCTCTGTAGCAACAATTCTGAAGTAATTTGAAATAAACTGAGAAGATATAGCATAGAAAAGCAAGAAGTAAAATGCCAAAAAACAATAAATAAACACGTTACCTTTAAAAGGGAAACACAATAACGGTGGGGAGGAAGCCACGGAGACTGAGAAACAGGAAAGGGGGGAGGTGATAATAGCGGCAGAGGATGCGCAGAGACGGGGGCTTTCTACAACAGCTGCTTAGGGCAACCGTGTACCGCTGGGTAACTCGCCGATTATGTGTTTATATGCTAACTTGTTTTTTGTCCTCAAATTAAATTTTGATTAAATGTGAATTCAAGATTACCTGACGAATAAAAGCTAAAAGAAAATAAAATCGATGTGGGCTTTAATATAATCCTTGCCAAGATTCTAATATACTAGTTTATACTCCATTCGATCAACTTAATTATTGTTTTAGAGGGAAGTGTTTTTTTTTTAAAAAAAAACAATCAATTACAATAGTTTCCTAACATAATTAATTATAATAATCTCTTCTATCACCGGGCACATGACAATATCATTTCATCTCGCTGTAGACCGGAACCACAGGAATCGCAACCTCACCGCAACCCAACAAGAGGGGAATCACTACCCCACAAGAGGGGGACCACCACAAAAGAGAATAAATATTCCCTCTCCGTGTCTCGAACCTAGGACCTCAAGGTTTCAAGTTGTGTAGCTCAAACCACTTGAACTAGTGTTTATTTTTAATTGATTGTTATTTTATATTTTTTTTCATTTTTTTTCCTTTTCTACCCTTACCCAATTATCTCATCAATTTTGCACAATTCTAATACTATCTTAATAGAATAATCAATAATACTACCCTAATAAAATAATCAATGAGATTATATGTATTTTTATTTTTTTACCTGAAAATCTAAAATAACAATCATTATAAATCGGAGAGAGTATTTTTTATAAAATGCGATAACTTATTTAAGAGGATTATTAAAATATTGTTTTCTTGGATCTTCTAATTACTTGTGCTAATAGAAGATTTTGTGCCGCTTGATAGTTGCCTCTTGTCTTTAGACAGTTTCGACTAAGACAAAGTGCAGGGTGAACAAATTTTACGGTGAAATTGATTAAGGAGTGTAATTTATATTGCTAAATAGTGTGACTTTTTACTATGTAGAGTATGACTTTTTACTATAAAGAATATTACTCATAAAAGTGAAGAGTGTGACTTTTTACTATAAAAAATATTACTCATAAAAGTGAAGAGTGTGACTTATATTATAGCAGAGAGTATCATAGTGATAACTGAAGGGTGTGACTTATATTATAAGAGAGAAAGATCATAGTGATAATCAAGAAAGGGTGTGATTTATATTACTAAAGGGTGTTGACTTATATTATTAAAGAAAGATCTTGTAAAAAAAATTAATTTCACGGTAAACAAGTTTCACATGATACCTCTTGGAATAGATATGGACCAATTGAAGATGTTGCGCGTCAAACTAAAAAACGCTCATGTTTGCTTTTTTTACCTCAATATATGATAAAATCTTATTATCAATTTTTTTAGAGTAGGTGTGACGAATTTTGCCAAGAATTTATGAGAGAAATTGGCAGAGTTACATCGATACTTCATTGCTTAGTAAATTTTCCTTCTTAATTTTTTTTTTCGTTTTAAGCTTGATTTAAATAAAGATATTGTTCTTTTCTTTTTAAGTGTGTTTACTAAATTGATTCATAATATTAAATTGATTGGTGATAAACATATATATTGATGAATATTTTCTTATTGTTTTATTGAATGCAAATCCTGACTCTTATAATAATATTAAATCTGTAATAAAGTATGGTAGAGACTCTGTGTCGCTTGACATTGTAGTAAATGATGTTAAGAGTAAGGTGATGAATTTAAAACATAATAAAGGTAGGAATCCTTCTGGTGAGGTTATGTATGTCAAAGGGAATGATGGTAAAAAATATGATAGTTCTGATGATGAGAATGATGAATATAATAGTAACTAATAAGTCAAAACCTCATGGGAAGCCTTAAATTATGAAGTGCTATAATAGTGGTGATCTTAGTCGTAAGATAAAGGAGTGCATTAAGCCTAGGAAGAACCAACAAGAGAATCGTGCTAATGCGGCTACTATGGTGATGTCCATTGAGTCTTTTGTGTCTTTGTGCGATTGTGTTCTATGTGCTCTTTGTGCACGTTTGTCTTTGTGCTCCTTTGTGTGTCTTTGTGCATGTTGAGTCTTTGTGTGATGTTTCTTTGTGTGTTTTTCCCTGGTGCATGTCTCTTTGTGATTGTTTTGTGCGCTTTTGTGAATGCCCTCAAGTATAATGTGGAGTTTTTGTGTCTTTGTAGTTGTGCTCTTACATATGTGAACCGATTTTGTGTTGTTGTACAGGCACATGTGTGTGTGTGTGTGTGTGTATTGACAGTGATAATAAAGTCCTAATTTTGAAAATAACTGGGGTGATGGTGTATTTTGGATGTTGGATAAAAGAGGTTGAAATATAATTTGTTGGACTCATTTACATTTGAATTGAGTCCATATATCTTTGGCCCAAAAACACAGTCCCTTCCCTTCTTCCACAATTCCATCGATTCAAACCCCCTTGGCGGCCTTTTAAATATTTTCCCCTAATTTGTTCATTAACTTGTCATTTTGTTCACCATAAAGTATGGAATTTTCGGTGGAAAGATTGCTCCTCACCAATATAAATTTAACATCTTATTAGTCTTTGAATGTCTGATTAATTGATATTGTGATCAATATGTAGAAATTGATATTGAGAGAAGAGAGAGAGTTACAAGGGGTTTAGGAAGAGTGGGGGAGAATCTTTGTGGAAATTTTAAATACATCGTGTGAAAACCCAATTCGAGAACCAAAAGTATTCTGAGCCCCTTATTTTTATTTATTTTTTAATTATGTATATTTTAGGTTTGATCGGAGCCAAGAAGAAAGAGGGAGACGGCTGATCCACCCAACAACATTCATATCAAGCAATTCAATTATGTCTATAGAAAAAAAGAAAAAGAAAAAAAAAACAATTCAGGATCCAAATTATCATATTGAGGGCCCGTTAAAAGAAAAAAAAAAACAATTCAGGATCCAAATTATCATATTGAGGGCCCGTTTGGCTAAGCTTATTTTAAACATCTTATAAGCTATAACAACTTATAAGTTGTTTTAAGAGCTTATAAGATGTAATTTTTAAGAAATTTTATAAGTTGTTAAAGTGTTTGACTAATACAACTTATAAATTCTTTAATAATTTTTTATATATAATTTTTTTTTAACATAATTTTTTTTTCTGAATTTTTTTAATTTTTTTTTTTACGAAAACAATTTTTTTTCTGAAATTTTTATGTCGAAAATAATTTTTTTTCTGAAAATAAAAAAAAAATTCTATTTTTTTTTGAGAAAATAAATTTTTCCAGAAAATAATTTTTTTTCGAATTTTTTTCCAGAAAATAATTTTTTTTTCAATTTTTTTTTTTCGAATTTTTTTCCAGAAAAATAAAAATACAATTAAAATATTTTTTTTTCAAAAATATATTTTTCCAGAAAAAAAAAATCGATTTTTTTTTCCAGAAAATAGTTTTTTTTTAATTTTTTTTTTTTTCAAAAATATATTTTCCCAGAATTTTTTTCCAAAAATAATTTTTTTTTCAATTTTTTTTTTTTTTTTTTGCGAAAACAAGCAAAAAAACGGACTGGGTTTGGGCCGGGATGGGTTGAAATAAGATAAAACTTATATAATTTTTGTAAAATAAGTTGAGATATCCCAACTTATTTTTTTTTGGAGTTTTATGTTTCTAAAAAACTTATTTTTAGATCTTATAAGATGTTAGACATCTTATTTTACCAAACAAAATTAATGAACTTATAAGCTCCTAAACAACTTATAAGTTGTTTTAAAGAGCTTATAAGCTGTGCCAAACACCCCCGAACAAATTTTAGGTGGTAAATTGAATTTTAAAAAACTGTGTTAAATTTCCTAAATATTGAACTAGAGAATTACTTATTTTGTGTTTTGGGGTTACATTTTACCATTTGAACTTGTACCATTTTACGTTTTCCGCATTATATTATTTCACGTAGAATATTTGGCCAAAAATATTGGGGTTAAATGCAAAATCAAAGGGGCAGCAGCTTTATTCCTCAATATAAAAAGTGAGATTACAAATGAAATGAAAGAATTTTGTGTATAATATGTCCTTACATTACTATGCTCATACAAAAGAATATAAAACAAACATCGATCGTATACATCTATCTTCAAATTTTCATGTTTAGGGAGATCCGTTAATAGCACACTCTGGAGGGAAGCCCTTAGGAAACCTGTTAGCATCACTACAGTAATTATAAACCATGTAATTCTCCTGCACCCATATCAGCCTTTGTTGACTACCAGAATCCAATTCTTCATTCAACCACCCTGCGCCATTGGAGCCACAAGAAGACGAACCAGAAGACCAAACACAGGCGTCGGCGTTGAAATTTCGGTAAGAAGCCGTGAAGGGCGCCTTTGACCAATCCGTCTTCACTAGCCCGCCTCTGGTCGCCCAATCATCGGCGTTCCAAAGACTCGAGTAAATCTTCATAGCCTGATTCTTTGGGTATGAAACTCCCACTGATTCTGGATTTTTATATTCTCTGATTGGAGTTCCGTCTACTGAGAAACTGAAAATAAAGCACAAATTGAACGTAAGAAAGATATCAGACCCGGTCTTGTGTAAACCAACAGCTAATACCTTTAAATGAAACAACTAATACTTACATGATGCGCTGAGGATTCCAGAGAATGGAGTAGGTGTGGAAATCAGCAGTAGGGTCGAACCAGAGATGGAACTGTTGTTCTCTCCCGCCTTTCCCTTGGCTAAACACGTTGGTGTGAAGAGTGTAAGGATCGCCGCTCACATTTCCCAGAAATTCAAAGTCTATTTCATCGTGACTCGGTCCTTGCGAAGACAACTGTAGGCCAAAAAAACAGAGGAATCAATAACTTTAGCTCACGATTATTAAAAACAACAAAAAAAGTGGAGATAAGAGGAAGATATTTATGAAAGCTTACATAATAGGCAGTGACGGTTCCGGCGGAGTTTCCTGCAACGAGTTTGAGTTGCATGTCGATCTTTCCGAATAGGTACTCGTTTTTGGATTGGAAACCGGAGCCGGAAGTTTTATCAAGAGACTGAGTGAGGAGGTTTCCGTCGTCGAGTATTTTAGCTCGGCCTTCTCCCCATGTGATGGAGAAATCTTGGTTGAAGTTTCCGGCGGCTGCGATTATGGAGGAGCTGATGACAAGGGCTGTAATTATGAGTGAAATACTATATGTTAAAGGAGCCATTTTTATGAATTATGAGATGTTGTCAAGTTTAGGAGCGTATTTATAAGGAATGAAATTGTGGGGTTGGTGTAGTGTAGGTAGGAAAGACCGGGGGAAATCTCAGTGGGGTAAAATATATTAGAGCTGGAGACAGGTCAGTAACTGCGAAAAAGGGCAGCTTGTGACAGCCCATACTTCAATTTATGTAAACACGGTTTCCAGTTTTAAGAAAAACAAACACAAAAAATGATGAAATTAACTCACTTGGAGTAATTACATAAATCATTAAACACGCCTTCCAGCTTTAATAAATTAAATTCACTCCGAGTAATTACATAAAATCTTTAATTGTGCTAATACAAAATGTGTCTCTCCAATGGTTTAAACGGTGCACAAGAAACCTGCTCTTTGAATAATTCACTTTTACAAAAAATTTACTCATTTAATTCCATTCTTAAAAATTATTCCAATATGCATTAACGCGTCTCCTAAATTGGAAGGGTCGAGCTAAATGGGATAACAAAATAACTTGTGCCACTTTTATTAAAATAATGGTAGGTGAGCTGTTTGCAAGTTGCAACTACTAACTAGTCCCCTGGTAATTGAGTCAATTGACAATGAAAGGCAAATTTGAATAAGAGCAAACCCTAAACTTTTTTTTTTGAAAGAGAGGAAAGTGGAGTTAGGAGGATATAATTGCAATGTGGTCATTTATTTCTTCTAAATAATTGTACAATAACAATTGACAATTATTATGTTAGTACAAAGTTTCTCTTCTAGCAAGATTGTTTTTTGAAAGCTACTAACAAGATAGTTATAATCGGATAGAATGAGTACTTTTTTTAATCGATATGTGTAGTTCGAAACAAAGTGTACATTATCTATGAATAAGGTGATAATATAGACATGGTGCTAAGTATTATTTGTGACCTATCGAACCGTGCGGTTGTTATCACTTTTCAATAAAAGTATACTACATAATTTTTTTTTAAGTGCACTATACTTTTTAGAAACAAAATGTAAATTTAGGGATTAAATTTTTTATAGTCCACGTTTTTTAAATTGGTCCTAATAGTTTTAACTTTTTGAATTTGGTCCTATAAGTTTGCAATGATTTTGAAATTAGTTCTTTTTACTTGTTATAGAATGTCACATTCAGGTCAAGGTCATGTAGATTTTTTTTTTCGTTTTCTTTTTTCTTTTATGTTTTATATGACATCTTCTTTTCGTTTTTTTATGAATTAAAGTCTTATTTATATTTATTAATTCAGAATAACATAATTTATAATTTAAAAATATAATTAATTTATAAATAGTTATTTTTAAAATTATACAATATTTTTTATTAAGAAGCCTATTCTAGAAAAAGAAAAAGTTCTAATTCCTTAGCCACATCCAAATCTTGTGGCTTCATTGTATTAACAAATAATAATAATAATAACAATAATATCAAAAAATTAGTTTTAAAGCAATTAAATTAATAAAAAATAATTTAATTTTTACTATTTTGACATAATATTCTTTTTTTTAATTTAATTACGTTTAGACCAATTAATTTAATTTTTTATATTATTTTTTAAAATATTATTTTGAAACTACATTATATTTTTTAAATTTAAAATATATTGTATAAAAAAATTACAGATTAATAAAAATATAGTATTATATAATTTTAAAATATTTATTTAAAATTTAATTATAATTTTAAATTAATAAACATAAATAAGATTTTAATTGATAAACAAAAATAGGAAAAAAAAAAGAAAAAGCCAAATAATACATAAAAGAAAAAAAAATGAAAAAAAAAATCCACATAGGCTTTAACCTGAATGTGACGTTCTATAGTAAGTTAAAAAGACCAATTTTAAAATCGTTGCAAATTTATAGGACCAAATTAAAAAAGTTAAAACAATCAGGATCAATTTCAAAATCGTGACAAGTTACTGTACTACAAAAAATATAATACCGTAAATTTATTAGACAAAAACTTGTATAGACCTGGTTCATGCTATGAACTCGGATCAAACTTGACTCATACACCACATATGGGTCAAGTATATCCTCCTCAACAGCAGCGACTCATCAAACGTAAAAAAACACCAGCGAGCGCACTTGGAATGACGATGAACGTTTAAGATACGTGCCGCCGTAAGCCGCCTCCGTTTATTCAGTCCCTTACGAGAGCTCGTGTTTACCATTCACCTTCCGGCGCAGGCGAGTCCGACATGTCGTTGGTGGTGGATGAGAACCATGTTGACGGATCTGATGCGAAGAGAGGGCTGGATCTCAATCTCAACCATGCCCCAACCCGTTCGAGCTTGAATCTGCAATGATAAAAACTATCATCATTACTTTCATAAAAAACTATTATCAATTATTAGAAAAAACCCTTTATTCTTAAAAACTATCATTGTCACTTATGCTTATATTAAGTATCACGGTTACACACAAACTATCACTGCTATGAATAAAAAGTATTACTGTTACACAAAAAAATTATCACTGTTACTAGTGAGATATGAGTGCGTGTTGCGGCAGCTGGCGGCGGCGCGAGAGTGGAGAGCAACGGGCGGAGAGCGGCGGATTTAAGAGAGGAGAAGCGACATCGTGGAATGAGATGGCGATGAGAGAGGACGTGAAGGGATTGGGGGAATTGGTCAACCCATCCCACATGATGGATCATATCAATTAGGGTCACAGTGTGAATTTGGTTCACTGAGAGTGTTACTTTCAATTTATTATTTCGAAGTAAAATTCTGAAAAGTAATACACGTTTGGGAGGTCTCAGACAAGATTTTACCCTATAATATGATTTAAGACACAGTTGGACAAATTCAAATGGAGGAGCAAACTGGAAATAGTCTTACGGGACAAAAGAGTATAGTCATGTATTGCAAGTAGAAAATTTATTGTGAAAACAGAAAATGCAATACAAGAATTAATGTAAATTGAACTAATGGAAATCACACATTCCAAGTCTCTGTCTTAAGGGGGAAATAGTAAACAATTCATGATCCTTATTAATATCTTGCTCAAATTTTATGTGGTAAAATTTTCTCGAACTTCTCGTTTACATAAATGTAATTAACTATATTTACATATGCATAAAAATTGAAAAAGAATAGTGACAGTGATAGATAAACTATCTTTTTACGATATTTTCAAACCTAGAAGAAATAGAGAAATCTGAGTTAAAAATTGATTGAAACTTCAGCATGTGTTCCGTGTTCGTGAATCGTTAGCCAATAAGTCATTTACCTCTCCTCCCAAAACATAAAGAGAGAAAAAAGGAAAAGAAAAAGAAAAAGAAAAAGAAAAAAAGAATTGTTAGAGGGCTTTAGTAGTTTTATATATTTCATCCGTCCACCAAAAGTGTGATCAGAGAGTTAAAATTTTTTTTAAGGAAATGTAAATTAAGTACATTTATAGACATATTTTTTTTTATTTATCGTCTAATAATCACTTAATTGTTCAAATTATCATTATACTTTTCTCACAATCAATTATGTTAGTCATAAATGGACTTAATCTACATTTTCGTATAATATGTTTAAAATTTCTAAGCACACTTTTCGTTAACGGAGGGAGTATTTATTTTATAATAATTTGTATTGGTTTGAAATGGTCTAAATGGCTTATTTGTCTTAGCTTATTAATCTGTTGCCCATTCAATAAATCTAAGCACAATGGGGACACGTGAAATACGAATGCTTGCTCTATTTGCATTAGTATTTGGTCACTTATCTAGAATATATTTATCAACGCGTATTTCGTAAGCTGTTAGACCAAATATTTAAATGTAGAAAAACATCATACAAAATATACATGGTCACCCTTGGTAAAGCAAATTTTCAGGCCCTTACAAGTAAATGGCACGTGCCTTACACTAACCATGCACAAAATGGGAAGGAAATAAGAAGGAAATAAATTATGGGACTAATAACTCAGATATATCTAATATATCTCCACACATAAATAAGCTTCAAGCATACAATAATGCACAGTATATACGCCTACCATAGTTTGTTCAATCCTAACTAAAATAGAATGCAAATACACAGAGACATTATGTCCAATTCATAGTCAAAATGATACGTTCTACTGCAGGTCAAAACTCACGGGATTGAAGGATTGCAAGAAGATAAGTATACCCGAACATTCATCCTAACCGAGATCTTGAAAATGATAGTGGTGAAATGATCAAGCTGCTGGTGGAGTCTGATCAGGGTCATTATCGTCATTGAATACCTCATCGTCCTTCATGTACTTCTCCTGCACAGCTGCAACTGTGAGATGATACATTAAGGAACACCAAGCTGAATTCAATAGGATTAGATTTATCAGTCCATGTGATATCACAAACATATCCACAGTATTTAAGGTGTTTGAGCATTTTATCAAACACTATGAATGAGGAACTTCAATTGGATAAATATGCTTATGAAATAACTTGAAGGGAAATGTTTTCTTTTATATGTTATAACTTGCATCAATTTTGATTTTAGTCCGCTAACTTTTCCGACTTTGAAAATTTATCCCTTAATAATCCAAATTCAACTTTTCATCCTTATAGCCGGTTAAAAGGATGAAAAAGTTGGATTTTGTTAACCTGTTTTAGCCGGTAAAAGGGCGAAAAAAGTTGGATTTAGTAAACTTATTAATGGACTATTTTCACGGTCGAAAAAGTCATTGGACTAAATCCAAAATTGGTGAAAGTTAAAGGGCAAAAAAAAGGTTTACCCTAACATGAAAAAATAAAATGCTGATGAGAAAGAAGATATAGATTTTGATAAAAGATCAAACGTAAGAAAGGATATCTATAATAGTCCCAATCAACGGGACCCACTGCAATTTTGCTAAATTCAACTGCACTGTCGTCAATGCCAGCAAATATAAACCCGTTGCTCTTGTCAATCAATTTAACCAGATTTCCAACACTCTCTTTATCCTGTAATAACCATGGTCAGAACTAGGCTTACAGGTTATCAGAATTGAGAGTTAAACCATGCAGAGATTTGAACATGCCTGAATGTCCAGGGTGGCAAAATTAACGAGACAGTAATCTTCTATCACCTCACAGAGCTCCTTTGTTAGCTTTCTGCAAAAGAAGTAATCAAGTAGCATCATAATTAGGTAAAATTCAAGCAATAAAAAGGAAAATTAGAAAAGAAAAAAAGAAGTTAGAAAAGACTCTTGTATCAGTGAAGTATAAATGTATTAGTGAATCCATGGAAAGCATTGCAACAAAAATGAGTGCTAAAAACCGTACATTTAAATATTATATAATGCAATCTTCTATTATGTGGAGTTATTGAACAACACATGATTCTTCTCTTATCATTTAATTTCTTTAATGAGGCCATTTTACATGATATTAAAATAAAGCCAAACAAAAGTCCTTCCGAGAAATTCCATCAGCACCCATTTTAGAAAGTTCCAAAGGAGTGTCAAAGTTATTGATATTAAATGAGTCTCCTGTCTAATGAACTTCGGTTTTTAAAGGAATTGGTCAAGTAACACATTGTGTTTATTGCCAAATATGAAATACATGATATTGTAAAATCATGTGATTGGTGATATAAGCTTATCCATCCAAGTTGACATAAGATAGCTGATTAAATTTGACTATGTCCTCAAAATTATGATCATGAATACTCAATGGCCTGATAGCAAGGGGCATTGTGTTAATTAATGTCATTCGAAAAAGAGCAAATATATTTAGTAAAAATTCATTTACAGATTAAGGTGCCAAAATCATGTACCTATACTTAGCAGATCGAGGATCTTGATCAAGATGATGCTGTAAATAAGATAAATCTTGTACATCAGTGTAAAAGTCCAGGTTGAACGCTGCAAAACAAGCAAAGTGTAAGCTCAAACACGATAGTGTAGAAACTTAAGGAAAAGCTCCAAGAGGGTAAAAATTATGTGCTATGAATATCATAAAATTGATCTGACCTAGCGTGCCATAATTTTTTTCAATAAGATCGATCTTTGACAAAACATTGATATGAGGGAGCTCCAAGTGTATCATGGTTGACAAAGAAAGCATCAGAGCACTAATATACTTCCCTGGATCACTACAAAGATGGGCATCAACTAAATGCACAGCAGTCAACTGCATAGTGGGGGAAACCAATAATAATCGGAAATTAGAATCATTTTGATTATAACCAAATAGCAAGACAAGACTGGCTTTTGTTAAGGTTCCATGAATGTCAAAAATAAGTTCATAATTTTGAACAGAAACTTGTTCATCCTAGTTTCAGCTTCAGAAGGAATTTCATGGTAAAGGGGATAACTGGAGATGAAAAGTATACCCCGAGATCTAACTTCTTTATGAGTTGCATTACTACTCTCTTTGCATTTTCATGAAGGAAAAAGAGTTCCACTTGGCCAGGGAAATCAAAGAGAAAATAGTGATCTGCAAAATAATGTTAGTTAGCATGCTGTCGATAATGTAGTTTTTGGGTGCAACAAATGGAACTATATTAAAGTTAGTAAGAGAGTAACATAACTGTAAGCATACGCAAAGAGCAAGTAAAGGTAACATCATTGTAGATGAAAATGTTTCTGTCAAATAAAAGAAAGTGTATCAAGTATTATAAAGAGTCAATGATGTATAGGGTTTGCTGCATGAAATCAACAGTAGAATCTAGATTTTTTTATAACAGTGGGCAAAATGCTACTGGATATAAGACTGGAGTACCTTAAGGAGAGCACAATAATACATTGAAATCACATGGGATTTCAAATTCTTCAATCCAAACACTACCTAAGATTCATAAATCATTTTTATGCAACCCGAGTTTATTGAAGTAGAGAATTTCGGAGGGCATTCGAATTGGTGATCCAAAATAATAATTGTCCTATATAATTTTGTGCTTCAATTTTTATCATTTGTCCTATAATAATTGTCCTATATAATAATTTTTATCATGATTAGAATGTTTAGGAGGTCCCAAAATTCAATTCTATCTTCTGAAAGATGCAGGGAAAAATCGCACCCTTGCCTGATGATTACCATAAGAAAGAGCACTTTGGGTGCAATAAAAATACAAATAAGCATGATTTTAAAGAAAATACATAAAGCACACTAATTCGATAGACTAGAAAACCTTTAAGCAACGGTTTCAGTTTTGCTTCTAACCAATCGATGTTCTTTTCCAGATAATCCATGCAATAAACAAGACCTGTAAGACATGATAGAATAATATGGCATGTGTCAGAAGATTTACAATTTACCAAAATGCCATTATTTAATTAACACCAATACATTCAAAATGTAGTTTATTGTTTAGCAGGTAAAGAAATCATGTAAAACAAAAAACCCCAACAATATGTATACAAGTGTTTTTACTTTAAAAAAAAAAAACAATCATGTAATAATGAAAATAGCACTGGAAGCTGATCCACCACATCCAGCATATGAACACATCACCATTGCACAAAATATGCTATACATTTCAGTTAATAAAAGTAAGTTCCCAGAGTGCTTTCACTTGAATAGGTACCAAACACAAAATAATTTAAGAATTCACCTTAAAAATAATCTCAATAGGAAAACAATATATATGGCCATCTTTATTGTAATAAATCTCCAATTTATCATTCACATAAAGGAAAAACAAAAGCAGGAAGCTTATCAACCTTAGAGATAACCACACTCTTAAATGGACATTCAAGCAAAGCAGAACGTACTGCAAGATATTTAATACCCAAAAAGCCCAAAAAAGTTCCACAAAGGTGCAGCAATAGACTGTATAAAATGCATACCTCCATTAGGACCAAGGGAATGCTCAACCATAACATCTTCGAGCTTAATTAATTCCTCAATATTTATAGCACATTCATATCTTCATCAATATAAGGAAATCACTCATCAAAAATTAGACTACACATATATACGCACAAAATCAAATCAACCAATGGCATAATTAAAATTGCTAACTCCTACTAAAAAAAACTAATGAATTGGATACGGCAAAGCGTCATTAGCGGGATCCAAATTGATCACTGCAACCTTCCTGCAACCCATTGAAACAAAAGACTTTTCTTAATGATAACAAACCAAATTAAGCTTAAGACCTCAACAAACAAGAGGTGTAAAACTCTCTCTAAAGTTGCGACATTCAGAAACTCTTTGCATCAGTAAAAACACACACAACGGAAATCCTCATAGCATCATTAAACACATGAATATACATATATATATATATATATATTAAATTTCAGTTGGAAGCAAGAAATAACGGAAAATATTCAAGAGTATGAAGGAGGTTCTGAAATGTACCGGCCGATGAGCTGGAGAAATTGAGACATGCCGTTGCAGTAGGTAGTCTTGCCGGAGCCCGGTGGCCCAATAACCACCTGACCGAACGCCATTTTATTTCTTGATCCTTTTATTTACGGTACAATTGCAGCTTATTGATGAAACTGAAAGCTCGATATTAGAGGGAAAAACCCTTGGCGATCTGATGTTCAATTTTGCGGGGAGGGAGACAATGTTAAACCGCCAGTGGTTTAAGGCCCGGCTGCCCGACGGGTTTAAGGTTAAATGACTCGGGTCAAAATTTAGTTTATTTTTAAATAGATTGGAATATATACTTGGTTAAAAATATGAATTCCAATTTCGAATTATTAAGGTTGTGTTTGTTTTGGGATTTATGTGTATTAAGATTGTGTTTGTTTTGGAATTTAAGTGTAATGAAAGCAAGTCAAAAAGCTTTTAGAATTTTAAATTTATAATTCTTGATAGATAATAAATGTATGTGTTTATTTTGGGATTTGAGTATGATAGGATTCAATTTTATGTCAAATCAATATTTAATAGTGATTGATGTTGTATTATTATATTATATAGAGAAAATTAATAAAGTATATAAAGTGTGATGTATTGAGAAGAGTAATAAATATTTTTTTATAAGTATTTGTAATTGTGAAATTGAATGTAGGATTTGAAACTAAACTCTAAATTATAAATTAAATGTTTGTTTGAGTGAGCCTTAAATTATCCATGGTCCCAAAACAAACACACCATAACATTGTGTTTGTTTTGAGACTCACATGGACTGGTGATTTGAGGTTTCTTTGCCTCATAACGAAGAATTTGGTTTTCAAATTTCACATTCAATTCACCTCTACAAATATCTATAAACCTTATTATTACTCTTCCCAATACATCACACTTTATACACTTTATTACTCTTCTCAATATAATATAATAATACAACTGTTGGAATTTAGAGGCACGTAAACACGTAATACATGCGAAATATATAAATAAATAAGGGATTCACCAACAACTAACATATAATCAGATAAAAGATTACGAGATAATCATAACAAGAAATCTTACATAAACTCGAGAGCAGATTTCTCAATTACGGTATTCACGTAATCCCCTAATCAGTTGATTTGCATTGGATTTGGCGTTGAATCCCAAGATGAATTTGATAGGAAAATTTTAACTCTAGATCTTATGGAGAGAATAATGAATAACGTTGTTTTTTTTTGTGAATAATGAATATATATATATATATATATATATATATATATATATATATTATAGGGAGAGACCCAACTTAAATCTTAAGCTAACCTGATTAGGAAATAAAATCCCTAATCTTGTAAATTAAATCCTATTGATTTAATTCTCATATATAAAATCTCAACGGATTTAATTTTCATGTATATCAAATCTCTACGGATTTGATTCCATATATATGAAATCCTATAATAATATTTCATATATTATTATTGGGAATCCTATTTAATTAAATTCAATTTAATTAAATATTAATAATAATTAATTTCAAATTAATCTATTATTAATTAATTCTCCATAAATTAAATATTAAATCCAATTTAACATTTAATCAACCAACTATAATCCGTTAAAGAGAACTACTTGTTGTGTGACCCATAGGCCCTCATATATCGAGCAATTAGTCAAACTAATTGGCCTTAATTAAACCCTAGATAATAAATCGACATTCTCAATATATGAGACGCGTTGCGAGAAAAGTGCAACTACATATAATCAAAACATGGGCTATTACGATTTCCTCCTTTCATTCGTGAATACTCGATTAAGTCTTGAACATGATGAAGTGTCTATTTTCAAATAACTTAATCATATTATCTCTAATCACTAATTGATCATGTATGTCACACTTAGCCACAAAGTCTAAGTCGGCGTCATCTACCAAATGACTTTGATCCAATTATGATGAGAATATGAGTATTCTCTTTAAATCCACATTGAGGAATGAATCTTATTATCGACTAACTACCACGCATACGCACTTCGTGATGAGCCCAATCCAAGCCATATCTACCCATGGAAGGTGCTGGCGCTCGGTCATGGTCAAAGTTCATCACTCCACACATGTCGCGCATATTGACCTCAAGTCAGCGAGTATCGCGATCGCTCCCACCAACCGAGACACCTGAGACACATATTGTGGACTTACATCAAACGGTTTTGGATGGGATATCAATACCCTCTAAGGTATTTCATAAGATCCATCACGAGATACCCAAGATTTTGTAGTAAGTGAGATCTTACTACACTCTAAGAAAGATGACGCAGATCGCGACATCAATCTCAATTGCATCATCAATATCCCATTCTTGATGATCCTTGATCGGGTTATTTGAGAATCATTTTAAGTCATCCGAAGTTCTCACAACCTCAACGACAAGAATGACTCATGGGAACACTTCAGATGAACAAAATCAAACAATCAAATATAATATTCATACAATGTTGTACGCCATACATTAATATTAAATGAACTATAATGTTAAGTCAAATGAATATCATCTAAGATTATGTCCTACAATAGATTGTCTCAGGGACACTAACACTAACAACGACATCAATCACTATTAAATATTTATTTGACATAAAGTTAAATCTCACCCTACTCAAATCATAAAAACAAACACATATATTTACTATTCATCAAGGATTCTAAATCTCGGATTCTAAAACCTTGACTTGCTCCATTGTAGGTGTAGATTGAATGTGGAATTTAAAAACTAGACTTTAAATCTTAATCTCCTATGAGGCGGAGTTTTTAAAAAGTCACAAGGTCTGCGTTTGTTTTGAGACTTACACGGATGGACTTAGGACTTTATAGTCCCCTCGTCTCATACTGAGTTTGGAGATTTAGAGCCCGGTTTTCAAATCCTACATTCAATTCACACCTACAAATACCTATAAAATCTATTATTACTCTTCCCAATACATCACACTTTATACACTTTATGACTCTTCTTAATATAAATATAATACAATATCAATCGTTTATTAAACATTGATTTGACATAACGTTAAATCTCACTCTACTCAAATCCCAAAACAAACACATACATTTATTATTCATCAAAAAGATTCTAAATCTCAATTCTAAAAAATACACTTAAATCTCAAGACAAACGCACTAAAAGATGATGCGTGTGAATCCCAAAACAAACATAGTCTTAGGGTGTGTTTGGATTGAGTCAGGATTGATATGTTATGATTGGATTATGTGGGATTGCACTATTCACTTGTGTTTTTTTGATTAAATTACATGTTGAACGGTTTGTAGGATTGTGTATGATATAATTAGTGTGAATGGTCAGAGTGCTTGTTTGGTTTGTAGGATTATTTTATATTTTCAATGATTTTCCCAAAATACCCCTTTTCATTCAAAATTTTATTTTTGTCTTGTTTAATGTCATGGGTTCCGATTTGAGTCATTGTACAAACCGTCACTTTCTCATTTTACTTCACCCACACGTCTTCCTCTTCCAGTGACAAATCTCACGCAATCAGCTCTTTGGCTTCACCCTTGTTCCACGCCGGCAGCTTCGACGGATCTTAAACACGTGTTACGTCTCCGGCTTCTCCCTGTTCCCTCCGGTAGCTTTTACCCATCCGTTAGCTTCTCCACTCTTCCACTAATAGACGATAGCCGGTCGCTTCAACTGTCTTCCCTCTTCGACGACATCCAGACTAAAAAATGAACCCGGTATGTTGATTTTATGTTAAGTTAATGGATTTCTGAATGGAGTTTAGGGTTTTTGCTAATTGTGAATTCTGTATTTGGTATTGTGTACAATTGTATTTTATAGTCTGCTTGTTTGGGGAAGGGAGGTTCTGAAAAAATGCGATGGTTTTCAGTTCTTTATAATAGCACATTAGATTAGATAGGATAGACTTTCATTAGTAAAGCTACCTTAGAACCTATTTTATTTGGGGTTTATTCTGGAAGGTTAAAAGGGTTGAGTTCTTATGAAGTTAACTATGGTTGGGGCGGGGTGGGGAGGTTTATGATTGATTTGTGATTAGGTTTATTGAGATTGTAATTGGGGATATGGCAATGTGTTGTAAAGAGAGTAAAAAGGCATGAACAAATCATAGTTTGGTTTATTAACAGAAGGTATATACATATATTGATATAAAATATGTATGTTATGCTTTTAGTACTTCAATTGATTGGTCGTTTTGATGTTTTTAAGTGGATGTTCACACTAACACAACAAGAATCTTTGTTGAATGTCGAAGCTTGGCGAAGAAGATGATTGAAAATGTATATATATGACTGAATTCTAATTGACCTAGTGGGCCGATCGAATGGGCCGGAATACAGTCAAATTAATGGCAATTTAGTAATATGATTGAAAGTATGAAGGGCATTTGTGACATTTCGTATCATAGACAATTGGACATGTTTTGACTTGATAAATAATCTGACCGCATAGCGGTTGATCAATAATCAAGTATGTGTGGGTTAAAAGAGGAAATTTGACCCGGGCCCAAGAATCCAACCGGGCTTTAATCTAACATACAAAACAACTTAAAAAGAGCTACTAAATAATCTAACCTAGCTTATCAAATAAACAAAACACACCCTTAGTGTTTTAGCCGCTTAACATTTATTTAGGGCTCCCCTAAAAAAACAAAAGAACATTTATTTTGGGCTTACACCGGTGATTAGTTTGGGTTAAGACTTTTTTCGTGGGCTTGGAAGATAGCGGCCCATTTCCGCTATTCAATGAGCTTCTAGTATGATATATAAATTATATTGGACTCGCTTTTAATGCTTACTTTTGCGTGAAATACAGTTGAAATAACAAAAAATCATTTTAATTTTAAACCTCATTTTGCTTTAAAATATGATGATTCAAGCAGCGGTCTCAAACCCACTGATCGTATAATTTATATGTGATTAGAGTTTATTTCATGTAAGAGACTGTTCTGTACATATTTTTGTCTCACATTTATAATATACTCATTAAAAAGTGATACATGATACAGAAATAATTATTTTATGGAAACTTCAGCTTCTATATATTTAATAGAGGGACTCTTGTGACCAGTTTTGGTCCCATATAATTTATGGATGCAATTTATTTTGGTCCCAGTTTGGTGAGAAGATTCTCATGGGAGTATAAATACAATTTTCCCTGATAATAATAACCGAATGCCCAAAGTGATGTTGAGAATGGATTGTTAATTTGTCTCGGAAAAATATGGCTGGAATCTACTAGAAGAAGTAAAAGCTGATGATTGATTTGATATATATATATATATATAAAGATATGAGACAATCTCGTATATGAATACATATACTATATGACAGATATAAATTAGCATAAATTAATATTCATTATTTTTAAAGTGTTAGTGTCAAACTCAAATTATACTATATTTTATTATAGAATATCTCATACATGTTAGTATACCATATAAAAATGATAGGATAAAATATTAAGAGATAAATGGAAGTTGGTAGATTGTCCCACCAATTGAGAAGTGAAGCATACTATAATGTCAAAACTCAAATAGTGGTGCCTTTTTTCCATCCAACGCACCAATTTCACCTACTAAAACCGTGTGAAATGTGGCAATTCCTCTCATCATTTCCCAGGATATTCATGCCTGCCTTCTCGAATATTGCAAAACGCAAAATGTGTCTTAAATATGGGTGAGTCTCAGATCTTGGCAAAAGACACCGTCAGATATTTTTAGAAGATGTAACTATATAAAATAAACATGCAATTATTCAAAACATAAAGATGCAACTATATTCTTATATTAACAATTGCACTTTTCAACAAAATAAGTCAAGACTTTTTAAAATCTTATAAAGTGCACGATGACTTACCAGGTGCATACAAGACCTAAATTTGTACAGATTTATAGTGCAGTTGGATCAACTTTATGTTGTGCAACTGAAAAAATAGATCCAAATCCGTGATCTTGAGGCTAAAAAGAGCATCAAATAGTAGGTGATTTCAAAGTGAAATTTTAAAATCCAACTTCTAATTAAATAATACACACAGAGAATTGAAATATAAAAAAAACACCTAAGCTAAACTTAAACACCCTGAATAGTGTCTGGAGCTGCAGACTGCAGTAATGCGATTGGCATAGTGTCCACTGTGTTGAAGAATTAATGAATTAATATCCAGCTGTATATCACATCACCTACTTGAAAGAATCAAAGAATCTTCCAAAAACCTCCTATAAATACACCAACATAATCCTACCTTAAACAATCCAAACAAACACACCGTTCAAATTAAGTCCAATTCTCTTGCTGACCTAACCCAAGAAAGTCTTGATAGAAATGACTTCTTCTTACATGCGGTCAACCAAGTCAAACCCCAAAGTCTTTGCATTTTTACTGCTTGTTGTGTTGGGCTCTTTTGGCTTAAGCTTAGGTGGAAACTTCAACAAAGATTTCGATATTACATGGGGAAATGACCACGTTAAGACACTCAACAATGGCAGATTACTCACTCTTTCCCTTGATAAAACATCTGGTTCGGGAGTACAATCCAAGAATGAGTTTTTATTTGGAAAATTTGATTTAAAGCTCAAGCTTGTTCCCGGAAACTCTGCTGGCACGGTTACCACGTTCTACGTAAGTCCACACAACTGGTTTGCATTTTGTCCACATTTTTAAACAGTATTAGTTGTTATACCATAAAGTGATAGTTACGTATGATTTAATTGGATGGTATATATATAATGCAGTTGTCTTCTCAAGGTTCAACACATGATGAGATAGATTTCGAGTTCTTAGGCAATGTGAGTGGCGATCCTTACATTCTTCACACAAATGTTTATGCACAAGGAAAGGGTGATAAAGAGCAACAATTCTACCTATGGTTTGACCCCACTGCTGATTTCCATACATACTCCATCCTCTGGAATCCCCAAACTATCATGTAAGCTCAACTCTAATATGACTTCAAATTCAATTCCATCACATAAATATAGACTTTTCTGCTAATGCTTACAAAAAAATTTAAGATTTTCAATTTTTTCCCGAAATTTCTTAATTGGTCTAATTTCAGTCCAAAAGTCACTGAAATTCCATAAATGACGTTGTATTGACCTCACATTTTCTTGAGACCTCATGACAAAAAATCAAAGCAAAGTTATGGGATGAAAGGTGCAAAATCCGGCCAAAAAAGGGACCAAACTCCGAACATTTACGAAGTTATAAAAATGAACTTGAAAATCTTAAATTTTTTGGAAACTTTTGCGGAAAAGTTCAAGATTATGGGACGAAAACATCTACCTTTATCAATAATATATATACATATATAACCAATTTCCTCTTTTTGTCAGTTTCTACGTGGATGGGACACCAATCAGAGTGTTCAAGAACCTGGAAACACAAGGCATTGCGTTTCCAAAAAATCAGGCAATGAGAGTTTACTCAAGTCTTTGGAACGCAGATGATTGGGCAACAAGAGGTGGGCTTGTCAAAACAAATTGGACAGAAGCTCCATTCACAGCTTCCTTAAAAAATTTCGGAGCCGATGCATGTCTCTGGAAATCTACCAACACATCTTCTTGTTCCAACAAACCTACCGCAAAGCCATGGCTGTCCCAAGAACTTGATTCAGCCAGTGAAGACAGGCTGAAATGGGTGCACCAAAATTACATGGTTTATAACTACTGCACTGATACAAATCGCTTCCCTCAGGGCGTCCCTATAGAGTGTACTCTCAACACCAACAACACCGTCAGTAAATAAGAGAGAATGAAATTACCTGCTTTGCTAAAGTAGTGTTGATTCAGTTGTATAAGCTATTCAAATTTCCATTGAAATGTATTGTAATAAACCTTCTTGTTTGAACTTTGGAGCCAGAAACTACATTGTCGATGATTCTTTCTGAACCAATTCAAGAAACCAGCAATCATAAATCTAAGATGGTGTCTTGTGACGTCGTCCACGTACTAGTATTTGCAAACTCAAGTGAAGGGGCTAAAATCATTTTTTTGCAAACCTTGATTCAGGGGGTTCTAAATCCCAATTTGAAAGGGCTAGAATCCCACTCTACTTGAATTTGTAAACACTCCTAAAGTATCTCATAATTGAGTAATTATCTCATTTTCCATCCATTTTTTTCATTTTTTTTTAAGGAACAAGCAATAAAATATATTATATCTTGCCTAAACCAATGAAACTGAAATAAATCGACAATTTAAAAATGGAGCAAAGTATATGTTCTAAACGATATTCGGAATACACTCTACGCTTCATAACATAAGTGGGCAGTATACACCGCTGTTCTTCACGGCCTACGCACAGCAGATACCTTTTCTGCAACAGATTTAACCTGCTTCATCCTTTCATCCACCAGTTTCTTCAACTGCTCCTCTTGGTTGCTCTCATTTTCCTCATCCTTCTCGACGGTAATACCCTCACCATCCGGGTATTTAAACATGGCAAACGACATATCCCCGTCAAACTCAGTCGGGATATCAACCACCCGCTTCCCAGCCCCGCCTTCAGATTCTTTCCCCAACACATCAGCCTTCACACGGTTCGAGACAATAGTCTTGTAATTATCCATGCATTTCTCCTCATTCTGATCTAAACTAACATAGATTAGTATCTCCCAGCATTGGACAAACTGTCTCTTGTTGATTTTCAAACTCTTCCTAACTTCTTCGACAATATTTGCAGGGGGGGGCTACATTGACATGGCTGGCTTTTTCTTGAGAGATTTTTCGTGCTTTAATAGGAGATCGCTGGATTAAGTGATTGATGGATTGGCTCAAAAGCAAGCAAACGCTGCACATCAATGCAGGTTCTCACGTGTTGGAGGGATTCCACTGGTTCTTCGATAGTTAGGTCATAAACATTGTCAGAAATCGCAATATTATTTAGCACTTTGATAAGAATACCACCATAGCCCTTCCGCTGGTAAGGAGGAACAATCAATATCTGCCATCAACACAGATGAAAATACGTTTTAATATGATGATCAGAGGGTATAAATTTGATCAGTCTCTTGAGTCTTGTTAGGGAACGTTTGATTTTGGGGGACATGATCGGTAAGATTCATTACATATAATGGGATTGCAATGTTATTGGTTTAGGTAATTTAATTTTTGTTTAAATTGAGAATTGAAGTTTATGGAGTTAGATACCATTTACATATATTTCATTTGGATTGAAGGATTAATTAATTATCAGGTCGAAAGTGGGGTGATGACTTATCAGCTGATTTCAGGATAAGAAGATGGGCTGGCTATCAACCATTGACCAGCATCATTTTTTTAAGAATGGAGGATGAACAGCGATAAAATACTTAATCAAGCCCTCATTATTTAAATGAAACGAGCCAATAGATATTGCATACCTGACCAAGTCGCAGGCGTGTGCTATCAGGATATCGGTGAAAACGATAAACAGCTGCAAAACCAAGTAACTGGATGCAACTATCTTCCTGACCTTTCAGCACTAATATATAGATTTCCCAGCTTGGATCAGTAACATCAATAGGATTGCTACCTGTAGCAGCGGGGAGAATAGTCAGTATCATTACAGTTAATATTCATAAATCATAACCAAAAACCAGAAGAGAATTACCATCCACTAAAAGAAGAACAAGTGGCATTAATCGGCAGTAGAGGTGCCCCACCTCAGTACCAGTGACCCGAAATACCTGCAGTAATGCAGCAAAAGCCAAGAGAACCAGAATTAAGCATGAAACATAGTTGCAGGTATTTAACTGATAAATGCACATAATGGATATATCGGATTTTATCAACAAAACAACAAAAACCCCCATCTAAGTAAAATATCCCCCACTCTTTTCTTTCAAGGGTATAAGAGAGATAAAATTGGTTTTTGTAGTGAATTAACTCTTCCAATAAAATCAAACTGTCTACAAGCATTCGACTGTAATGAATAAAAAAATCACAAGTTTTAGATAAAAACTAATGGAATGACAGATGTTGGATTATGGCATCTCCAGTACTCGCATTTACAAGCATTTACCAAAAAAACCACAAGAAAATCTATATTTTCACTATATTCAGACCTAATTCCCAATTTGACCTAAGTTTACTGTGGTAAAGCAGGGAGCAACTGACTAACCAAGAATACTAAGATTCACTTCATAAAGTTATAAGTGACCCTGGAGACAATTTCCTTATTTTTGGCAGAATTATATGAACTTTTACTATTAGATTGTGACATGATTTCATTCATGGGGAGTGAGGATGAAACTACCTCAACATCAGCGGGCACTTCTTTCAGTTGACTATTAGAGATGCCACTAGAACCATTGGAAGTACCTTTTAGTAATCCTTCAGCATTGGAGACAATGGTTCTGATGCATGGAGTTAAAAATACCAATGTTAGAAACAGGAAGCAGCAGCATAGATTAAATAGAATGCAAACTAATGATTTAACATACTTTACATAGTTGCATTCAGTTGAAAATGTTTGGAGAAAGTCGTCTTTCGTCTCAACAAGACTCTCAGCAAAAATATTCTGCCAAAAATTTAGTATGAATTACCTTTCACGGGTTTCAGAGCAAAGATCAAGAGAATTATTAAAATTGAGTGCCAAAACTTACCTGAAGAGAAGACTTCAGATCTGTTATTCCCTTGCCTCCCTATATAGTTACAAGAACAATCAATATGCACGATTATGGACTATTAAGGTGAAGATGAAAAAAATATAATTGCAGCTAAAACTTTAATCTTGCAAGACAGACCAGAATTTGGTTGTTACCTGCAAATTCACAACTGTTCTTAAAGGCTTAATCACTTGCAAATAACTTCATGCAATGTGGCAATTAAAACTGAAGTTTGGAACAAAAGCACAATTGAGAGCTATAGTCTGTGGTGTCAACGATTTCCAGATTGACGGCTTATTATACACAAATAAATATAACTTAGGACAAATTATTGATAAAAGAACTTGCCTTGCTGAAATATAACTAAGTTAAAAATTTCAGAAATATTATAATGGATCTGGAAAATTGCTGTAGCATTTGCATGAGAACATAAAGAAATGAACACGAGGAGAATCTGGGTAGTAAAAAGGGAGCCAATTTTTTTCCACTATTTGTACCACATTTACTCATTTTTATTTGGAAGAACAAAGCTCAAGGCAAACAAAAATAAAATACAAATACTTCAAATGGAGACTGTTTCTAGCTTAATTTGTGAAAAATACAGTTCATACACACATATTCTGAACTTGAGGGGAATGATGTCTAACACCATAAAACTACATTGTCATTATTACTTAAGTCTCACAACTCAACATACAGTGCACTCTATAAATTATCAAGGGCCATAGCAAGAAGGAATACACTTACATCTGATGAGCTCTCAAAAGAAATATCAGCATATGCATGGAAGGATATGCTGCTAAGCCAAACAGTGATCTGTAAAATAAAGACCTTGATAGATGAAACACGGATGAGGGGGAAAATAGATTTTGAATTAGAATAGACATTTCAAGAAATGGAAGATCCATTTACAATAGCATCAACCATGGTCAACAAAACTACTCCTCAAATCAAATGACAAACTTGATAAGTTACTTTACCAATACCACCACACCATATCAATCAGCCATTTATCATGCTCCTATTGCTGAAGTCAGTGTTGAAAGAGCCACCAAAATGTAAAAGATACAGCTTATACAACCCCCCCAACAAAAAGAAAAAAGCTGGGGTATCCAAGCAGGAATTTAGAAACTAACTACTTTTAACAACAGTGTCCAGAAGACATGCACAGCAAACACATAGCAAATAATAGACCTGTAGAACTCTACCTTCAGGCCATTGTAACCATATATTTTTCCATCATCTTCAAAAAAGGTGTTCAGGTCAACTGGTTCAATTTGGTAGCTATTTGGAGAATCAACTTCATCCTTGCCAGACACTGTATGTACACTTAATTAGGTAAATTGAGGTAAAAAAAAAATAACATACTCAAAATTAGTTAGACAATAACCCAAAACTTCACTGAACATTCAGCTTTCTGAAAAATTAAAAAAAAATCAAATTATAAAAAAAAAAAGTTTATTCACATTGACATTATTGTCCAAGTATAGTTATGAGGAGTTTATAAGTATTCATCTTGACTAACAAACTTCTTATGAGCTCCAACTCCAAAAGTAGTGTAATTATATAATTACATAACCAATATACACATACACATATATCCTGTTGTGTGTGTGTTTGCTAATTGCACTTTATCCTGTTGCAACTGCATATAGCAGAGTTTGGTGAGTAAGCTGAAAAATAGTCTAGTACCCAATCCCTAAAAAAAATTATTAATAAATGTATGTTTATATACATTTTTTTTCAAAACTACGAAGCTGTCATACTACCAAAAACGAATGCTCAAACAAAATCAAACATTATTTCATTTTTCCCTTAAATTAAAATTCTAGGTAAATTAGACCACAACAAGGAGTCATCCACTTAAACTCAAAGAGAGCAACAGGCAGGGAGAAAATACTGGAATTAATTGAACAAATTAGACTGTAAAACTCAGCAGTTAAGCAAAAAACGTACCCAAGTAAATTTTATGCACTCATTGGCTTGATTCCTGCATCTGCACCGAAAAAAAACAGGAAATGAAATGAAAATCCAATGTCACGTTACAATAATCGAAGAAGGGGTGTGAGAGCTTAACACAGCAAATGAGAGGTGAGTGAGTTACCGATTTTGGAGGACCTGACACGGCGTCGCTTTTTGTTCTCGTTGACGGGATCGGAGGTGGATTTGTGCTTCGTTCCCATTTTCGGAGATTAGGGTTTTGTTGAAGGAAGCGGGAAATGTGAGAGGCAGGAAGTAAAGTGTACTGAATTAGTTTGGGTTGTTGGGGATTTATAAACAAATCCCTTTCGAGAGTGCAATGGCCTAATGGGAGAGAATTTTAACGAATTTAACTTTTACTTTATTAACATAACTACATAAGCTTTTACTATAATAACCTTAGAAAGGGAAATTTATAGTAAAAATTGAAGATTTAAAATTTATTCTGATTTAAAATTACCTAAACAAACATGGCAAATTTGTTAATATATATATATTAAAAAACTTACCTACAAAGTCATTACCTCAAATGAAGCATGCGCATCATATGTCATTTGATTATCTTTTTTAAGGGTGCGACTATTTATACCTTAAAATTGGTAAATAAGTTGTTTCGAAAAAAAAATGGTAAATAAGTAATAAATTAAATACACAATTATTCGCCGACAATGTCATGGTGTGAGTTGTGGCTATAGTTTTTGGATAGCCTTATGTGTTCTTCTCTAAAAAAAAATTGTGTGAAACAGTCTATACATGTCTTTGTAGCTTTTCATGCATAACACATCAATAAGGGCTCGTTTAGTTGGGGGTGATGAAAGTGGATAATGTGAATTATTTCTATTATTGTTGCTTGGTAGTCTTGATACACAAATAATGAAAATAAAAGTAAACAATTGATTACTCTCACTCGCTCAACTCATCTCACATGATACTCATTGTTCATGTTCTAACAAAGCAATAACAATGCAATCAATAACTCTTAATGATTGACCATTCAATGATACTCATTATCATTACCATTCTCAAGTTATATCAAGCGGACCTTAAGAGAATTCGAGAACCTAGAATACAAGGGAGTTCCATTTCTAAAGAACAATATTAAATTTTTTATACTCCAGTAACTTGTCATCGTTTTAGAATTGGTCCCGATTGATTATACTATTTTATTTTGGTCTTGTAATTTTATTTTATTTTTTTTAAATTGGTCCAGGTAACCTGCAATAGCAGGTCATCTATCTGGTCAATGTCATGTGGCGTTTTGTTTGACCTTTTTTTTTTTTCATGTGTGTGGTTATGGTGATTGTATTTTTATGTGAATGTGATATTATTTATTTTAATAATGTATTAAATTAGTAGGAAAAAAATAAAAAATAACAATTATATATTTTTCAAGTTATGTTATTGGATTTCTTTTTATAAGAATTATATTACTTTAAAAAATAAAAATTTGTAATTCAATTAATTTTCATAATACATCTAAACACCCTAAAATAAATCAAATTTTGCTAAATTATTTTAAAAATAAATTATTTTTTTTGAAATATATTAAATTAAATTCATTAAAAAAAACTTATGATTGTTAAATTTGTAAAAATTAAAAAATTTAAGATTTCGAGATACCCGAGGAGGACATTGGAATCAAAATTCATGTATAAAGATGAGGTAAAGGTTGTAATATAATAAATTAAAAAACAAATTATACTATAGCCTTTTCAAAATTAAATTTAAAATATTTTTTTATGTTTTATTTTAATTTATTTAATATTACAACCTTTTTAAAATCGTAAGATTTTTTATTTTATAAATTTAACGATCATAAGGTTTTTTAATGAATTTACTTTAAGATATTTCAAATGTTTAATTTAAGAAATTTATATACAAAAAAGTCATTAAAATAATTTGAGAATATTTAAAAAAAATAAAATATTCAAATTTTATAATTTTTTTACTAATTTAATGAATTGTTAAAATAAATAATATCACATTAACATAAAAATTAAATTAATATTGTCACAAAAAAAAAAAAAAGTCAAACAAAATGTCATATGTGTAAAAATTGACAAAAATAGGTGATCCGTCAACCAACTTGGACCAATTTCAAAATTTTCACAAAATTATAGGATCAAAATTAAAAAATTAAAACAACTAATTTCAAAATGATGATTAACTAGTGGACTACAAAAAAAATTTAATCCCCGAAAGCCAACCGAGGAAGGTATACTAAAATAAGTGATCAATAATTAATTTTTTTTAAAAAAAGGTGGGCTTATCAAGACTGATTGGGCCCAGGCCCCATTATCGGCCTCAAACTGTATGATCTCGTGGACTACAAAAAAAATGGATCCCCCAAAAGATAAAACTAGGCGTATAATGGTGTTTTTAAACATTTATCAAGACCGGATTGGGCCCAGGCCCCATTATTTATTTTTAAAAGTTGTAAGAAAACTTAAAAACTTATAAATGTTTAAAAAGTTATTTAAATTTATTTCAAAACACGCCCATTAGCCCATGGGTGTTCCAGAAAGTGGATCCTTCAAGTAAAGGCAAACTCAAGTGGTGTACAGAATCATTACATGATTTATAATTATTGCAATCATTTTAAACCATTTCCACAGGGTTTTCCTACTGAATGCTATGATATTAATTAGGATTAATTTATGTCTCGCAATTCATTAGGATTAAAATTATGTCTTTCTTCTTTATATACACAACAAAAAGAAATCATTCAAAAGATTTCCAAATTATCAAATTTAAATTTGACGAGAAGATTTATAGAAAAAAAAAGAGATTGTGTTATACTTTTTTGTTTTTATATTAAACTAGTGTATCAAATCAAGTTCGGGCAGTTTGTAAGATATAAAATCTAATATGATATAAAAATGTATTCATTTTTGTGTTAAATAAATATAAAAATTATTTTACTTATAATAATAATAATAATTTTTTTTTCATTTTTCATTTTTTTTATTTTAACGCAACTTAATCGATTTATGAACATAATTTGCTTTTGCAATCCGCATGGGAAATGGGTGGTTCCAACTCTTAAAAAATTTATAATGTTAAATAATGCAATTTTAAAAGTATATTTTTTTTATAATTTTAAATTATTTCCCTTCTTGTTGGAGAATTAATTGCCCGGATCCTATTTAATATTTAAATACAAATTTAATCTCGATAATTATTACTAGCATTAATTAATCCTATATTAATTCAAATAATAATTCAACAACAAATCATGATATAAATACCACGTGAAACTTACGAGACGTTGAAATAGTTTACTTAACTTACCTCTTGAAACACAATGATCTTGTATATGGAAAAAACACACCAAAAGTCCTTCCCAAGTATTCCCTAGTCCTTGTTCGACAATCCTGCGGAAGGATCATGAATAATTAACAAAAGGAAAAATAAACTACAGCATCACTTTCATGATTTACTAATTTTTTCAAAGACATGAATCAAGACTTCGTGACGGAAGTTAATCATCCCCTATTTATAGATAGGGTGGTGGTCAATTTTTAGGAAAAAACAACGCGGAGAAAACTTTTTCGATCTCCAAGAAATCTTGAATATATCTCCTATATTCTTTTTCCCATAATTAAAATATTCCACAAAAATCTCATTATTTGCTATGGTGAATTTTCGAAAATAAGAGGGACCAAGAATCCAACATTCGATCTTCTTGAATTTATTTAGATATTCTCGTATTTCAAGAAATACATATCTTCCATATTATCTTTTCGCTAAAATCAAGAAAATCTTTCGCTTTTATATTTCAAAAATTTCAAAACACCTATATTTAATAAACTGGGTGGCATTTCTCAATTTAACGAGATAATCTTTGCATTCCAAGAATACATATCTTCATTCCATAACAAAATTCAAAGAAAATATTTTTCCCTTTATCCATAAATTTCGAAAAATACAAGAAAAATAAAAGTAAACAAATTTATTTTATTTTTTAAACACCTTTTTCATTGGGTTTAACTTTATTCGGCCATTTTAAAGCCTTTTGCGAGAATTAAGATCGATCTTCCAATGGACCTTGAATTATCAATATTGAGCCACAATATTATTCGGCCCATAAATATTAATTAATCCCACTACATAATTATTATCATGACTATCCATCTTAACCCATATTACGCTTATTATGGCTCCTTGCTATTATTTTCTCCGTGTTTAAGATTATCTATTTTATTAATTAATTCAAGCCACTAAAAATAGCTTTCCATTAATTAATATCTTTTAACTCAGAAAATGAACGGTTCAACATTATTATCCATACCGAAACTGGGCCCACTGGCAAGATTTGGTATGATAAAATCCTATTTTAACCTCCCAATGGGGCAAAACGAATAAGCGCATTTGCACACAATCAGATTAAATCTTTTAGCAACGACGACCAATAATATCATTTCAAGATAGTAGATTGAATCTTACCGATTCTCTTCCCATAATAAGTCAAAAAGAATAGTTACTAACCACACACAATCCTATTTAAGGGATTTAAGATTACAGTCAACTAACCACCTAACCACCGAGGTTCCTATTCCAGCTCAAGAATTTATCCCTCCCGTAGGTCCTCTTCAACGACATCGTCACGCACTAGTGTAATCTCTTGGTCAAGATAAAACCAATTTGAGCCTTACATCACAACCTTTCACAATGGATTGTTCATTTTCATCTAAGGTCAGTTAATCAAAATTTTTAGTTACAAGTGAATCATAATTTTAATCTTCTCAGGATCTTCGTATCACTAAATTAACTATAATGTAACACGCACTATTTAATGAATGGGCCATAAAGAAATATACGTAACATTCAATGATATTTAAAGCATCATGATAAACAATTTATTTCAAAGAATAAGTCCAAATTCGCTTAGTCTCGATTATACAAAGTAAAAGCATACTTTCCAAAGATAATCCAAACAATCTCCCACTTATAATCAAAGTCTTTTTAATATATATCAAAGATGTCTCGTAGTAAATGACAACTAACGCCACCTACACGGAAACTAATAATGTCTCCCCACTTATACCAAAGCAGACGGGACAACGGGTCTGTGACCCATTCCATTCCTTCACATGTCTCTCGATCGTATTCAGAGGCGCACCTTTGTGAACGGATCACCAGGTTGTCTTCCTCGACGCTGCGCAATTTATATCTCTCCTCTTAACGATGTCTCAGATAAAGATGGTATTTCCTTTCAATGATTTCACGGTTCTTGGCCCCTGGTTCCCTTGAATTTGCAATCGCCTCCCGCATTGTCACAATAAATGCGATTCACCGGGCAAATCAAAACCACATCCAAGTCCACTAGGGAAGTTTCGAGTCAAACCGCTTTCCTCGCGTTAGCCTACATATTCGCTTCCATGGTAGAACCGCGACGATTTCCGCTTAACGCTCTCCACGCTATGGCTCTCCCCCATGCAAAACATACTACCGAGGTAGATTTTCCGAATCTAACCGATTGGAACCGAACCTTGTACCACGGGATTGGGACTATCTGATCGATAAAACCAACATTCTATCTCGAAGTTCTTTTCGCGATACTTCATCGTTTTGAACCGCCACCAATGTTCCTTCTCCGTTACTCGATATTGCCACCATGCCAACGGCAAAGCAGAGAATATCCTGGCCTCGCATAACAACATTGTATACATAAGGCTTTCACAACCAAGATGCTTAATGCCTCTCACGTCATCTATCTTCAGGTCTTACAAGACATTTTCGATAGACGGATTCCATGCCCGAAGGTACGAAGCCTTCTTGAATCCTCGATGCTAAATCGCTTCAAGACAAAGGTCTATGTATGAAGCTTCGAGCAAGCCTATTTCATCATTTTCTGGCGATCTCGAAAGGATCTTGATCCCAAAGGATGTGCTTGGCTTCCCTAAGTCCTTCATATATTAAATTGTTTTGAAAGCCTATGCCCCACGCCCCGATAACACCTTTACATCGCTCCCGATGAGCGTATCGTCATCTACGTGATAAGTACTAAGAATACCAATGCGCCTGGCACGCTTTTTATACACACAACTCTCAAACTCATTTTGATCAAACCCGTAAGACTTTATAACATGATCAAAACATCGGGTTCCAAGCCTGGATGCCTGCTTGAGTCCGTAAAATGGACTTCAGCGAGCTTACATAAACTAGGTGTTCCTTTCGCCCTTTTCAATGAAGTTTTTCCTTGGGGTTGTTGCATATAGATTTCCTCATCAAGACTCTGCTAGAAAGTCGCTTGACATCCATTTGCCAGATTTCAAAATCGACGCTGTACCATCGACAAGAGAATCCTGATGGACTTGAGCATTGCTACAGTGCGTGAAAAGGTTTCATAATCGATCCCTTTCCGGAAAGTATAACCTTTCGCCATTAAGCCTTGCCTTAAGGTTTCTACCTTCCCCGTCCGCCCTCTTTTCAGATACCCACTAAACTAATAGTTCAACCCCATTAAGTTGTTCGACTAGCTCCTACACTGCTATGATCCAGACCCCATTTCGCTTTCATTACCTTTGCCAAGAAACCGTGATCTTATCTTGGATTGCCTCATCAGATGTCCATGGGTCCTGACCATCTTGTTCAGAATCAAGTCCGAGGACTCTCCTATCCCCACGAATCTCCCCTAAGCCTCACAACCCTCCCCACTACGACGAGGTCTGCCAGAAAGGTGTCGCTTTGGTATATCATCTTGTACAATCAAGTAACGAGGTTACCCTCTTAGCTCACTTAAGGTAATCTCTACATCCGGTCTTTTCATGCTCATATAGCTTTTCTCCAAAAAATCTAAAGCAAAGTAAGCGCTTAATTCACCTTTTTTTGATTGGGACCATAAAACATACACCCCTTTGTTCCCGGTATCCTATAAACATTTTTAATTCCGACGAGGATCCACTTTATTTCCTTTGTCCAACACGTAGCCGACACCCCCCAAATTCTCACATTGTTCTATGCTATCCCACAATTTTTGGGAATTTTGGAACCGATTGACGGGCACCAAGTTCGTAATGTATTCATTGCTTCCAAGGCATAACCCGTAATCCACTTGGGAAGATCCGCATAACACATCATTGATCTAACCATTTCCCAAAGAGTTCTGCTTTCTTTCGCGGGCAACCCCGCTTTGTTGAGGGTTCCGTGCGCCACCGGACGCAATCCATTCATCCGGACAATAGCTCAAAACTCATTGTCGAGGTACTTCCGCTTCCACGATCAAATCGGGTAGAGACTCTGATACACGCTTTTTCCCTATGATTCTCTCGCTGAGCCTTTAAATTCTTTGAATTTTCAAAGGTCTCATTTATGCTTCATAAGGAAAATGTAATCGCACTTTGAGTAATCATCAATAAAAAGGACAAAATACTATAACCTCCTCTTTACTTTTGGCCGACATCGACCACATATCCGTAAGGAACGACCCTAACACTTCTTGGCCCTATTCCTATTCCAAATGCCCCTTCTGGTTATTTTACCTCCAAACATGATTCGCAGTGTTGGAACGATTCAACTTGGAGAAGTTATCGAATCGATTTTTCACCAACCTCGATCCTCTTTCGATTTATATGACCCAATCTTAGATGGGAAAGAAGTTGTCTCTGCTCACGCCTCGATGAACGTTTTCTGAAATAGTTGATGTGTTATAGGATGCATTTCGAGTAAAAGTATATTAATTCAGATATAGAGATTATTCGCCAAAGTTCCACGTATAAATTTATCATAAAGAATGGTAAATAACTTTATTAAAAGTAACCTAATATCCATCATAAAAAATTTAAACCAAATCAAATTCTTCAAACCCTCTAACGCATGTAACATCTCTTGTAAATTAAAACTCATTTTCAAAAGACAGGCACTTCATCCCCACCGGCCACTGTGTTGACGCCTAAATAAAGGATGGTAGAGATTCACTTCCACTTAGTTGTCCGGGTCCTTTTGAACCCTCAGAACGCGAAACAAAACATGATCAAAGGATCCCTTATCCACCACCCATAAAATGGGAGGCATACGCTAAACAAGTTTCAACAACTGTTGAGTGAGGATTACCTTTTTTTCCTTTCCTTTGGATCGAACAAAGGACCTCCAAATGTCCTTTCTCCCCGCAATCGAATTGAAACATATTCCTTTTGGTTCTTTCTTGACATTGATTTTCTTAATGATGAGTTTGCTTTGGTTCACCATTTTCCTTTTCTACTTGTTAGATCTCGAGAAAAGGCTTTACCAATGTGGTTTTTTTTTAAAATATGAAGATCATCCATGGTAAACATGTGATTTTCATCCACAAAACCACAAGAAAATTCAAGCTCCTTGGCATTAAGCAATAGTCGATTTTTCACAATACTTAGTTCGAGATAAGGTCTGAAAATGGTTCTTGACTCAGAATACATGCTGTGTGTTCCTCAATCATTTGCTATACGTCAACAATGCGGTCTTTTGTTATTCTTCAAGGGAATCGACCTTCATTAGCGTGTTTCAAATCATATGTTAGTCAAGATTTTTGATGGGTTCAGATTTTCCCAAATATTTTGGTCACAAGATCGATTGATTCAAACTCGTGGTTTGGGTACATCAAGAATCCAATAATGTTTTTTTAGGGATATGATCATATTACGCTTCCAAACATTATAGTTTTAAGATAATAACAAAAAGCCGATTAAACGTGAATTTATACGCCGAATCGAAATAAATAACTATACGCATAAAGACAAGATATCATAAGAGTCCAATCACATTCATCATATTTAAAATCTCAAAAAAATATGAACAACGATCGCCCAACATCTTCAAAATGTTTAAATAAGCCACGCTGGGGTCTATTATTTAAAACACATCATGTTGTGTTACAAACAAAGAACAAAGCATAAACCCTTAATATCCAGACATTTGACTTTGACCAATATAAATCGGGGAGTGACTTTTATAAGATATGATATCAATTTTATACCTAAGTAATAAATCCATGATTAAATACACGACATTATTTCGCTTTTGATCGAGCCTCGGTGGTGTCATCGCCGCTAATAAGAATAACCTACAATCATCCGCTTGGAATTCATTCATGTGAAACCTATATTTTGAATTGTTCCCTTGGGGAATTTCTCCAAAAGAATCTGGCCAAATAAATAAATCATGAGGTCAGACTAATTCAATTTTATTATCCCAATAAAATCTGTCAATTAATTATTTAAAACATACTTAGCAATTTTGAAGTTGAGATTTTTCAATTGGGTAACCTCATGCAAACACATTTAAAAAATTAAATAAAGCATAAGATAAGATTAAATAAATCAAGCAAAACAGAAAATAAACAATATTGGGGGCACAAATTATCCAATTGTCATGGTTTGATTTCTCTCGGGCTTGATCTTGAAGAAACATGTCTCGAATTTCTCCCACTGCTCGCCTTTAAAAATACTTCGTCTTCGAATCCGCCAGTTAGCGCAATGGATGCACACTCAAGATCCCGGCCGTCATTGCCCAGATACTGACAAATTTCCAAGACGCTGGTCAGCTTCCCACAAGACTCGACACGCCGGTACAGTGTTTCCGAAGGGCCGACAGATTCGGTAGCGCTGGGCCCGCCCGGGCTGCCTCCGGGGCGAGCCCGGTCTCCGCCTTCCGGGCTGGGTTCGAGCACGACCGCCACAAGACGTTTTCATCTCCGCTACGCAAGGCCGTCAGCCTTGCCTTCGCCTACGCGTACAATACATACCGCACCGCTTACGCCTGGGTTGCTCGATTGCTTTTTAATTCTTTTTTCGCTTTTGCTCCCCGATCCGTTACAATTTATTTACACAAAAAAAATAAATATTCTAGATCTAGACTAGTTATTATATTGATCAAATCAAACAAATCTTAAATTTACTCGCTGTGGATTTTCTTCACTTAGTAAAATAAATCCCAACGAATCAATTAAAAACTACGCTTATATGCATTTAAAACAAAACATTAAAATCCATGACAATTGGATACCGCAAAATGCATTAATGGGCTTCTACTATCCAATTTCAAATTTAACGCCCACCAATTAAATTACAATTTAAAAATTCGTGAGCCGAAACAAAGGGCTCGATAATAGCTTGTTGGGGAAACGAAAGGTACGTATCTATTCTAAGGTGAATATTTAAATATAAATTTAATTCATTAATTATTACTAAAGATGAATTAATCCTATATTAATTCAAATAATAATTGCAACAACACATCATGCATATAAAAAAGTTCTTATGTAAAACCCACGACGCGAATCTACTAAGCTTACGCTGAACGACCTCCATTGACGGCAGCTGCTTTGGTCGGATTCTGACCAACCAAAAGGATTTCCTAAGTATTCCTTAGCCCTTGCTCGGCTAACCGTGGAAGGATACTTTAACAATTAACAAAAGGAAAAATAAACTTTGTTGACCACTTTCGTGATTTGCTAATATTTCCAAAGACATGGAATCAGACGGGAATGAACTAATCATCCCCATTTATAGGAGTGAGGGTGAACGAATTTCAGGTGATTTTTCAAAATGGGAAAAGACTTTTCGTCACCAAGAAATCTTTAATATATCTCCTATATTCTTTTTTTTCTCCCATAATTAAAATATTCCACAAAAAATCCCACCTCCTCTATTATGGTGATTTCGGAAATATTAAGTGTGCAAGAATCCAAGATTTGGATCTTCTTGAATTTAGAGATATTCTTTGTATTTCAAGAAATACATATCTTCCATAATATCTTTTTCAAGAAAATCAAGAAAATCTTTTTGCCCATTATATTTCCAAAATTTCGAACATACTATATAGATAACTGCCGAGATTTCTCAATTAAATGAGATAATCTTGTATTCCAAGAATACATATCTTCATTCCATAATAAAATTCAAAGAAAATCTTTTCTCCCTTTTTTATCCATAATTTTCGGTAAAATAAAGAGGAAAAATTAAGCAAACAATATTTATTTTATTTTAATCACCTTTTTTCGCTATTGGACTATATGTCGGGTTACTCGTGGGCCTTTATGAGAATTAAGATCGATCTTCCAACGACCTCGAACTATCAATATTGAGCCACAATATTATTCAAGCTTCCATAAATATTAATTAATCCCACCACATAATTAATATCAGACTATCCATCTTAACCCATATTATGCTTAATATGATGACTCATTATTATTTCCCGTGGTTTAAGATTATCTAAAGCCCATTAATTAATTTAAGTCACCAAATAGCTTTCCATTAATTAATATCTTTTATCTTGGTAGAAGAACGGGTTCAACATTATTATCCATACCGTAAAAACTAGTTCCACTTGCAAGATTTGGTATGATAAAACTTATGAACCTCCCTGGGCAAATCAACGTTTATTTTGTACTGTACATTCTCCTGTAGATAAATCTCAAAGAATCGTGACATGACCAATAATATCAGCCTAAGATATAGGTATTAATCTCACCGATTCTTCATAATAAGTCAAAGCTAAGAAGTTACTAACCACACGCAGAATCCTATTTAATGGACTAAGATTAAGAATAACAACCATCGAGGTCCAATTTTCCTAGTTCGGGCTCAAGAATTTATCCTCATGAGGTCCTCTTCAACCCATCACTATGCACTATGTAATTCTTGGTCAAGACAAACCAATCTGAAGCCTTTATACACTATAACCTTTCACGTACGGATTGTTCATTTCATCTAGGTCGTGAATGGTGTACTTTAGTTACAAGGAACCGTTAATTTAATCTTCCGTGATCCGGTATCACTAAATTAACTACGGTAACACGCATTTAATTATTGAACAGCTTATGCAAAAGAATATATCAGAATATTCAATGATATTTAAAGCATCGCTGATAAAACAATTTATTTCAAGAATAAGTTCGAAAATTCAGCTTTTGATTATACAAAGTAAAAAGCATACTTTTAAGTATAATCCCAACAAAGATTCGGGCGCCACCTCAAGTTTGTTAAGGTGAGCCATCATCGAGAACGTTTTGTTCTCGCGCTCTCTCCACCATTTTCATAGAAAAGTAAGTCCCTCATGGTGATCCGACCAGCCACTTGGCTCGATGTTAAACATCGATTTAAGATTAGTCATGATGTCCGCAATGGCCTCAACTTTCTGGTGTTGGTGTTGCAAACATCCGACATTGAAGCCTAGATGGTACACTTTGCCATTTCGCTGGAACGCCCCAATCAAAGATACTCTTTCTAACCGATGCATTTGACTTTATTCGGGCTTTTCCGGTTTTTGTGAAAGCCGGTAACCCGCTACGGCTTTAAGTAAAGGAGGACAATAGTAAGTTTAATGACTCCAATCAACAAAGTTTTCACCAAGAAGCAAATTGCTTTTAAGATTCAAGAAATGATTAAAAGGTCATGCATTATATATGATGAACTCCAAATAAATAATAATATGCATAAGCACAAGTATCACAAAATTCGATCACATGTTTATATTAAAATCTCCAAAAAAATATGAATATGCATCACCCGAAACAAATTTTAAATAAGCCGGGGTGGGTCATTATTTAAACACATTCTGTGAAAGCTACAAACAACAACAATTACAAACCTTTAATATCCAGATTATTAGTCAGTTTCACACTGACCAATATAGAATCGGGACAGGACTTTGGGAAGATATGCATATCAATTTTATACCTAAGTAATAACCATGATTAAATACGAATTATTATTTTCTTGAACGAGCCTCGGGGAGGTCATCGCCGCCACAAGTAATAATCCACAATCATCTGTTAGGAATTTATTCATGTGAAGTTTTATCTTTCGATCATGTCCAGCGAATTTCTCCAAAAGAATTCACAAATAAATAAATCATGGAGGTCAATAATTAATTAAATTTATTATCCCGATAAAATGTCAATTAATTGTTTAAACATACTAGTAATTTTCGAAAAGTGAGATTTTTCAAAACATTTTCATGCATCACAAATTTAAACACAATTTAAATAAAGATAATAATGGACAAACATCAAGACAAAATTAAAACATATCAGTGACATTTATCCAATTGTCATGGTTAATTTTGTCATGTCTTATCTTGAGAAATCGCCTTTCATTGCTTTTCATCGCTCGGTTTTGAAAAGCTCCCACTGACTGCTTTCAAAAATGCCTTGTCATACACGTCATCGACTGTTTGAAGCGGGTTCGAGTGTTCGGGCTTAAAGACTTCGGCCGTGTCGAATGGCGCCTGCGGCCAAGCGCTCACAAGATGCCGCTTCGCCTTCGTCGTAAGAAATTTCTGGCTTGCCGCTTTATCCACAGACGCCTGTAAGCGCCTTTGCTGGCTGCCGCTTCAGGGTGTCACAAGGTGCAGTTCGGTCACGATCATACAGGCGCTGCCCTCCGGGCCGCTACGCCCCACGCTAGTCTCGATTAAGTGGGTGCGGACTCCTCAGGTTCAAGGGCTAAGTATCGCCACGCTAAGCATCCCGGATCACGTTTTAATTCTCGATCCCGTTTTTAATTGACACTGTTGATATAATTTATTTTACAAAAATAAATAAACCTAGATCTAAATTAGTCTATTACATTGATCAAATCAAACAAATTTAATCTACTCGGATTTTTCACGAGGCAAAAAAATCTAACCGAATCTAATCGAATTAAAAAAACCACAATTTATATGGCATGCATAAATAAACACATTAAATTCCATGACAATTGGACACCGCAAAAAGATTCAAAGAATTCTACTATCCAATTTCAAAATTTAATGATGTTGAATTAAATTATATTTAAAATTGTGAGCCCTCTAAACCGAGGCTCGATACCATTAAGTTGGGGAATTAATTGTCCGGACTATTCTAGATGAATATTTAAATACAAATTTAATTTCGATAATTATTACTAGCATGAATTAATCCTATATTAATTCAAATAATAATTCAAATAAACAAATCATGCATATAAATAGTTCACGAAAATCGAGACGCGAAATACTACGAAGTTTGGAACTTTACTCTTGAACGACAATGATCTGTATATGAAAACACACCAAAAGTCCTTCCCTAAGTATTCTCTAGTCTCGCCGACAATCCGGCAAGGATACTACGAACAATTAACAAAAAAGGAAAAATAAACTTTGTTGCACCACTTTTGTGGATTTACTAATTTTTCCAACACATGGAATCGCATTTGGGAATGGAAAAAGAATCATCCCCTATTTATGATAGGGGTGGCCTAATTTTTATGAAAAAACAATGCGAAAATCTTTTTCGATCTCCAAGAAATCTTGAATATATCTCCTATATTCTTTTTTCCCATAATTAAAATATTCCACAAAAATCCCACCTTATCTTTGCTATGGTGAATTTTCTAAAATAAGAGGGACCAAGAATCCAAGATTTGGATCTTCTTGAATTTATTAGATATTCTTGTATTTCAAGAAATACATATCTTCCATAATATCTTTTCAAGAAAAATCAAGAAAATCTTTCTTGCCCTTTTATGTTTCAAAATTTTCAAACACCTTTATTTAATAACCAAGGGGAGATTTCGAATTTAACGAGATAATCGTGATTCCAAGAATACATATCTTCATTCCATAACAAAATTCAAAGAAAAAATCTTTCTCCCTTTATCCATAAATTTTGAAAAATACAAGAAAAAAAAAAGTAAACAAATTTATTTTATTTTAAACACCTTTTTCCAAAGCTTATCGACTTATCTTGGCTTCTTGGGGGACCTTTAGAGAATTAAGACGATCTTCCAACGGACTTCAATTATCAATATTGAACCACAATATTATTCAAGCCCATAAATATTAATTAATCCCACTACATAATTATTATCAGACTATCCATCTTAACCCATATTACAGCTTAATATGACCTTTTGCTATTATTTCCCGTGGTTTAAGATTATCTAGCCTTTAATTAATTCTGCCCAACCCAAATTCTTTTCCATTAATTAATATCTTTTATCCTTAGAAGGAACTGTTCAACATTATTATCCATACCAAAAACTAGTTCCACTTGCAAGACGGGGTATGATAAAACTTACGAACCTCCTGCAAGGGCAAATCGAACAAACAGATTTCTTGCACAATGCATTCTCCCAGATAAATCTCAAAGAATCGACGTGACCAATAATATTGCCCAAGATATGGTATTGAATTCACCGATTCTTCCCATAATAAGTCAAAGCCAATAGTTACTAAATCCACAAATCCTATTTAAGCCATTTTAAGATTAAAGAAATAACTAACCACTGGTGCTCTAATTCTTCCTAGTTCGGGCCTCAAGAATTTATCCTCCCAGAGGTCCTCTTCAATGCATCACCATGCACTAGTGTAATCTCTGGTCAAGACAAACCAATCAGCCTTTACACTACAACCTTTTCACGACGGATTGTTCATTTCATCTAGTCGTGAATGGTGTACTTAGTTAAGTGCGAACCGCGACTTAATCTTCTCAGGATCTTGGTATCACTAAATTAACTACAAAGTAACACGACTATTTAATGAACATGGGCTAAAGAAATATATGTAACATTCAACGATATTTAAAAAGATCGCTGATAAACAATTTATTTCAAAGAATAAGTCCCCGAATTAAGCAATTGACATACAAAGTAAAAGCATATTTTCCAAAGATAATCCCAACACTTCTAAACCAAGTTGATTATCACCTATTATCGCCTTTCCAAATTTCCCATCAAGATGTCAAAATTTTCAAAATATCCCTCTAGTTACTTTGAACATGATAACATATAACTACCCATGATTGAAATCGATCTCCTAAAAAATTAAGATTTTAATAATTTTCTATAATTTTATTAATGGTCATACCATAAAATATCATTAGTCAAAATTATCTTTCTACGATGTTAAAGAGAGTCTACTATCCGATGAAGTCAAGATCAATCCCAAATCAAATTACACTATGTCCCATGTTATCTCGATTAGTATTTTTTTAAATACGATACCGAAGCTTAATCACAATCAACCTAGTATCGCTTTCACAATCAAAGGTCTAATGTTAATTGTACATGCAACTAATATATAGTAATCGGACTCAATGATGAGCACATGTCCTATGTTGATATCCCCTTGCCAATTTTTTTTAAAAGATATGTTATATAAGATATTATAACTATTTGGAGTAATACTTATTAACACTCATGTTAACCAATGATTTTTCTACTAACAGCATAGGGGTCTATCATCGTTATGCGCATTAAAATTTTCACCGCTTTAAAAAATATAAAGTATTTTCTAATGCTGATTGTTTTTGTTCATAACAAAGGATAATTTTATATAACAAAGGAGAGTTTTTGTATATGACAAAGGATACTTAAATAATCGAAGTTCATAAAGATGAACCAGTTCATACAAGTTTTTGTCATACTTATATTATATGTATATAATGACTTAAATGAGTTTTTTACGTTGTTATAGTTAGTTAACCTTGCAAATATTTCATCTAAAAAATTTTGTAGACAAGATAGAGATGCACTATCACTATTTTAAAAAATCAAATATTTTTAAGATAAGATACAGTGTATGCATAATCGCGGACACTAAAAAATTAGAATTCACGGAACCTGCGTTCACGTGAAATCTTTTTTAATATTATTTATTTTTCAGCCCCTATCATTAAAGTTTTTCAGATTCGCCTATGATTCGACTAATCAATTTTAAACACATACTCAAAATAGCAATAAAGTAACTATACAATTCATGTCACCCCTTATAAACATCACTAAATTACATCACATATCACTAATAATTATGTATAAAAGTAAGTTATTTTTTATCTTATTCATTAAAATTGAAAAAATACCCTTATTAAAAATCTATTTTATTACCTTCAAATATTAATAAAAAAAATTCCTCATTAAAACTCGTCTAAAAAATCATTGAGCAATCTAAAAAAATAAATGGGAGGAGTAATTGATTAAAATATATATATATATATATATATATATATATATATATATATATCCATATCAACTACAAAATATAGCATTTTATATTATTAATCATTAATCAACCACTTTTAAAATTTCATGATAAATTTGTAATAATATGGAGAATTGAACTTTGTACCTCTTGTATACAAAGAAGATAAAAAATATTTATTATACCATTTGTGCTACATCAAATTTGTTAAGATGTTTAAAATTTTATTAGAAAATTATAATAATTTTTTGGCCCAACATTTTGTTATTAGATATGTATAGATTTGCAAATTTCAGTTCGATTTCCCTGTTCCACTTTTCGTATTCCATTGGTGTTTCATTTCTTTTGGATCTTTAACACATAGACCCAGGGTATGATGGTCCGTTAGATATTTTTTATTATTCCACGTGTCATCCATCCACACTATGAAATACAAAGTGAAACATCAATTATGTAATAGGTGATCTCATTCCTGCAAATTTTGCCCTATTCAGTTTTTGTTTATCTTAATTAATAGAAACCAAAGAAACTCAACTCAGTTTGTATTGTATTTTCGTGTTTTTATGTTAATTAATTTTACGAAATTTGCCCTATATTTTTTTAAATCTTAATTAATAGAAACTAAACTATCAGAAAATAATACAAGGTAATATCCTAAACAAATTAAACTATGAATTATACAACAAAAGAATATAATACTAATAAAGATCATGTATGTGCATGGTTTACTATAGAGTATATATAGACTATAGATGCTGCTTTTATTTGTGTGACAACTGACAACTCTAGAGTGGTGGATGAAGATGATTAATTACAATTAATATCAATAATTTATTTTTCAATTAATTAAATTCAAAAATCAAAACGTGTTACTCATTTTAAAAGATTAAATTCATTTTGCTGAGATGAATTATAAATTTATTATTCCACATTTTTTCTAAGAAGTTAGATATGTAGAAACTTCTGTCCTTCAAGTTCTTAATTTTCTCTAGAGAAAACTTTGATATAACCTTAAAAAATACTGAATTTGTACCTTATTTAAGGAGTATAAAGTATTTCTCAATAGTTAAATCTCTGTGAAGGATACTTTAAAAGTAAGAGGTTTTGCTCTTCCAATTAAATTTGCAAACATTTTCTTAGGCCTATTTGGCTGAGCTTATAAGTTCCTTAATTAAAACAATTTACAAATTATTATTATGAGATAAAAAAAATATTTAACATCTTATAAACTTTAACAAATAAATTGGGATATATAATCAAATTTAATTTGTTAACTAATACACAGCCCCAGCACCCCACCTCCAACACAATCCCCACCTCTAAATAAAAATATAATTATTTTACATTATATTGTAGAATATGTATGTCCCTTTTGTCGGATGATTAATTGGTGAATAACACAGAAAGGTTAAGAAGAGAATTTATAAGTTAGTTTAAAAACAATATAGTTGATCAATCTTGATTTTCTGGATCGATAGGACACATGCATGGGGACAATCGTAATCAAAGACCAACTTGAGCAACTATTTAAATGTATTAAATAATGCATTTAATTATTGACCCGAAACATCAACAACTTAACACCTGTTATTTTATTAATTTGGAGACCCAGGAACACATGCAGTTCTCAAATTTCAAAAGAAAATTAAAATTTTCAATTACAAAAATGTGTGTAAATTCGAATTTACGATGAATTTTATTCTCTTAATATTATTGTTATATAAAATTATCACAATTATACATAAAAATTATCACTAAATATTTTTTAAATGGTGATAGTTTTATAAATAATAATAATAACTTTTATATATAATAATGATATAGTTCATGTATAGATCATGGATTCAATCCGTCCGAAAACTGATTTTGATATAGATTCATTGTAGGTCACATTATTAATAAGACGAGTTGTGAGATTAATTTTAGAAATTAATATTTACAAGAGCACATCGTTTATATATACGTAATACTTCCTCCGTCCATTTTTATTATTCCCACTTTCTTTCTTTAGACTATTCAATTAATTTGAATTGATATAATGTGAAATTAGTTCATTTTTTTACAAGTATGATCCTTCAATTATCACGAATACATTTTTTAATAATATAAGTCACACCCTTCAAATATCACGATTATATATACATTCTCTGCTGCAATATAAGTTTCACCCTTCATTTTTATTAATAATACTCTTTATAGTAAAATTCATACTATTCAGTTATCACGACTATACCCACCCTATACTTAATTTGTCATTCAATTTTATTATTCTTATTTTCTTTCTTTAAAATAATCACACCCCACATTATTTTATCTTCACTCTCCTTTATCTACTTTATACTTTTACACTACTTCATTTATTTTACACATAAACTATTAATTAATATTCCTTCAAACATCTGCCAAAAAATGTGAGATCGACGAATGAAATTGGACATAGGGAATATTAAGATTAGATCTATACAAGAAATTAACATTACTAGTATATATATTGTGTATATATAGTGCATCGAGTTTATATATATAGTTGCATTCAGTGGCGGAACCAGAATTTTTGTATAGGGGGGCCCAATTAAGACTAAATTTTGTATGCATAAAGTGCATCGAGCACTTCATAGTGTATTTTAGAAGTATGCAACTTGTTGCACTGAAATATGCAACTTGTTCATACTGAACCGTGCAACTATTAATATGGAAAACAAGTTGCACGTTTCAGTGTAGACAATTTGCACATTTTAGTGCAACAAGTTGCATGGTTCTAAAATATACTATGGAGTGCACGATACACCTTGTGCTCATGAGAACCAATCCCCAATTAATAGTAATAAAAACTAAAAAGTACAAAAATAAAAGTTTAAAACAAAAATATAAACTAATACATATATTTATATAATCAAAATGTTAAATGTAATTATGTACATTTGAAAACAAAATGTTAATACATCTAATAACATACCTCTTTGACTTTTCTTATTTTGGAAGCGTTGCATGATAGCTTTGTTACTAACTTTAAAAAAAAAAATTATGTATACAACTAAACAATCGTTCAAAAATTTATCTCCGATTCGATGAAGAGGTGAACTTTTGATGAATTTGATTGCTGAAATGTTCTTTCCACGGTAGTTCTAGCAATGAGTAGGATTAACGATAACTTAACAAGTGAATAATCTAATTAGAATACAACATGAATTTTTGTAGCAACCAATTTTTGAGCAAGACTTGTTATTTTAACAATTGTAGAAAAAATTTCATCCAAACACACATCAATAATAAATTTTCAAGTTGATTGTCAGAACAATTCAGATTTTCTCAAACATGTATATGTGATTAAATATTTTTTATTGTATATATAATGTAAAATTACTAAAAAATCCTTAAAAATTTTCGTTGTACCCTTCTTCGCTCCGTCCCTGGTTGCATTGACGTGTATATATTGATATAATAAAAAGATGCAGAAAAAAATTTGGTGTTCTCTCCTCTCCTAATTAAATTAGCTCTAATAAATGCTACAATGGTGACTCCCAACTATCTTGACGTATACATTCCGTGACCATTCTCTTTCCCCATTTCCCATATTTATATTAGATATTTAGAGAGAGAAAGAGAGACTGTACAAACATATGGTGAAAATGGAAACCTTAAAGAAAGAAGTTTTTCTCAGAATTCTGTCCATTGTTGTTTTGGCACTCACTGCTTCTCTTGTGGCTTTTGACACCCAAACAAAAATTATTTTCTACACATTTGCTAAAAAGGCAACCTTCAAGGATCTCGATATCTTGGTGTAAGCTATGTCTAATATATTTTTTTCCTGTTAATTTCTTTTATTTTTTTTGTGAATTTAGTTCTGATTTATTTATTCTTTTAAGAGGACGAAATTCAAATTATGAAAGCAAGGCATATGCTATTTTTAATTTTCTTTTTTTAGTGTTTTAGTGTGGGTTGACGTTGCAGCAGCTGTTTACAATCTGCTTCAGCTTTTCAGTAGCTGCATCTTGCCAGTTTTCACAAAGGATCAAACAACTTCTCCCATATACGTGGCTTGGGGAGTTTACCTATTAGACCAGGTAACTTGCTTCTTTTTTTTAAATACCTTTTTTTATAGGTATAATATCATTTTTGTCACGTAAACTGTATTTTTTTTTCTTCAATTTTGTTCCCTCCTTTTTACTTACTAGCTATCACATTTCATTGGATATACATTTTCATTCTCATATTGGTCCTATTGTTAGTCGAGGCTAGGCTTGGCAGCAGGGGATGGATAAATTTTTTTCCCCGAAGGTCGGGCGGGATAGGATAAGATTGGATTCCCCATTTGGGCCCTGGTTTTTTAATTTATTTTTTTTTTTTTTAAATTTATATATATATATATATATATATATATATATATATAATTAAATAATATGTTTTGAAAATTTTAAATCCTAATCTTGAAATTATACTTTACTAATATATATAAAATTGAAATTATTTATATTTTTTGAGGAGGAGCTTGATATGGATGCAAATGAAACGGAGATTTGAAGTTGTTTAATTATGAGAGAGAACAAATGAGATGAACAATAAACTATTTTTAATTTATATTTATGTTGTATGCTTAATTTATATTTCGAATTTTTGTTGATGTTGATGTTGAACTATTTTTTTAATTTTTATTGATGTTGCTTAATTTGTATTTTGAATTTTTATATTCGTAATAAAATTGTGAAACTTAATTTTTTTTATAAAAAGAAAAGAGACGGGGCCGGGCGGGGATGAAATTCCCGTGAGGCGGAATGGGGCGATTTTTTCTCGAATGGTTCGCGGGGATTCCGCCCGCCCAATTTCACTTGAGGAGGATGGGGATGAAGTTATCCCGGCCCGCATCATTTGAAAAGCCTAGTCGAGGCCCTATTGTTAGGTACATAATGTTGACTTCACACAAATTTTTATCATAAATTAATATTCTTTTTTATTTTTTTTAAAGTAAGCTAAAATGGAAAAAAAAAATTATATATTAGTATTTTTTGTAATTATTAGGTGTCATGTAAGATGTCCGCCGTAAGTAAACTAATTTCTGCTGAAATTTAGATTAGTGAAAATAGAATTTTAATTTTTAAAGATAAAAATAAAATTCATTAATTGAGTATAAGGGTTACTCAAATCTCAATATATTACAAATGCAAACCCATAAAATCAAATTACAATTTTTCATAAGAGACTTCTTAACGTTAATAATCTCAAATGTTGAAAGGCACCGAGAACGATAACGGATAGCGAGTTCGAATCCACTTCCGAGCGCAAAAATTGTTGGAGTATGGAGCTTGAATTGACTATATACCGAGCACGATATCGGCGATCCAAATGGGTAAATTTTTTTGGGTCCATATTTCGAGGTGAATTTTTTTGGGTCCATATTTCGTTCGGCCCAGTTGATCCTAATGGGCTAGGGTTAGGGCGTGATTATCTATTATAAATAGATGTTCTCTTCTTATGTCGAGATCCAAAAAAAATATAGTGAAAATCACGGCTTGGCATCTTCCTCAGGGCGTAAGCGCAAGGCTATTTGGGTAAACAAGTCTCGTGTTTTTTATAATTGTGTGTGTGCGTAATCCTAACAACTGGTATCTAGAGCCTCGGGTTCGGAGGGAGCAGTCATGATGAACGACGAGAAAATTTCAATCAAACAGTTTGACGGATCGAATTCCGGGTTCTGGAAGATGCAGATCGAGGATTATCTCTACGGTAAAGATCTGTATGTGCCCTTAGAGGAGGAGGAAAAACCCGGAAAGATGGAACATAAGGAGTGAAATTTGTTGAACAGAAAGGCGATGAGTGCGATACGTTTATCATTGTCCATGAACGTAGCCTACCACACGACTAAAGCCAAGTCCGCAAGGGAGATGCTGCAGATCTTGGAGAAGATACATCAGAAGCCCACAACCGTGTATAAGGTTCATCTGATTAGACGGTTGTTCAACCTCAGGATGTCGGAGAGCACACCTGTGCAGCAACACCTGAACGAGTTCAACATGATCATTGGGCAGTTGTGTTCAGTCGAGATCGAATTCAGTACTACTGACTTTAGTTTTATTATCTTTTTTGCCAGATAGTTGGGTTGCCACAGTAACAGCAGTTAGCGCTTCATCCGCAAAAGCTAAACTGAAGCTTGACGAAGTGAGGGATCTGATGATTAGCGAGAAGGTTCGCAGGAAAGAGTCAGGATCCACTTCAGGGTCAGCGTTGAACACGGGGGAAAGGGGCAGATCGAAGAGTAGGTAGAATCGTGGCAGATCAAAATCCAGAGGAAAGAGTCAATCCAAGAAAGATAAAGACTCGATACAGTGCTGGAATTGTGACGAGCTTGGTCACTACAGGAACCAATGTCCAACACCTAAGAAAAACAAGAAGGGACAGAACGAGAAGAAGACAGCAAACGCAACCACATATGAGATTGGAGATGCGTTGGTTTTGAGTGTCAGTAGTCCGCTGGAATCGTAGGTGTTAGATTATGGAGCATCATTCCATTCTTGCAGTGATGCTGAAATAATGGAGAACTATGTGTCTGGAGAATTCGGACAAGTCTACCTTGCTGATGATGAGCCCCTAAAGCTAAATGGTGTGAGACACATTTCAGGATTGAAAAGAAACTTGTTTTCAATCGGGCAACTTGATGTAGAGGGATACTCAGTGACTTTCAGCAATAACAGTTGGAAGATCAGCAGAGGAGCCATGATAGTAGCTCGAGGGAAGAAGGATGGTATGTTGTATACTACATCTAACTCCAAGGACTGCATTGATCTTGCATGAGCTCGACCAACATTGATTTGTGGCCTTTGTCATTTGGGTCACATGAGCGAGAAATGGATGAAGGTAATGTGTGCGAAAGGGAGACTTCCAGGGCTGAAATCTGTTGAAGTTGGCCTGTGCGAGGACTGTGTTTTCTGGAAACAAAGAAGAGTGAGTTTCTTGAGAGGTGGCTGAGCATTAAAGGCAGAAAAGCTGGATCTCGTGCATAGCGATCTATGGGGACCAGCGCCTGTGAAGTCCCTTGGTGGTTCGGAGTATTACATGACCTTTATCGATGACTCCACTTTCGAAAGGTATGGGTTTATTTTCTAAAAAATAAACCGATGTTTTGATACCTTGATGAAGTGGAAAGCTCTTGTAGAGAATGAAACAGAGCTGAAAATAAAGTGTCTTCGTTCCGACAATGGAGGTGAATATGAACTTCGTGAGTTCAAGGAATATTGTGTTGAGAATGGGATTCGTATGGAGAAGACTGTGAGAGGAACTCCCCAGCAGAATGGAGTAGCATAATGTATGAACAGAACGTTGAATGAGCGAGCTAGATGCATGAGGTTGAAGAGAGTGGAAATTTTTAAGGCGTTTTGGGCGGATCACGATGAACACATCAAAGATACCTGATCAATAGAGGTCCATCTGTTCAGTTGGAGAATAGAATACCCGAGGAAGTATGGACAGGAAAAGAGGTAAATCTATCTCACTTTCGTGTATTTGGTTGTGCTTCTTATTCTCATGTTATTCATGTTGATAGAAGTAAATTAGATGCTAAATCTGTTAAGTGTACGTTCATTGGTTATGGTGGTGATGAGTTCGGTTATAGACTCTGGGATGAAAATAACCGAAAGATTATTCGCAGTAGAGATGTAGTTTTCAATGAACAGGTTATGTACAAGAACAAATTGGAGGCATCAGATTCTGACAAGACCAATTCCCAAGAAGTCGAGTTAGACATCTCAAACTCGAGTGGGAGTAAAGAGAGTCAGAATGAAAAAAGAGGTTCTTATTGAAGAACCAAGGACACCTGTTGGGAAAATAGGGGTGTCCGGATCTATTCGAGGTGAATTTAAATACATATTTAAATTAATCAATTAATTACTAACATGAATTAATCCTAATTCAATTCAACATAATAATCAATAAGCAAATAAACATCATGCGTACACATATTTCACGTAAAAGCTAAGCATGCAGAATCTAGGAATTACGTAAATACTAACCTCTCGTAGAGACAACCGCTGAGACGATGGATCAACCCAAAGTACCTTCTCAAATATGTCCCACGTCCACGAACGTAATCCGGTGGGAAGATTATCAACGAATGATTTTAATCTTAAAGGAGAAAATAAAATATTTGGCCACCACCTTTGTGGATTTCTAATTTTTCCAACACATGGAATTACACTTGGGGATGAAAAACTCATCCCCTATTTATAATACATGAGGTGGTCGAAATTTGCCCTAGGAATAAGATGGGAAAATCTTTTTCTTGATCTCCAAGAAATCTTGAATATATCCAATATATTATTTTCTCCATAATAAAATATTCCACAAAAATCCCACCTCCTTATATTATAGATATTTTCGAAAATATCAACTATTTAGGAAAGAAATAAGATCTTTGACTTTTCTTGAATTTATGGGATAAACTTGTATTCCAAGAATACATATTCCATAAAATCTTTCCAAGAAAATCAAGAAAATCAAGAAAATCTTTTCTCTCTTCCTACCCATTTTTTTCGAAAATAATAGAGGAAAAATGGGCCAAAATATTTTCTTCTCATTTTCATTAATTGGACTTTAGTTTGGGCTATTTGAGGGGCCTTTAGGAGAATTAAGATTGGACCTCCAATGGGCTATGAAGCTTTAATATTTAGCCAAAATATTATTCAAGCCCATTAATATTAATTTACTCCACTATAAAATTAATATTGAACTATCCATCTTAACCCACATTACGACTTCACAATAATATGGCTCCCGATCATTATTTCCCGCGTTTAAGATTATCTTAGTCCATTAATTAATTAAGCCACTGAACATATTTTATATTAATTAACATCTTTGTCCTTGGAGTAAAGACAACTCAACATTATTATCCATACCGGAAATAAATTTCCACTTGCAAGATTTGGTATGATAAAGATTCTGAGCCCACCAAGGGGACAAATCAAGCAAGCCGTACTTGCACGCGATTCTCCGTATTAAATCTTAGCAATCGTCATGTAATTAATAATATTGCCCAAGATACAAGGTATCGAATCGCATTGATTCTCTTTCCATCATAAGTCAAAGCAATAGTTATTAATTTCACACGATCCTATTTAAGGAACGGAGATTAAGAAATAACGCACCACTGAGGTCTAATTCTTGTATATTCAGTACCGAAGAATTTATCCTCATGTAGGTCATTTTCAGCGCATCAGGATGCACTAGTGTAATCCCTTGGTCAAGACAAATCAATCCGAGCCTTACACTTCAACCTTTCATGATGGGTTGTTCATTTCCATCTGGGTTGTGAATTTATACTTAGTCACGAGGAACTGTTAATTTGATCTTCTGTGATCTGGTATCACCAAATTAACTACAACGTAACGCGTACTGACTTTATCGAACGGGTATGCAGTAAATATATATAACATTCATTCATATTTAATGCAACATGTGATAAATAATTTATTTCAGTAAAATAAATATGAAATTCAGTTTGGTTATACAAAGTAAAAGCATACTTTTCAGTATAACCCCAACACCACCACCACCGGAGAATCTGTTGTAGAGACCAACTAGAGAGCGACGTGCACCTGATAGGTATTCACCCTCTAACTACTACTTGTTACTTACTGGTGATGGTGAACTTGAATGTTATGTAGAGGCAGAGCAGAGTGTAGATAGATGGAAATGGAAAATTGCTATGGATGACGAGTTAACATCTCTTCTGTTGAACGACACTTGGGAACTTGTTGAGCTTCCAAAGGGCAAGAAGGCTTTGCATTGCAAGTGGGTCTACCGAATCAAGAATGAAACTGATGGTAGCAAACGCTACAAAGCCCGGCTGGTTGTCAAGGGGTTTGAGCAGCGACATGGTATTGATTATACTGATGTCTTCACTCCCGTTGTGAAACTGACCAATATTCGAATGTCGTTGAGTATGGTAACTGCAGAGAACTTATTGTAGCATCAGATGGATGTAAAGACAATATTCCTCCACGGTGACTTGGTGGAGGAGTTGTATATGACACAACTTGAGGGGTTCGTAGAGAAGGGAAAGGAGAAACTTGTGTGCAAGTTGAAGAAGAGCTTGTATGGACTAAAACAAGCTCCAAAGCAGTGGTACAAGAAGATTGACAGTTTCATGATGGAGATTGATTACCAGAGATGCGACGCTGATAATTGTTGCTACTACAAGAGGTTTGACAATAACTTTCTTATTCTCTTGCTATACGTTGATGATATGTTGATCGTAGGAGCTGATGCAAGAGAAGTACATAAGTTGAAGAAGCAGTTGTCAGAACAGTTCTCCATGAAGGATCTTGGAGAGGCAAAGCAGATTTTGGGCATGAAAATTGAGCGTGACAAGGTGACGGGAAATGTGTATCTTTCACAGGCGAGTTACATCCAGAAGGTCCTAGAAAGATTCAACATGTCGGAGTCAAAGCCTGTGAGTGTTCCGTTGGGCAGTCAGTTCAAACTTTCAAGGAAGGAGTCACCAAGGAGGAACGTGCCCAAATGATGAATGTTCCATATGCCTCAGCAATTGGTAGCATCATGTATGCCATGGTGTGTACAAGACCAGATATTGCTCATCAAGGGTGGGAGTAGTGCTTGGTTCATGAGTGATCGAGGAAAAAGCAACATTGGGAAGCGATGAAGTGGGTCCTGCGATACTTGAGAGGTACCATAGACAAGGCAAGAGTATGGAGTGGTGGGTTATGTGGATCTGGACTTGACATCAAATGACCTTGATGGGAGAAAAAAGTACAACTTACTTATGGTGGTGCTTGCTATATCTTGGACTTCTAAGTTGCAGAAGGTTGTTGCGTTGTCCACTACGGAGGCAGAGTATGTAGCTGTGACAGAGGCAAGTAAGGAGATGGTGTGGTTGCAGAATTTCTTGGGAGAACTTGGGAAGGAGCATGAGAATATCACTCTTTTCAGTGATAGTCAAAGTGCTATATTTCTTGCAAAGAATCTGGCGTTTCACTCAAGGACAAAGCTTGTTGAGTTGAAGTATCACTACATTCGTCACCTTTTGGAGAAGAAGATCTTGCAGCTTATGAAGATCCTTGGAAGTGAGAATCCAACATACAGGTTTACTAAGGTGGTGACCTTAGAGAAGTTGAAGCTATGCATAGCTTAAATTGGCCTTGAAACTTGAAGATAAGGCTTGGCGATGCTAGGCGGATACGGGAGGAGAAACAAGAAGATATGGTTACATGGAGGATTCAGTCTCAAAGTGGAAGATAGTTGGAGTGTGGAGCCTGAATTGACTGTATACCGAGCACGATATCGGCGATCCAACATGCCGGTGAGTTGGACGGGGTTCGGGGGCAATAGCCCCTGAGGCGATTTTTTTTGGGTCCATATTTCATTCGGCCCAGTTGATCCTAATGGGCTTAGAATTAGAGCGTGATTATCTATTATAAATAGATGTTTTCTTCTTGTAATCAGTATCCGAAAAATATAATAAAAATCCTGACTTGACATCGCCCCTAGACGTAATCGCAAGACGAACTGGATAAACAAGTCTCGTGTTTTTTATTATTGCGTGTGCGCGCTAATCCTAACAAAAATTTATACCAAAAATAGAACGTTACACGCTAATGCACAAAAGGAGAAAAAAAATATTAAATCAACAAGCCACTAGCAACACGCATGCACTTCTTTCAAAAAAAAAAAAAAACAGCAACACGTATGCACAGTATTAAATCCACAATGCAGCGGTCACATTGAATTTTCATGGTTAGGTGGGGGATATTTGGTAATGGTAGATAATAATAACTTTTCAATTAATACAAGTCATTTATTTTGTAATTATCCACTGTGTACTTTGGATCAATAATTAATAAGCACTAATTATTTTATCTTATCTTGTGAAATTAAATTTAATTCCTTGTACTAACTTTTCATTGTTAGAAAAAAGAGAAATATTTAACAAAAAAAAAAAAAAAAAAATTCCATTAGTACATAAAAGCATTTATACAAACTAATTTTACAGGTAGTGAAATAATTTTATCTCATCTAATTAATTCGTTTATATTATTTCTCTATCAGACAGCTGCATACGCCGTGTTCGCCACCAATACGGCGGCGCTCCAAGGGTCGATGCTCGCGGTTACGGGCGAAAAAAGCCTGCAATGGATGAAGCTGTGCAACCGGTTCACCAGATTCTGCTTCCAGATTGGTGGCGCTTTGACTTGTGGATACATTGCAGCTATTTCAATGGCCATTATATCTTTCATCTCGGCCTATGCTTTATTCAGACTTTATTCCCCCAAACAATTCCTTCTCCTCAAACGCAAATAATAATATATATAATATGTATATTATTATTTTTAACAAAGCTTATAAATCATCAAAAACATTTATGTTGGATCCACATGTGCTTTCATTATCATAACTGTTTGTTTAGTTGTTGTTTATGATCAGTTAAATTCTTGTACTAGAGTTAGTTGCAGTTGAATTGTTGTGGACTTTAATTAAACAGTTGGTTTGATTGTACTATATGTATTGTATTAATCTTGGATGATTAATGATTTTGTTTCTTTATTTTTGGTACAAAGCAATTCTAATACTTTTGAGTGGATTTCATGTGTACCAGGTGCACTTCATAATGTATTTTAAAATCATGTAATTTGTTGTATTAAAATATGTAATTACTTGTTTACATTGAATTGTACATTTATATATTAATATGGAAAATAAATTGCACGATTAAATGTAAACAAATTGTAAATTTCAATGTAATAAATTATATTATTTTAAAATATATTATGAATTATATATATAGTGCACCTAATGTATATAAGATTTAGTTAGGCATAGCACTTAGAATTCTTTCTTAATGAATTTAAATTTGGTCCACAATTCAGCAGTTTGGACCTTGGAGTACACTGCGTTCGCACAAGAAACTCATATCTACCACAAAGAAAATATCAAGAATCTCTCATTATTTGAGAAGATGAACTAATTTTATTGATCAACACATTAAAGATTACAAATTACCAAACAAAACTAACTCATCTCAATCTCATATAAAAAAAATGTAAAGTACAAAAATGTTAAAATGCATTTCCATTAAGTGTTATAATTCAATTTAGGGTTTTTTTTTTACAGGGAATTCAATCTTATATTATAAAAGGAGAATTGCACCTCCAAAATGTTGTCAAGTGTCTATTCTACCATGCCGACACGTGTTATCTCCCATTTAATAATATAATATTTTTTAATTATTCATTTTAAATCAATTTTTTAATCTATCAATTCTGTCTTTTGTTATAACGCTTCACATATTTTCTTTCCCTGCGTCTTCTAAGTTCTAAATACAGAGTAGACAACGGGCCGCACTATGAGCGTGAAATTAGACGGAGGCCGCGATCGGTGAGGGATTTAATGGCGTGCGCGAAGAAGGGATCTGGGAAATGACGTATGCGACCAATCTGGAGCATATTCTTCATCAGCAGAAGATCAAGGTAATCTTCTTACTGGAGGAACATACATCGTTTCACATATATGTTGCAATCCTTAATTGATGAATTATTGGCATTTGAAAGAAAGGGAAAAAACCATGAACAGAGAGAAAAAATTAAATCGATAAATGCATCCATGGAAGAGAAAAGTTAAAAAAAAAATTCTGCTACAACAAATAAATGATGTGATGTACAGTAGAGATATTCTTCCCAAGAAAATTAAGCCTCATGTTCCTCCAAAATTGATGCTGATGGAGAGTAATTAGTGGATTTACTGATAATTAGGAATTTGAATTAATTGATTGAAATTGGCTATATTAGGAAGGAACTACATTACACTGAGTAAAATGAATTAGCAGAAATATCTGGTGAATCACACCTCCTTAGCCACTGAATTTTTTTATTTGCAAGACCCTTGAAATTGAATATGGATCAACATTGCATATTTTGACTATAGCAGTAGATTGAAGTTGACTATGACTTATTCTTATTCAAGTTTTCAGGCCAACCTCATATATTTGTGGATTTTGGGCTTGGATTCATTTGGAGTTTACATGGTCAGAAGCTTGCATAACTGAGCTTGCATTGACATGACACTAGAGTCCTAAGTCCTTCAATTTTTATGTTATTGCATGATAAAGTTTTCACCCACATTCCGACATTGGTATTTCCATTTTGAGCATTATTGTGGTTTCTTATATGATCTTATATGGTTGAAGCAAATTCTAATTACTGATTGAATATATTTATGTTATTATCATCCCAGCGAACTAAGAATGATCTTTTAACTATGCTTCCCAATAAATTGGGTGCTGAGAGATTTGGTACTTTCCTACCTCTTAAGTTTCACTAATATTGCATGACAAAGCATTTAGCTCTCGACAGTTGGAAGATACATGGTATTCTGACTACTTTTGTCTTTTGATGCTGTGCTTATTATCATCTAGCATGAGCATATTGTGTTTCTATTTTTTCATCACGGATAAGTTGGGTATTACTTTTCTACATTCATCCTCATGGCTCATGAAATTCCCTCATAATTGATATGTTCTGCAGATCTTGATACTTTATTCCATGCTTTTGGATCTTCTGGATAGCATAGTCATGGCATTTTTCTAAGTGACACTTTTTATCTTTGTTGCACCTTATAAAACACAATAGCATGCATGACCATTTTGAAACTGGTTCTACCCCACTGATCTTAAAACTTGGGTATTTGAAATCTTAAGTTGGTTCTGCAAACGGGTTCATTTATAACTGAGTTTAGAACATTTGATGTTTGGGTTAATACTAATCTCTCATATTATTGCACCATAGGAAGATAAGCTCCTCCATAAAATGGCTCCATTTGTAAACTGGCATGTCCCCGGAACGCCAACATCTCCAATTGTGAAAAGGGGTATCCGGTTAGATATTCCTGTGGAGAAGTACCCAAATGTAAGTTAATGAAGTTGTAGTGAACTTAGTTTCATTTATGTTTAGTGCCATAATGTTGAACTAACTAAAAAATTATGCAATATACCTTTGTTGGTAGAATTCTAGGTCCACGTGGAAATTCTTTGAAAAGGGTTGAAGCCATGACAGGATGTCGAATCTTTATAAGAGGTCAGGGATCCGTGAAGGATTCACTTAAGGTATTAGTATACTTTTTATCTTTCAGTTTTATGCTGTTGTTATGTATGACATCATTACAATAGTCTAGGCCAGTCAACAAAAAAAATCAGAGCTATAGAAAGTAGCAGCACTCTGTGATACCTCAAAATTTTAAAATCATTTGTTCGTTCTTTATCCCCACGTTTTATTTCTTACTAGCTAATTATTATCTAAATATTTATTCACATATTTTTCTATTAGGGGTATTTGGATTTATGATTTAGAGATGAAATTCAATGGAAGTGTTTGGTTTTGATTAGTTGAATCAATGCGGCGGACGCGACATATTGCCGCCACGGTGCGCTGCCCAAACGTGATGGAAGGTTTCAAGTGTTCGATAGAGGCAAATTTTTGGTTGGGTTTCTGGTTTCTTAATTAGAAATCTCATATTTTGTTTTTTGACATTTATGAAGTAGGGGTCATGACAGGATGAGAACAACATATTAATAAAATATGTGAATATATATTTTGAAATTACAATATTTCATTTATATAATTATAGTGAAGAAATTTAATTATTTTCTAAAAATTGATGTGATTCTTGAATGTTTATATCATACCAAAAAAAAGAACAGCTAAAAAGAAAAGGAGAAGAAGCACGATATTGAATAGGAGAATTAGGCTCATAATGCATCCAACTCCGGACTTCCTAAATTTCGAAGTTGCTTTCTTACATTATTTAGACACTCAAGTGTACATTATTTACCAACTTTTTGTGTAGGTACCTTGGCATTCTGCAAGAGGCTCCTTTGTTGGTCATTGAAAGCAAACAATGATATTGTTGTTCTGGTCACCACAGGTCAGTTAAGAAAGTCCTTAATTTTGTGTTGTGTGCTTCCTTTATTTTATTAAAATTTGACTAGAGTTTTAGTTTGAATTATCGATGACCTCTTTGAAGCTTTTTTTTTAAAGAAATTCCATATTAGTAATTGGTATACCATTGTTCTTTGTAAAACAAAAATCAGTTATCTAATTTTATGTGATTGGTGAATAATGATATTAGATCAAGTTGAACTTTATGTGTTTATACATAAAATTTTATCACTATTCTTTTTCCAGATTTCCAAATTCATCTGCAGTAGTTTACTAATGTTGACCGTGGGTTCAAATCCCACAGCTGTCAGAAAAAAGTAACCAGGTGGCTTAGCCTACCTGGCCATTGGGCTCCTCATTTGAGTGAGAGACCCAGGTTCGATTCCCTCTGGGAACAAATTGGAGTTATGGGTGTTATAAGGTGGATTGGCGATTTCGTGGAGTATTTGGGTGCTTGGTGTACTAACTACTAACAACTAACTTTGCCCGATAAAAAAAAAAAGTTTACTAATGTTGACCATGTTGAATTGTTTCTTCATGTTTTCATGTTAAATACGCAACAAATATTTGTGGATATTGGGCTTGGATTTCATGTGGAGTTTACTTTGTATTATTTCTGTTTTAGTAAAACCACCATTTACCTCTTCACATAGAAGATGAGCTCTGGGTATATAATCTACCAAATGATAAATGTTCATCATAAGTAATGAAATTTAATGTTTAGAAAGTGTTTGTGTAGTGTTTCATAATTTTTTTTTTTTTAAAAGAATGCTTACTCATTGGCTTATAGCTGTTATTTATTACAAGGTCATTGTTCGTTTTATCGGGGATAAAATTAGAGTTTAGATGTTTGCATGTATTGGTGCTTTCTTTCTTTTTAAATCTTTCGTACCCATGAATTACTCTCTTACTTTTTATAGTAATTCTTTTACAGATATAAAAAAAAGGTTTTGTAGATTGGAGTTGGTGTTTTATTTTTGTGAGTGCTGCATCAAATTCTTTTGTTTCCCAACAATAAAATATTTTATCATACTTCAAATTTGTGAAGAAGCATTAATTTTTTTTCGAAGATGGTTTTTTTTTTAATATTTTATTTGGAATATCTTGTCTCATCATCTAAGATGTTCAGTTCTGTTTATGCTTCCTGTTCTTTCCTGTTTACTGGATGCAGGAAATATCTATGATGAAAATATATTGTAAATTTATAACTAATGGGAGTTATTCTGATATAGGATTGTTTACTGATTTTGTGTTGTGTCTGCTTCATATAATTACAAAAGTGTCTTTGTTGGCTGCACAGGTGAAAATGAGTATTCAACTACCAAGATGGTTTTAGAATTTCTGCTTTTTATCTTACATTCCAATACTCACAAGCAGATGAAGATGCATCTCTTATTACTCCAATCTGGATCTATAACTATAAGCAGTGAAGAATTTGTGGTTCACAAATATGGCAAACTTGGTAATCCCAAGTGAGGTATGTTTCTTATATTTTCTTAAGTTTATAGCATTTAAATATTGAAGTTGGAGTGTCAATTTCGCAAATAAATTTTGTGTGTTTTGCATTCTCTGGGGCAGAATGGTCCTATTAAACAAATGTTTCTATTGAATTATTTGTTGTTAATTCCCTTAAAGTTAAGTATGTCATTTGTTTAAAACAATTCAATCTCCTTAATGCAGACATTCGTGTGATTAGTACGTATTTGTATATATGGTGTCTACTCTATTATTCTACTAGCAGACATATTCTTTCTGGCACCCATTCATGCATAACACAAATAGTATATCAACAGTGAAAATTAAAAAGTCGCACGCTCAAAGAAAGAAAACATTTAATATCTCTGATTTTAATATATTATCCCTTTCTCCTCAGTGTGATAAGTTAAATATGGGACATCTTATGCACCATATTACATTCAACATGAGTTTTTCCTCTCACTTGCATCGAATTGAAGTGGTAATTGAAGTTTTAGTGTTTCAAATCATATGTATTATAGAGTTTATGAAGGAAAAAAAATTCCCCACAACAGTGACATATAATATAATCACCAAGGTATATGGAAAGGCTGGAAATATAGAGAAGGTGGATAAAATCTTCCTGAAAATGAAACATCTAGGCTCGAAAACTAATTCGATTACTTAGAGTTCTCTGGTTTCTGTGTCTGGTAAAGCTGAGTTTTTGGGTATAGTTGGTTCAGTTTTAAGGCAAATAGAGAATTTGATGTGGTACTGAACACGTCTTTTTTTAACTATACTTTTTTTACAAGGGAGGATTAAAATTGCTCAGAATTTCGAGAATAGTATGATTCCTTATGAAAATACTTCAGGTACCTAGAAAATTATTGGTTTGCGTTGTGGAAATATACGCCAATTCTGGCTGCATCAAATATTTGTTGTTCGTCTTTTTTTGAGTATATCAGTTAATGACATGATCTTTTGGGCACTTATTTCTACAATGGTATATAATACTCAATCTCTTGGTTGACCTTAAACTTAGATTTTGAGTCAAGAATGCTAATTACATATTGACTATGTTGTTCAGGGAGAAATTGTTTGGTGGAAATTATAGAACACCGTTTTAAAGTATGGTTATCCTGTGCTTATTCTTAAAACTAGGCAACTTCTATAACTCCACCTCACAGCTTTCCGTCGGTGAGTACTATATATCTTTTAATATATATAAATATTTTAGTTTATCGTCTACTCTTTAAACAAAAACCAAGATTACTTTGTAAAGCACCACTACCAATAAGTCTTTATTCAGTAATAACATTAGGCTCTTAAAGCATGTAAAATATAGGTATATATTCTCTATCTAATTAGAATTTCATGCACCATAATTTTGGAATTACTCTTTCTATTGTTGATATTTTTTAATATGATTGTCAAGTGTATGAGTAGGGGAACGAAGAGTCCTAACTCACTAAAGAAGCAGATGAAGAAAATGCAACCACGTGACTATGAGCTTGCATTTTATTTGGTAGAGAAATTCAAGAACCTAAAATGACTAAGATGGACATGATTGAGATGAGAACAATGGACATGAAAATAAGTTATATTAGTACGTGTTTCTTTTTATTAGGCACGCCTAATAACGTGTTATTGTGCATTATATACGTTGGAAATACAAATAACCTGATACACTTATTAATTCATTAAAAGCATTCAAGGAAGAGGAGCCAATGTTGCAACTTCTGAGATTATTAGATGATATCATTGTAAATTATAGATTTCAAACATTAAGAAGTTAATTTGGCTATGGATTATTTAGCTTGATGTTAAGTTGTCGTTTATTTCGCTATTCAAATATTGATTGATTTTAAAGAATAATTTCCTAATCAACTATAGGTATATATGAATCGACTGCAAAATCTTTTGGCAATTAACCTAAATGAATATTTAAAATAGGCCCGTGCATCGCACGGGCAAAATCCTAGTGATATAAATGGATTGATGATTGAATTTGATTAATGAGTTTGATCTTCTCATCACCACTACTACATATTTGAGCTTGGAGAGCCATTTTAAAAAGAGCTCTCCAAAATCGGCCTTGGAGAGCGATTTTTAATTAAAATAAAATAAAATTAAAAAGCGGTTTGAAACCGCTCTCCAAGAGAGAGCGATTCAGAACCGCTCTGCAAGATCCCTTAAAATGCGGTTTCCAACCGCTCTGCGAGAAGTCGAGCTTGGAATGTGGTTCAGAATCGCTCTGCAAGAGAGAGCGGTTCCGAACCTCTCTGTAAGGGGCTTTTTGCCCTACATCCAGGCGCCCCCAATTCATTTATGATATATCAATTCACTGCATCTCCTTCTTCGCGTCTCCCCCCTGCATATTAATTCACTGCTCACGTACTCCCCCCAGCCATTTATGTCGCCCTCCTCCTCCTCTCGCGCCGTCGCCGTCGCCCACCTCCATTCGGCCGCCGCTCCTCCTCCCTCTTGGCCGTGCCTTCGCAAGACTCCACTCCTCCTCCACCCCGTCTCCGCCTCCGCCTTTCTGGTCCTCCCCCCCCCGCCGCCATGACCCTAGCTCCCAGCGTCCAATTATATATATATTATATATATATATTAGTGTATATTAGTGTATATATATATTAATTAATGAAATATGTGTATATGTATATATATGTTATGTTATATATGTTAGTGTATATATATATTAATTAATGCATGTGTATATGTATATATATGTTAGAAATTTTGCTCTTGTTTTGTTAAAAGCGTTTTTTTTGCTCTTGTATTGCTCTAGTATTGGCTCTTTATATTAATTGCATATATATATATATATATATATATATATATATTTATATTAGAATATAGAGAGAGAAATAGAAATTTGGTTTATAGAATATTTGACTTGAATTGTCTTGTAGAAATTTGGACTTGTATATAGACTTAGCTTATAGAGAAATATTTGGAATTGCTTGAATAGAGAAATTTGGACTTGAATTGGTAAATAGAAACTTAGCTTGTTTAAATAGAAACTTAATTAACTTGTCTAACCTTGTTTGTGACTTTTGCTTGAATAGAGAAATTTGGACTTGTATATATAGAGAAATATGTCTGGCTTGATTGTTGTTGGTAATTTGTGGATAAATTGTTAATGGTGATTTTTATGTTTATTTAGAGATGAATATATGATATGCACACCAAGTGTTTGATCAAACGCATGTGTAGGAATTTAAGCATAAATTAGCATTGAAATATATTTTTAAGTTGGTTGGTGATTTTTTATGTCAATTTAGAGATGAATATACGGAAACACACCAAGTGTTTGATCAAATGCATGTGTAGGATTTAAGCATAATTTAAGATTGTGATATATTTTTGAGTTGGTTGGTGATTTTTTTATGTCAATTTAGAGATGAATATATGATGCACACCAAGTGTTTGATCAAATGCATGTGTAGGATTTAAGCATAATTAGGATTGATATATATTTTTGAGTTGATTGATGATTTTTTTATATCAATTTAGAGATGAATATAAGATACACACCAAGTGTTTGATCAAATGCATGTGTTTTAGATAGTTGCTTTAGATGATTGATGGTATATATATATTAATGTCTTGAGAAGAAACAAAACCTTAGGTACGTTAGGATTGTGATATAACTTTTAATAAGAAAATGATTAGGACGATACATTAGGATAAAAGTTGAGATCAAGTATGATTGGGTATATATACATTAATGTCTTGAGAAGCACTTCATATTGTCTTTCCTATAGGCATCTCTTTTTCTATATGGATTGAAAGTGGGTTGAGCGGATCGATTATCATTTAGTATAGGAATGGGGTGGAAGAATTTTGTAATCATGCAATTAGACTTTCGCACCGAGGCCCTCGGTACATTCCATGTCCGTGTTGGAAATGTATGAATGGAAAAATCGTTAGTGGTCAAGAAAGTCTGTTTGACCACTTGATGATTCACGGTATTGATAAAACATATACCGTTTGGACATATCATGGTGAGAGAAGAGATGGATGTAGCTCAAGCAACCTAGAAACCGACCTTTAGGTTTGAAGATACGATGAATGCAGATATTTTTCGATGATGTACCATTTGTTGATACATCGAGTGGGGATGACGATGATCTGCGAGATCACCCTTATATGTCGAGAAGTTAAGGGATTCTGTTTGGATTACCCTTGTTGCCGGGTGTAAGAAGGCAACAAAACATCGACTATGTTGATATTGTTCAACCTAAAAGAAATTTCACCGGGGGTTGTCCAGATGAGTGCTTTACAAGTATCTTTGGAAACGATTAGTGGTTCATTGCCGATGGAAATGTCTTGCCTAAAGAGAGCATATGATGTTAAACAAATGCTCAAGTCCATCGAGTTAACACATCGAAAAATTCATGCTTGTCCGGGTGATTGTATCTTATTTCGAAAAGGAGTATCGCAGGACCTCGATGAATGTCCCAAGTGTGGGCTAAAGCGATATAAGAAAAATAAATCTCCCCGAAGAAGGTGATGTGGTACTTTCAATAATACCAAGATTCGGAGAATGTATAATAAGCGTTGTGGATGCTAGAAATTTAACTTGACATCATGATGATAGGATCAAAGATGGAATCTTTAAGACACCCGCCGATTCACCCGATTGGAAGACATTCGATGTCGGGCATCCAGATTTTTGGCACCGAGCCACAACACTGCGTCTTGCACTCTCGGTCGACGGAATGAATCCGTTTGGTATCCAAAGTACCAACCCACGATACATGACCAAATGATTACATTGGTTTATAATATTTCACCCGAGTTGTGCATGAAAGCGCACTTAAATGATGTTGTCTATGTTGATATCAAGACCCAAACAACTTTGGTAACGACATAGATGTATATCGACTCCTTTGATTGAGGACTTGAAGCTCCGTGGGATGAAGGTGTCGATGTGTATGATGCTTGTAGAAAGGAGAATTTCAAGTTGAAGGCCATGTTGTTTGGAACTATCAATGACTTTCCCCGACATGGGAATCTATCTGGATATAGTGTGAAGGAGTCGATGCATGTCCTTGTTGTACCAAGAAGACACATCACTTTGAATGTCCTCTAGTGGAGCAAAATTTGTGAAAATAGTGTCACCGATCTTTATGTTTTTGGCTAATCTGGGGACAATTTTATTGAGGCAACGAAACGACATCCTTGCAGTATCAAATGTGTATCACATTTATTTTAATTAAAGACTAGTATATATATTAAAATTTTATAACTAAATATCTTATTCAACATCAAATCACCGACCTCACGCTTTTTTTTATTTGGAGAATCCTACTCGGTTGGTGGCTACATGAGCGTTAAAAAATAACTCCGATGGAGTTATTCACGGTAATCCCATCACTCACCGGTTTCGTGAGGTCACACTCGATGTACCCACAATCGGAGAAGAGGATTCACCTAAGTTTTAAACCAATTGATGAAGCCATCCACCGTCGGAACAACTGTCGGACACTTCATCGAATGACCGATCAACTTGGTATCTCGACCATGAAGGTAAATTTAATATATGTTATTAAAGTTCATTATCTTATTTGTCGTTCTAAATAATGTTGCAAATTTATTGTAAAAACCGTCGACACCACAAAAAGCCTAAACAGAAATCAAAGGTGTCGCAGCCCACTGTAGAGGAGACAATGACCGAGAGACTCCACTATTGGTGATCGCAGACTTGGTTATCCTCGCGGAGACTTAGATCCGCACTACACCGCATACATTATACGGTGCAAGTGATAGTGGAGTCCTCGACCGACATGATCATAGTTCCTATGAATGCTTACTTTCATTGAAATTTATTGAAGAATACATCGCCGGGAGCATGTGATCGAAGTCGTGAACGACCAGTGGTTGAGTGCAACGAGCATAACCTTATACCTCAGGTATGTGTTTACTAATTAATTCTCAGTATTTACTTTCTATATAGTTTACTTTTCAAATTAAATATTAATTAACGTATATATGTTGGTTAAAGTTATTTGGGTGAGGTATATCTCTCCAGAGATCCTCGAGCATGTGGAATGTATTCTTCGTCCCCCAAGTGTCTTGCTCAATGGGAGATAGCAACGCGACCATGGAGTGGTTAGTTTCTCGTATCTTTGAGTTATCTTGACAGAGATCATCTCATTTTTTTTGGCCAACAAATGTGGGATGAGTACAATAAATATTTCATTAAAATTTATATTCATAATATATATGATATTTGCACATATGCTAAATTTCTTCGTTAATTTTAATATTCTTAATATAATATAGGAATCATTGGGTCGGTCGCCATAAATATGATCACATTAAATTTGTATTTTATGGATCCATTTGTGAAATATGATCTTACATTATGGGCGTAAGTTCATTTTTAATATTATAATATAATGATTTGTTTTACTTATTAAAATCAAAATTATCGGATCGGTTCAACCCCATGTTCAACCGTTTTCTATGGTACACCTACAAAAATTTAAATATATATTTTATAACTTTTTCATATCATATTTTATAAATTTTGTCCCACTCATACATTTATCTCACATCGAAAAGTGTTGAGAAAAATGTGAGAGGAATATAGATTTAAAATTTTAAATATTTAATATAAATTAATAATTTAATTAAAAAAAAAAAAAAAGTTCATTTTTAATATTATAATATAATAATTTGTTTTACTTATTCAAAAATTATGCATTAAAATTTAATATTTAATCTTTATTTTTTAATTCTAATAATAATAGTGTGATGACCCAATATCGGAGTCGCCTTCCTAATCAAGGCTCAAGAGCTAAATTCAATAAAGTGAGCTAGAATAATGTTAAGGTAAATATAATTTATTAAATTATCAAATTAATATAAAATAATTATAATTGTAATACGTGATTATATTGCTAATCAACAGGTATCGAGGCAACGAGATAGTGATCACTGTGGACATTTTGTGTCTTTGTTATATTGAAGATATAATACGACTTCTCAAACCATGATTCTATCAACGTAAGTCAATTTATCGATTTATTTAAATTATTATTAATTGAATAAAAATTCATCTTTGTATATCTAACTATATTGATTAATTGATCGTTGTTTTGCGGCTTTGTCTATGATCATCCCGGTCAAGTCTTACTCCAAACAAAGAATGATCAAATGGAAAATGGATTGGACAGGGTACCTTTACAATCGATTCTTGTATAATTATAGATAGATTGAGATAACTTTTGATAGCATATTACTTATATATATATTTGTATTGATATGCATGTTTTAATTTGTTGTATTTGGACGATTAATATCTATTTCATGATGTGTATGCATTAATTTATTAATTTATTTGATGTTTTGGTATTGGACAATTAATTATCGTGTGGTGTAAAATTTGGTTTTTAGTTTTGATTTTGGTTTTATATAAACAGAATTTTTAAAATAAAAATTAAATTAAAATATATATATATATATGTATATATATATATATATATATATATATTGGACAACGGTTAATAACCGCTGTCCAAGTGTATTTATATATATTTAATTTTTTTTTTAAAAAGGGGTTAGACAACTGTTTAGCTTAATCGCTTGGAATGAGGTTAACAACCACTTTCTTAGGGGCAATGCGGTTAAAAATCGCTCTCCAAGTGCAATATCTTGGAGAGCGGTTTTTATCAGCTGTCCAAGCTTGGATAACTGTTACTTGGAGAGCTGTTATAACCGCTCTCCAAACGTATTTTTAACAGCTCTCCAAGCCCAAATCTGTATTAGTACTATATAACTAGTACTATATATCTTTTAATATATATAAATTTTTTAGTTTATCATCTACTCTTTAAACAAAAACCAAGATTGCTTTGTAAAGCACCACTACCAATAAGTCTTTATTCAGTAATAGCATTAGGCTCTTAAAGCATGCAAAATATAGGTATATATTCTCTATCTAATTAGAATTTCATGCACCATAATTTTGGAATTACTCTTTCTATTGTTGATATTTTTTAATATGATTGTCAAGTGTATGAGTAGGGGAACGAAGAGTCCTAACTCACTAAAGAAGCAGATGAAGAAAATGCAACAACGTGACTATGAGCCTGCATTTTATTTGGTAGAGAAATTCAAGAACCTAAAATGACTAAGATGGACATGATTGAGATGAGAACAATGGACATGAAAATAAGTTATATTATTTGTGAGGTCATTGTACGTGTTTCTTTTTATTAGGCACGTCTAATAACGTGTTATTGTGCATTATATACGTTGGAAATACAAATAACCTTATACACTTATTAATTCATTAAAAGCATTCAAGGAAGAGGAGCCAATGTTGCAACTTCTGAGATTATTAGATGATATCATTGTAAATTATAGATTTCAAACATTAAGAAGTTAATTTGGCTATGGATTATTTAGCTTGATGTTAAGTTGTCGTTTATTTCGCTATTCAAATATTGATTGATTTTAAAGAATAATTTCCTAATCAACTATAGGTATATATGAATCGACTGCAAAATCTTTTGGCAATTAACCTAAATGAATATTTAAAATAGGCTCGTGCGATGCACGAGCAAAATCCTAGTGATATAAATGGATTGATGATTGAATTTGATTAATGAGTTTGATCTTCTCATCACATGACATTCACAGAATCACAATAGATTTACTCGAGCATAAATAATATTAATGAAGTGAAAGAACAGTAATTTTATATGTATGAATATTGAATATCGAGAGTAAGACATTATCTTCCAAATGATGTGAACATGATAAACCCAAAATGGATACTGATACACACGTGTGGGCTTTAACCCAATTGGGCTTTTATCCCACTTCACGACCAAAATGGACCGCAAATACGCGAACCCAATTTTGATGACTATAAATTTTCTACTTAAACTCGTACCAGAAAAATCTGAACCTTTTTTTTTTGAAAAAAAAGGAAAAATCTGATCTAGTGAAGCAAGTAAAAGTCATTTTTTGCACCTGTCAAAAAAGTCATTTAAAAAAAAAAGTTAAATGCAAATTTATCATCTGATTAATTAAAGCTCTATATTAATATCGACATTTAAAAATAAAAAAATAAAAATCGTTTGTTTGACCGAATCAATTAATTTATCACGATCTTTTGGTAAAATGATAAGAGAGTAAAATTATGAACCTAATAAACTGAATCAATTAAATTGCAAATGTTATAATTGTTGAAAAGTATGAGACATAATCTTGAAAGAAAGGTGGTCATGACTTGCCCAAGATGAATATTGCTGACACTTTACAGCATCCAAATATAGTCCATAATTCCATATAATTGTAATTAGTAGATGGCATCAAACAAGAAAGTAAAAGTATAGTCTTTGTCATAATCTAAATTTAAATTTATATGAAATAATTTTGATCATGAATAGCGAAAGTTGAGAGCGATCGTGTGGACATTCTACGGGTATGTTTGCAACCGCGGCTCTAGATGTAGAAGTTTTTTTTTTTTTTTTTTTAAATTGGGTCAAACTAACTTCTCAAAAAATGCTTTTACACCTTTTACGATGCAAACACCACCTACATATACAAGCATTGCATTATAAAAAATAGTAATAATTTATGCACTCCGGAGTCTGTCTGTAAACGTATATCAAAGTTTGAGAATTAATAAAAAATTATTATTGCAGAGAAAGTAATTAGCTATAAGCTTTAGGTACATATGTATTTTCAATTGTCAACATTTCAGATCCAACAAAAATATCATTCCAATTTAAAATTTGGAAGTAATTACTGGATTTGTTTAAATTAATCCTTTCCCATTCCAATAGATAGATCTATATGCTAGATAGACTTATAGAGTACTAAAATAGTTGTTGTTGGGATATTTTAGTTTTGATGAATTATGCCAAAACATTATCAACTTGTGTTGTTGAAGCTGATTTACAGATAACAAGTTGAGGGGGAACGAGAGAACAAATTGAGGGGGAACTCACTTAAATCGACGTAGATGATCGAGATCGACGAGGTCGCAGAAACGAGACCGACGAGATCGGGATGAGTAAGATGAGTTCCGAGTTAACCGATGAGCCGAGCAAAATCAAGAGAAGAAAAGTTTTAAGCCCACCGATCAAAAAAGATCGATGACCGGGATGACCGATCGATGATGACCGCAACAGACTGACGATGATCGAAGAACGCATGTCGATCCGGGTGATCAAGAGCGCATGTTCGATCGGAAAAGAAACCGACCGTAAGATCGTAAGAGAAGGTTGCAGATCGTAAGAGAAGAGATGAGATCGACGAGATCGACGTGATCGAGATCGATATGAAGATGAGCAGATGATCAAAATTAGACGTGATTGAGATCGGGATGAGCTAAACCGATATGCTAACCTAATATGCTAACCTCGATGTAATCGATAAACCGATATGCCGACTGATGCTATAATCGACCGATCATGAGAAATGATCGATCAAAGTAGAAGAAATCGATATCGAAAACCGTAAATGAGACCGGATCAGAAAGAAGTCATCAAGAGAAGTCATTCGAAGTCATATTCACCGAGAATCGAACGCCTGGCGATGATCGCTACTCGAAAAGCTAAGGGACCTAAGGGTCGATTGTTCAAGAGTAAGAAATCGAACTCGGTCACCGAGTGTCAAGATACCCGACGACAAGGTCCCGCTGAAGAGAAGTCTTTGAATCAGAGAACTCAAGACTCGTAAGATCCTCAAGATTATATCCGTTAGATTCAAACCGACATGGACCAATGAGAGGAAGACAACCGGGCCGGAAAAGTTCGCAAAAGTTTGAGAATAGTATGGATTTGAATGTGACTCCATCCAACCAGAACATTCAAATCCACACTATAAATATAAGTTCTTCCTTCATTATTCGTGGTGGAAAAAATCGTGAAACATCCATCAAGCCAAATCATCTAGCATTCCCACCATAGAACACAGAGAAAGAAATACACGCATATATTCAAAGAGTGTTCTACCCTAGATCTAAGCACAAATGTAATATCCTAAACTTAGAGAGATTTTTCCATCCTTAGCATTGAGGCTAAACAAATGTAAGGGAAAATCTCAACCTAGTTGGAAACCAAACAAACCTTATCCAAATAAGTCGGTTAAGTTTGTAGGTGAGTGTGAACTCTGTAAACATCTAGCAATCCCGAAAGGGAGGGTAGGCAATCCCGAGAGGGTGATAAGTCCCGTTGGAGTGTGAACTCGGTAAACATCTGTAGGCAATCCCGTGGAGGGTGATAAGTCCCGAGGCGAACCCGAGAGGGTGATAAGTCCAGTTGGAAGGAATTTCCCTAGGAACAGGGAGAGTGGATGTAGGAGTTTGAGCCTCCGAACCACTATACATTGTTGTGTTGTTTACTGCTTTACGTTCTTATCTTGTCATACACATTTGATTATAAGCAAGACACAACACATGAGCTTAAAAATAAAAAATTGGAAACACTTTGCCCTCACCCCTGTTTTATATGCACCACTTTGAAATGTTTTGCTTCCGCACGCGCAAAATGGATTTTCCACCGGGACCATCAATTGGTATCAGAGCGGGTAGTACAACAGGTCACTGTTTTTCAAATACGAACATCTGATCTGATACCATCAAATTGTTTAGTAAAAAATTAACAATTAAAAAAAAGTAAAAAATTAACAATTATTACACTATTAAACGGTAAACCAGCAACTGATATATTAGACTTGACGTGAGTCCAAATTATGTCCACGATGCACCTTTTCCACAAACACGCCCATAATGGACACTCGTCTTTTGAAAATTAAATGAGGGCTTAAAGTTTAATTTTTAGAAAATTAAATGTTATATAATTTATTTACTCTCGAAATAAATGATTGTAGTGTATTTATAATCTCAAAATTGAATTTCGGTGAGTGAAAAATTAAATCACAAAGTTGAGACGTCATAATATACTTTATGAATTAAAGTGTTGTTTGTAAGTGTGGAAATTCCACATTGAAATAATTCAGCCCACGAATTTGAGTTTGAAGTCTAACGAATGTAGACTTTCGGGACGTCCAAATTCATTGACGTTTCAAATCAAATTGTAACGTAAGCAAGGATGTAGAACTCGGTCTAGGCGGCCGCCGTCCGCCGCGAGTTTCTCCAAATCGGGTGAATTAGGCGTTTTCGTGCCTGGGCGCTGCCTAGGCGGCAAGGCGGCAAGGCGGCAAGTCGGTTTTTTTTTTAAAAATAAAATATTAATTGTTAAATGAATGAAAAGAAAGAAATAGAGTTGAAAGTTTGAGAAACAAACGCGTACGCTGTCGCTCTGAAAAGAAAAGAAAACCTTAGCCCCCAAGCCGCTCTCCGCCGCCGCGCCCATCCTCCAGCCGCCGCTCTCCTCCCCCTTGCTGCCGCGCCCCGCGCTGCGCCCGCCAAGCCGCCGCACTCCCTACTCCAGTCTCCAGCGAGTCCAGCCGCTCCAGGCCGCCGCCCTTCCATCCTCGCCGCCGCTGCCCTCCGTCCTCGCGCCGACGTCGCAGAGGTAATATTCAACAAATGCAATCTATTTGAATTTTGAAATCATTGCATAAACTAGAAAGAGGAAAAGCTAGATTATTTTGGGACATTGAAAAATTGGAAGAATTGGACATTGAAAATGCCTTGATGAGTTGATGAGTTGATGAATTGCAGACTCAATATTGGTCAATATTATTTTAAATCGAAAGTTGAAAATGCCTTGATGAGTTGATGTTGGTTTTCTGCATAATTATTTTTCCAACTTAGATAGATAATTTGAGAATATATAGATTAAGACCTTGTTTTTGTAGATATATAGATATATAGAATTGGAAAATGACTTGAAAATGCCTTGATGTTGGTTTGCTGCATAATTAAGACCTTGTTTTTTTTTCCTCGAAAAAGCCCCTGACTAAGAGACCTTGATGATGATGATTTTTCTTCTGCTGATGAGGATGTAGAGGAGGGCATTGAGTTTGAGTCTGATGATGATCGTGTTTATGGAGATGAGCAATAATTCGATCATCGTACCACTTAATTTGGTTATTGTCATTGATGAAACATTTGTTTTGACTTTTGACTCTTGAGTTCTTATTTTGTAATTTATGACTATGATTTTATGTTAATTGTTGTGATTTTTCATATTGAAAATTTCAAAGTAAAATTAAAAAATCCTAGGCGGCCAAGAAACGTCCGCCTGGAGCCTTCCGAGTTCTGCACCCTTGAACGTAAGACATTACATGATGACATTAAGTGTCATTAGTGAAGACATTTTAAAACGAAAATAATTTAAATGAATGACATTAATTATCATTATAGGTTTGAATTAAAATGTCGTTATACATCCCACCTAATGGACGTACCTATAAGTAGGTTGCATGCATTTGTTCATTTTAATCGAAAAGAAAATGGACAAATTAAATGATCAAACGAGAAGTTTTTCCAAAGGATTCGTCTTTAGCTCGACTTGTTGTTGCTTTCATACGTGTTGGTTTTGTGTGTGAGGTTTTCGTGCGTACGGTTTTTCGTGCGTTGTGTTTGTTTGTGCTATTTCAAGTGTTTTATTCGTACCTGCTTGAAATAGAAAGATGCTCGGAATGGAAAGCTGCTAAAAGGGAAAACTTGTTGTTTTTGGAAAAATATTAGCTCGTGAACTGAAAAATATTAATTTTTTTTTTAAGTTTTCTATTTTTCTCTTTCGTTTATTTCATTTTTATTGTAAGTTATAGTTGGTGTTTAAAATTCCAACATAAAATTGTGAAATGACAAAGGTATACGTACAGTAATTCTAATCAACTAATTTTAACATTAATATGCCTTTTCATTCACTAATCCATATCATGCGTGTAGTCACCCAATTCAAATACTTTGATGAAAATAAAATATCCAGAATGCAATCAACGAGCACACACAAGAAAGTGCTTCATGACTAATACTTAACCCATTTTGAACCCCTTCTCAAAATTACACCAATATTCAATCCGAGCATAATTTTCGGAAGATAGGTCTGTTGTGTACGGTGCACTTCATAATATATTTTAAAACATACAATTTGTTACACTAAAACATATAACTTTTTACAATGTATTATGCAACCTGTACATGTTTGTAATACAAGTTGTATATTTTTTAGTGCAATAAATTGTATATTTCGAAAATAAATTATGGAACGCACAATGCATACAAGACAGACGTAGCATTTCCTTGTCATAGAAAATTCATAGAAATAATTAATCATCCTAAATCACACAACCGATTATAACAAACATTAAAACTACAAATCACAGTTTCAACGACAAATCAAGATGTACGAACTCTTGTTGACCAACACTACTCTCACCTCCATTAATATCATACTCCGCACTAATCCAGTTCCCATGCCCGGGCCTGGCCGGGCCCTGATTATCACTCGATCTGGGTCTGTGATTGGGGCCCGACCGGCTCAATTCTCTGCTTTTCTTGGCTAAGGTTCTCTCCAGTTTGTGAGCATTCTGGTGGCCTCCGAGTGCTTGAGAACTGTAGAATTTTCTTCTGCAGTAATTGCACGAAAAGACGCGTTGATTGCAGGGGCTCAACGGCGGTGATGAAATTGGAGAAGAAGGATCTAGAACTAGGTCTAGGTTGATCATGCTACTTTTTCTTGATGATGATAAGCTCAGATTCAGGGGATTGTTGCCCTCGTAATTCATTGCAATTAATTAAAAAAAAAGTAGAAGAGTAATTCAAGAAATTAAATAGAAATTGTATGAATTAGAGATGATTAGGGAGTTTCAAAGTGTACGTACGTACGTAGTTGAAGTAAGTGAGTGAGGTAGCTTGTTTTTAGAAGATTATGTTATATATATACACAAGTACACACAGTAGGGGGAAGAATCAACATTAATTAAATTAATTATTATGGAAGCAGGAATACAAGTTATATATAATATGTATGTGTATAGCTAAATGTTTCCTCCAATAAAGGCAGCACCTTGTCGGTTCGTATATGATTATGGAGTACATTCCATTACACCATGAAATTTAGAGTTTCATAGATAAATAATTAATGGGAGAGTCACTCTACTGCGAATTTGTTCAAATCATGAAATTAATATTCCTATACTTATAAATTAATACTATATAAAATTTAAAAACTAATACGATAGCATTTATCGCGTCTGTGTATAGCTATATCAGTGAATGAATGTTATGATATTGATATGTATTCAATTTGATACTGTAGACAAACTTTACAGGAGAATTTCACTACAATTATCATTAAAGTTATTCTAGCTAAAAATATTTAATGCAAGAAGGATCTTTAATGACCCAGTTATGTAATTAAAAATTGTTTCCATTATTAAAAAAAATTAGTTAGAGAAATTTTAATAATATGATTATTATCTTTATATATCTATTTTTTGTAGAGTTTATTAGCAAAATTAATTTTAATAATAATTAAATAATGTGGAGTACATAATTGAAGATGGGGCCCTCTACTCATGAGTCGAATCAGACAATGTTTATGGGCAGAGAGGGGTGGGAGATCTTGCACTCATTTTCCAATTCAAGTAGAAGATGGAGATTGAAGATAAGCCTTCTTGAATATATCAATTACGTTAAGTAATTATACAGACACTTTCTTCAAAAGAAACAAACAAACGTCTATTTACACAAATTCCTAAACTCTAAACAGTTTCTATTCACAAGTTTAATTTGCATTATTAATCCAACCTGCTTTTGCTTTTCCTACATCTCATTTAGGCATTTATATATAATGATAATTCTTCCATGTGACCTTTTTTTTTTTTTTTTTTTTTTTTTTCAGGAAAAAAGGATTTATTAAAATATAAAGAGAATGCGGATACAAGAAGTACACTTACAAATCACAGCTTGTAATGCGTCTAGCCTTCTAAAACTTTCCTAGGATTAACAAGCCACTCATTAAAGGTGTAATTTAAAAAAGAAGAGAATTTAACTGAACACCAACTCCAAAATCTACCTTTTTTTTTTACTAATATCTCCATGTCGAAACATTTTCCTTTGAATATTACTTAGTTTCTCCCTTTCCATATCACCCACACCACACAAATACATACATTCTCATACATGAAAGATGGTAATCTTATATTTTTTTATTTAAAAAAAAAATTAAGTTTAAAAAAGTATCACAAAATTTATTATAGTAATATTTTGATACAATTATTGAGATGTATTGAGATTAAGGAATTTTTCTCTTGTGGTTTGTTGTTAGGAGGTTTTAACGAGGCTCAAAGCTCCAACATTAGTTGTTTTACGTTATTTTTTTATATTTTATCCGGTTGTTGTTCCTTTTTCAGCTTTTTTTTTTCTGAATAAAGCAAGTTGTTTAACTAGTTGCCCAATACAAATGATTTGTAAAATTTGAAAAATATTAATTAATTATTTCACTAAAAAATAGTACTACTAAATTTTTTAAAAATGACTTCTTTAATATATGTAAGACCTCTATATGTGTCTTTTTCAATGAGGATTATATGCAATGGATATATGAACCACTTACATATGATATGATGCAGAAAAGCATGGTGGGGTGCGGTATGCATACTAGGATGCTTCAAGATCCAAGAAGTATTCAAAGATTCAACTTAAAGAGACATTATCTGACAGCTTGATTTTCACTATCTCCATTTCCTTAATATTGCCAATTATTTATTCATTTGATTTGAAAACAAGAGAGTTTAAATATATTAAGACATTATCTGACAACTTGATTTAATTGCACTATCTCCATTCTTAATGTTGCTAATTATTTATTCATTGACTTGAAAAGCAGAGATCAAGAAACTTAAAAATATTTATATACTATTATTTTAAAAAATTATAGTCAAACAAAATTAATTTGATGTTTTTTGGAATAAACTTAATTAAAAACCATGTTTCATATTTATAAATTACTTTTATGTATCTAAAAAATAAAAATCTAAAACCTTTAAAAAAATATATAAAAATAACTACAAAATCTTCATACAATACAAAATATTTTTTTAAAAATAGCTACAGTATTTTTATCATATTTAAAATAAAACATATGAAAATATTTCAAATATGAATTAACATTTTACACTTTTTTTTAAGATCTTACTATTTTCTACCCTCTATTTTAAAGTACAAATTCTCTCAAATATAAGAATTTAATAGGTCTCTTACCATTCATATATGCATAAACTTACTAATTTCCTGTAGATAAAAACTCGCGTGAACTCGATTTTTCTTAATATTACTATTGTGTATACAGAGTGCCACTGTTAGTTGTTCACAAACTCTATCACTGTTATGTATAAACATTACTGTTGTATAAAAAATAATTTATGTATAATAATGATATACAATTTGTGCATAATAGTGATACAATTTATGTATTGACCTGATTTACAGAAGTGTTAATTTTCTTGTAATTTCACATAACTAATCTAAACCAGGGTATATTTTGAAAATAGGAAAAAGAAAATCAAACAAATGGTGAGTTGTGACTAACGATGATTGGAAATAGAATTCACTCAAAACAAGAGCACATGGGATATGGTTTAAAATCAGATGAAAAGTTGAAAACAGGCTACTAAAAGCCCATTACATGCACTTATAATATTCAGCAAGAAATGGGCTTACTGAATCCTCATTGCATGCCATTTATTAACTTATATAATTAGATGCATAATTAATCTCAACTCTCAAGTGATCATACAGATCTTAATTTGTCGGCAATAATTAGGGAGATTAGTGTGTCATTTACAGACACAACATAATCCTGAGAGGAACTATGGTTTAGTTTAGTAAGTACAGTTAATCCTAAGATTCCAAAACAAGGACACATTAATTCCCTTTGAAATTAATTTTGTATCATGGTTCAATGGTTCTTTAGCATGTCATTATACATACGAAAGACATACCCTACAGAAAAGTCTAGGATCATGGAACATCATATGATTTGGTTCATAGATGCAGATGCAATACATTATGTACGAACTGAAATGTACTTAAAATTTTGCTTTAAATAGGGCTAATTCTTTTGAGAAAACCACCATTTTTTAACCCCTTCTCATTTTAATTTTTTTTTTATTATTAAGATTTTTAATTTCATTCATTTTTAGTTAAGAGAATATTTTTTGGACAACTATACCCTTGATAAAGTCAACAAATTTTTTTAAAAAATAGTGATACGGACTTCATTAAATAATGATACGAGATTAATATATTGGAGTACAGACTTAATTAAATTGTGGTACAAACTGAAAAATGATGAAACAAGTTGAATTAAATTGTGGTACGGGCTAAAAAATAGTGGTACGACGTTAATATAAGGATGATACGAGGTTAATTTAATGTTTGTACGGACGAAAGTGAGAGTGGTACATGCTTAATTTAATAGTGGTACATATTGAAGTGATAGTTGTACGAGGTTAATTTAATGTTTGTACGGACGAAAGTGAGAGTGGTACATGCTTAATTTAATAGTGGTACATATTGAAGTGATAGTTGTACGAGGTTAATTGAATGGTGGTACGAGCTTAATTAATAGTGGTACGGGTTGAAGTGATAGTTGTACGAGATTAATTGAATGGTGATACAAGCTGAAATATTGGTACGAAATGTACATATATATGGTGGTACACACTAAAATAATGAAAGGATAAAAAAAGGTCGAGTTGGAAAAAAATAATTCTCTTAACTAAAAAAAAAATTGTTACAAATTTTATGATACAATTTTTTTTTAATTTTTATATTAAACTATATATAAATTCATCCCAATTTTTTTATATTATAATGAAATATCATGTATATTTTCAATTTATGGGGGATAACCTCATACACTCATACAGAATAAGATTTAAACAAAAATATTTCTACACATAAAATGAAAAAACAATCAAAATTTAATCCAAGTGAAGCAATTAATAGTCTGTCTAGGCTTGGCAGTGGGGCGGGGAATCCTCATGAAAAATTCCCTGGGAGGGGCGTGGTCGGGATTTTTTTTTTCCCCGAAGGTCAGGCGGAGTGGGGCAGGCGAGGATCCCCGCCCGTTCATGAGGCTCCAATTTTTTATAATTTAAATTACTATTTATATATATATAATTATATATACATATATAATTAAATTAAATATTTTAAAATTCAAAATCCTAATCTTGAAATTATAGTTTACTAATATATAATATTGAAATTATATATATTTTTTTAGGAGGAGCTTGATATCGATGCACGTGAAATGGAGATTTGAAGTTGTTTAGTTATGGGAGAGAGCAAATGAGATGAACAATAAACTATTTTTAATGTTAATTTATGTTGTATGCTTAATTTTATATTTCGAATTTTTGTTGATGTTGATGTTGAACTATTTTTTAATTTTTATTGATGTTGTTTAATTTGTATTTTGAATTTTTATATTCGTATTAAAATTATGAAAATTAGTTTTTTTTTAAAAAAAAAAAGAGGCGGGGCGAGGATTTCCCGAATCCCCGCGGGGATGAAATTCCCCGGTGGGGCGGGAAATGGGGCCGATTTTTTTCCGAAGTGATTCGCGGGGATTTCACGCCTGAGTTGTCCCCCGCCCTCGCCCCATTGCTAAGCCTAAGTCTGTCCTAACAATGTATATACAAATAGTTAAAAAAAAACAATGTATATACACATAACATGTAGTAAATTAAATCAAATATGAATTATTTTTAGTCCGCCTAGTGGATATCAAATTGATGTCTTGTAGTAATGAAATGAATAATTTAATTTTTATATAAACCGAAAACTAATAATTGGGGCCTGGGGAAATGTACTTCATTGTGGTTATTTTCATATGAAGGTAGCAGAGGACATGTTTGTTTGCTGTCTTGGATTATTAACACTTCTTGCACTCTATTCTCCTAACACGTGGATATTTTAAGACTTCTTGAAACTTAATTGGCACTGAAATCGGGAGCTATCGCGAAATTTTCTATACTATTCTGTTGGACGTTTTAAGTGTTGTACTCTATATTTAATGAATTGCACAATATAGTATAAATGTACAATACATTACATTAAATATGTGGTACAACACCCTATTATTTTGGAGTTAAAAAAAATAGATACCCATTGATGGGGTATTAATTTATTATGGTATTTAATACTCCCCAGTCCCATTAATTTATTAACACTACCTTTTTTTTTTTTTTTAATGAGTGAGTTATTTATTAGTATTTTAATTAATAAAATGAATTTTTAAGGAGGATATGATAGATCTACATTTTTTTTATTATATGTCTCTTTAAAAATTATTTGTTATATACTAATAAAAAACTCTTTCTTTAAAACACGAGAAACCAATCACTACTACACATTTAGGCTTGCACAACTGACTTGGACAACCTTTTTTTTCAAACAGTTCTCCAAGTTATAGCTTGGAGATCGGTTTTATAAAAAAAAAAATAAAAAAAATTAGATAGCTGTTCTAAACTGCGCTCCAAGAATTTTACTTGGAGAGCGGTTAAGAACCGCTGTGCTAACCACTTGGAATCTGCGGTTGTAACCGCTCTCCAAAATAAAAGATTGGAGGCGGTTCAAAACCGCTCTCAAACCTCCAAACCCTTATATCGGTATGGCGCCCGCAGAAAGCGACCCCATTTACGCGATTTAATTTTCTCCTCTGCTAAATCCATTTTTCTCCCCAACCTCTCATTATTTATTCTTGTCCGCCCGTCGCCCTCCTACTAAATCATCCCTACCTCTCACATCTTTTTGCCGGCGTGCCGCCCCTCCTCTTCTTCTCGATCCCCTACCTCCATCGCCCTCCCCTCCTCCTCCTCACGCCCGTCCCACGCCCAAATCCTCCATTTATATATAGGTAATTTTCTTTTTTATACATATATATATATATATGTGTGTGTATATATCTATATGTTAGTATATATATATGTTAGGATTGTTAATGGTGAATGCTCTTGCTTTAGATATGAATAGATTGTGAGTATATATATATATATATGTTAGGAATTGTTAAATATGGTTAATGGTATATATATATATATATATATATATATATATATATATATATATATATATATATATATATGTTATGATTTGGTGAAATGGATAATGTGTTTGTTTTAGATATGAATATATTGTATAATTTAGTTTTTGGGATGTGAATGCTCTTGCAAATGTGTGGATTAAAATGTGAATTTATATATTTTTGGGTTGGTTGATGAATTTATATGATTTTTAGGTTGGTTGGTTGGTTGTTTAATTGATGCACTCAAGGTGTTTGATAATATGCTTGTGTGAGGATTTAAACATAAATTAAGATTAATACATTAGGATATATTTGAGTTATTGATTGATGATTTGGTGAATGGATAGTGTGTTGCTTTAGATGATTGATGGTACATTAGGATACATTGTCTTGAGAAGCAACAAAACCTTAGGTACATTAGAATTTGAAGTAGTAATCAAGCTATAAACTTTTGTTGACTTGGTTAATCTTGACTTGATCTACCCAATGTCATTTTGTGGATATAAGTTCAATTATTTTACCAATTCATAAAGGTTTAAACTTCAAAATTTGGTATGACATCAATGCATGTATTATCTCAAAATTAGAAAATTAAAATGAATGTAGATTAAGTATGGTTAGGTATGCATTAGGATTTGAATACTTTTAGGTTTAATACATTAGGATACATTATCTTGAGAAACATTTTATATTGCCTTTTCTATAGGCATCTCTAGTTCTATATGGATCGAAAGTGGGTTCGAGCAGATCGATTATCAGATGAGTATAGTAATGGGGTGAAAGAATTTTGTAATCATGCAATTAGACCTTTGACCGAGCCCTCGGTACATTCCATGTCCGTGTTGAAAATGTATGAATGGAAAAACCGTTAGTGGTCGAGAAAGTCTGTTTGACCACTTGATGATTCACGGTATTGATAAAACATATACCGTTTGGACATATCATGGTGAGAGAAGAGATGGATGTAGCTCAAGCAACCTAGAAACTGACTTTAGGTTTGAACATACAGTGGATGTGGATATTTTCGATGATGTACCGACTGTTGATACATCGAGTGGGGATGACGATGATCTGCGAGATCACCCTTATATGTCAGAGAAGTTAAGTGATTCTGTTTGGATTACAATGTGGGGGTGTAAGAAGGCAAAAAAACTGTCATTTGTGTTGATATTGTTCAACCTAAAAGCGACTCACCGGTTGTCGATGAAAGTGCTTCACAAGTATGCCGGAAACAATTAGTGGTTTATTGCACGATGGAAATGTCTTGCCCTAAGAGAGCATATGATGCTAAACAAATGCTCAAGTCCATCGGGTTAACACATCGAAAAATTCATGCTTGTCAGGGTGATTGTATCTTATTTTTGGAAGGAGTATGCAGACCTCGATGAATGTCCCAAGTGTAGGGAGAAGCGATATAAGAAAAATAAATCTCCCGCGAAGGTGTTGTGGTACTTTCCAATAATACCAAGATTCAGGAGAATGTTTAGTAGCGCTGTGGATGCTAGAAATTTAACTTGACATCATGATGATAGGATCAAAGATGGAATGCTAAGACACCTATTTGATTCACCCGATGGAAGACATTCGATGTCGAGGCATCCGAATTTGGCAACGAAACCCACGACACTTGCGTCTTGCACTCTCAACCGACGGAATGAATCCGTTTGGTATCCAAAGTACCAACCATAGTAAATGGCGATGATTACATTAGTTTATAACCTTTCACCCGAGTTGTGCATGAAGCGCACTTACATGATGTTGTCTATGTTGATATCAGGACCCAAACAACCTGGTAACGACATAGATGTATATCTGGCTCCTTTGATAGAGGACATTTGCTTGAGTCATTGTAGGAAGACCGTTTATATGGGACATAGGAGGTGGTTGGACCCAACCCATAAGTACAGAACAATGGCCAATGCATTCGATGACACAATTGAGACAGGTGAAGCACCACGTTTATTGTCAGGTTCGGATGTATTGAATGAGATGAAAAATATCGACACACAATACGAAAATATCTTTGCAAAAAGTGTCTCCACTAGAGGTTGGAAGAAGGAATCAATTTTCTTTCAATTGCCCTATTGGAAAGAGTTGTATGTTAGACACTTCATTGATCTAATGCACGTTGAGAAGAATGTTTGTGCCAGCTTGCTCAACACTCTCCTAGCTGATAAGAAGTCCAAGGATGGTTACAATGCAAGAATGGATATGATTGATATGGGAATAAGAGCATAATTAAAACCGTGCCTAGAGAAAAGGGTCAACCGTTTTACCTCTGCTGCACACACTTGTCCAAGAATGAGAAAATAGTTACTTCAAACCGCTAAAGGATGTGAAAGTACCAGAGGGTTATTCCTCCAACATCTGAGAGACTTGTATCGGATGATGGCGTGAGATCGATGAATCTGAAATCGCATGACTATCATGTCATCATGGTGACTTTCTTGCCCATTGCAACACGTTCTATCTTGCCTAAAAATGTCGATAACCATAACAAAGTTATGTTGGTTCTTCAAGGCAATGAGTAGCAAGGTCATAGATCCTAGAAAATTGCTTGGTTTCGAGAGGCATATTTTGGGACTCTCTGTGAGCTTGAGATGTATTTCCCTCCATCATTTTTTGATATAATGGTTCACCTAACGGTTCATTTGGTACACGAGACAAGGATGTGTGGTCCCGCCAGATATCGATGGATGTATGGTGTAGAGAGATATATGAAAGTGCTCAAAGGATATGTGATGAATAAGTCGGGCGGAGGGATGCATTGCGTAACGCTATTTAGTAGAAGAAGCAATTCAGTCTTCGGGTGCGAATTTATTCCGAATGTCGATGCAATTGGACTTCCGGGCCATCGATGACACCAATAGGATGGATGGTGAAAGCATTACCGGGTGGTCAACTTTGTAAGTGTTAGCATGGAGGAACTAACACGGATGCACTTGTGCGTACTTCACAACACGGTCGACGTGCTTCCTTTTATTGACCTGCACATGCGATCACTTGCTGAGAGAAATCCCACCAGAGATAGATCATGGATTGAAGTTGAGCACAATCGCACGTTTGTTGATTGGTTCAATGGTTATGTAGCAAATATGTTGTCACGGGAAACATAATCAGTGAATGAAAGAGTTAAGTGGTTATCCAGAATGCCTGATAGACATGTGTATTCATACAAGTGTTATCTTAACAACGGATACACATTTTATACCAGAGATCATGATGCCACAAGTACTATGCAGAATAGTGGAGTGTCCATTTTTCGAAGCTGCGGTGGATCAATCAAATACTACTTACTTTTGGATGATTGTCAATATTTGGGAACTCGACTATATTGTTCACCGTCAACCAATCTTCGAGTGTAGTTGGGTGAGGATCCCTAACGGGGTCCAAGTTGAAAGTTTTGGGTTAAATGCTGGCGTTGATTTGAAGAATGTGGGATCTGAGAGATGACCTTTACATAATGGCGGTCAAACTCAACAAATTTTCTATGTCCCCAACCCTAGTTAATAAGAAATGGTCCATTGTGGTTACGTCAAACAAATTTAACAATAGTTTCGGATTAGCGACCATGTCGATGAAGATGTTGACACAATTGATGATCCTTTTGAGAACTTCACTCATTTCGTACCATATTTCGATGATCCCGCAAATCCATGCCCATACCGAGAGAATAATTAGAGATGATGATGAATATGACAATCCGGATCTTGTTAACATTTATGGTCATGAGCGAGAAAGGTCAACCAAAAAATGAAAAATAAAAAACAAGTGCTAAAAAGAAATGTACGACTTTATTGAATGTTGTTTTTTCCGCTATATTAAATGTTGTTTCTTTTTGCTTTATTAAATAAAGTGAATCTGGATCAACGAGGTTTCCGAGACAACGAGATAATGAACATTGTGGACATTTTGTGTGTTGCTTTATTGAAGATATAATTCCCGCTTCTCTAACGAACATTCCTCTCAATGTAAGTTAATTTATCGATTTATTATTGATTGAATAAAAAATTCATACTATTTTGATTGATTCGTTGTTTGCAGTTTGTCTATGAACGTGAACTTAATTCTTACTCTAAGAAAAGACCGGAGAAATGGAAAAACGATTGGACGGGGTACCTTTACAATCGATTCTTATATTCATACGATATTGAGTGATCGTTGTTTGAAATTTTGGTAGCATGTAATTAAATTATATATTTGTGATGATATATATTTCATGTTTTTGGTGTATTGGACGTATGTTTATGATTGTATGTTTATTTATTTCATGATGTGTATGTTTATTTATTTGATGTTTTGGTATATATATATATGTGGTATAAGTTTTGGTTTATGGTTTTATTATAGGATTTTTGGTTTATGGTTTATGGTATTGGACGTATATATAAGTTTTTGTTTATAGTTTTATTATAGGATTTTTAAAATATAAATTAATAATTAAAAAAAAGATATTGAGCAATTGTTAATAACATTTGTTTATCTAACATAATAAACGAAATTATAAAAAAAAAATTAAGTTAGGCAATGATTTATTAGTCATTTGTCCAAGCCCCTCTTGCAATGCGATTTGAAAACCATTTGTCCAAGCCCAACTTTTGGACAACGGTTTTTTAATAATTTGTCAAGCTTGGACATACATTATTTGGACAATTTGTTATAACCGCTCTCTAAGGGCTTTTTTAACAGCTGTCCAAGCCCAAATGTATATTAGTGAATATAAAATAGGCAAAATATGTGTGAACAAGTTTTACGGTGAAACTGGTTAAGAAGTGTGACTTTTATTACTAAAGAGTGTGATTTTTTACTGTAAAGGGTGTGACGTTTTACTATAAAGAGTATTACTCATAAAAGTGAAAGGTGTGACTTATATTATATCAAAGAGTGTCGTAGTGATAACTGAAGAGTGTGACTTATATTAATAAATGATGTGACTTATATTACTAAAAAGTATGTCTATAAAAAAAAATCAAGTTTCACGGTAAACAAGTTTCACAACATATCAACTCTATAAAATAAGCTTGTTGAGTTCAACATTCTCATGAACAAACTAATGGGACGAGCGAGTAATATAATTAATATGTATACGTAATATAGTAGTCAATTAAAATAAGCTTGTTGAGTTCAACACCTATGTACATCGACTTCGTAGTTGCTTCATATATAACTACCAATTGAAATTAAAATCAAGAAAACAATCAAGAGTTTAGGGGCTACAATGAGATTTCACAAGATTTTTTAAGATAAGTCCCTCATCTTGTGTGGGCTGATGCAGCATCTCATGATGTTAAAGCTTCAATCAAAATTTAAAAGGTGAAGGATTAATTTTAAACGTCAATTATGGATCAATTTTCTGGGGATTTATCAATTGATTAAGACGTAGTTCAAGAATATTACTATAGTCAAATGTCTAATTAATCAATCACTTTTCACCTAGAGTTTAATGATAAACCGACACTATATAATCTCCATTTCGTACTAGCTATATCGGTAGCTCAAGTAATTATTATGTCTCTATTTTATAGTTTATTGAGACACACTTGCTTGAGACGGTTTTACGGTGAGACGGAGTATAATTTGGATTTTGACGCTTTAACACTTTGGAAGGGGTGGGTGTAATTTGTGTTATTTTGTATTCCGTCTCATATGAGTTTTTGTCTAATTATTTTACTAGTTTTTTTAATAATTTGTTATACTTATAGTAATATTTTCTGAAGTTACCATGTATGATTTTTTTTTTTTTATATAATTTGAGTAATGAATAATAGTTATTGAGAGGTCATTTACAATAGCTAAAAGCTCGACCTGATAATAAGGATTTAAAAAGATTCAATTACCCTAATAAATAATAAGCTAAATTATTGACTTTCCATTTTCCAATGAACAAGATTATGAATCATATAATCGTCATATTGTCGCATAATAGCTTTACAAGTCATTATAGACAAGAAAGAAGACTCACTTCTTTTGAGTGCCTCAATTAGGATAGTGTGACTTCAAGTCTTCAAAAGACAAAACATAAAAGAAGAAAACAATGACTCTCAAGTCAGAAGAAAAAATCAGATGCTCTTAATCCATGATAGGTTTCGAAAAGTACTCTTCAGTTAGTTCACTCTTCCTCAATAATACTCTAGTCGCCGCGCCATTTCCTGTCATACTCAAATTTGTAGGTTCGATCTGGAAGGGTAGTGAATGACGGCGGCTAGGAGCCGTATGTGCAAACTATTTGAATCTCCACAGAGAAGTTGCATGATTTAAAACCCACAAACTTTTTTAAATAAGTGAGTCGAGCCGAACGAGTTATACTTCAAACTTTTTTGAAATATTATTCAGCTTTGAATATTTGACGTCAGTTAACTAAGTAATTTTACATTTTTAATTTATGTGTGTTATTATTTTTTATTTATCTAACTCAAGCTCAAGTCGAGCTTAATTTAGATTGCACCGAATATTAAATGTACGTAAAAATATATTATCTCCGTCTCGTATCATTTTGCACACTTTCTATTTTGGTATGTCCCTTACCATTTTGAACACTTTAAAATAGAAAAGAATCTCACAATCTCCACCTCTATTCTCTTTGAAAAGTCAACAAAACACAATGCTCACACGGGTGTGCAAAATGGTGGGGGACTAGGGAGTATTTGATATCTCTGCCCATTTCTGTCAGGGCCGGTTATAAGGGTGTTCACTAAGCTCACCCGCACCGGGCCTCACTTTTTCCAGGGCCCCCAGACCCAAATTTTCGAGGCCCATTACTAGGTTTAAAAAAAATTAAAATCATAAATCTGATGCTAAGAATATAAACAACCGACAAAAAATCTTCAATTCTTCTTATCATTCTTAATTTTCTCAACCTCCATTAATCTTCCATCAATTTCTCTATTTTCCAATAAAATTCATCCTTAATTTTCTCAACCTCTATTAATTTTCCATCAATTTCTCTATTTTCCAATAAAATTACCGTTGATCTTCTGTCAGTCGGTTTGTGCATATAAATATGTATCCCAAATTAGAAAATAACTTCAATACCATGTTTAGGGTGTTTTTTTTAATATTATTATATTGCTTCTATAAAAATTAAATTGTTTCATATTCATTTACTTGGGCCTCACTTAAGGCCTCATTTGAGAATTCGCACCAGGCCACCAAATTCTCCCAAACGGCCCTGATTTCTGCCGTACGTAAATATGCACAAGAACCTTTAAAAAATATATATATGCGAAGAGGACCAATTGCAGGACTCATTTCAGCCAACAACGAACCAACACAAGTTGAGTCTAGAAATTGAGACGTTGATTATTGAAGTACACGTGTCGCCACTCTAGTCCATCCCAATTTAGGGACACAAATTAAACATGAAACTTTTTTCTTTTCTTTTCTTTATTTTTTTAAAATTAATTCTGAAATTTTAGTTTACATATTTTGTCTTTCTACAATCCTTTTTATAAATAAATTGGATCGTTTATAGTGACAGTTTTGAATGCCTATTTTCTATTATTACATAACCTAATTTGTTGTTTTTATTCACTTTTATAACATTTTGTTTATTTTAATTGATTCCTTAATAGTGTGTTTTGATAAAAACTTATGTAGATCTGATTCATGCTGTGAACTTTGTTTTTAATTCATTGGCATTTGAACCTATTCGGGGTATAATACGGGTCAAGTTTAGTGAGTTGAAAAAATGTATTGAAATGAGTTAAATAAGTTAAATAATCCAAATTCATAGCACAAACCTAGCTCATATGAGATTAATTCTAATGTTTTTTAATTAGTACAATAATGTATTTCTACAATTATCAATAAACTTTATATTTTACGCATGCAAATGGAAGGAGATGGAGAAGTTGCTAACGGGCTAAATGGTGTGAGGAGAGAAATGTGATTATTTGATCGAATTTATCAATTTTAACTTCTTTTTCATTGAACTCAATTAATTGAATTGCAGATAAATTTTGTCAAAAGACTCAAAACGGAATCAATTTATATAGTAATCGAGAAATCCAACCGAATTAATTAAGTTGCTTTCCATTATTTTGGTTTCATAGTTTACATAGTATTGAAACCAAAAACACTCTTTTATCAAATTAATAGTTAATGGTGAATTTAACACTATTATTTGATGCTGTTATGAAATCCACCCAGAGGGCCCGTTTTTAGCATCATACAACTTCAGCTTAGCCCAATAAATAATTACGATGACCCAATCTTTCATTAGAATATATTCAAGCCCAAAAAGAATAAAAGAAAAAAAAAAATTAGAAAAACTAAAACCCATGTCTTATGGATTCTATCACATAACATTCTATGTCCATATTATTTTCAGCAATTTTTATGACATAATTTACAAAAAAAAATACGTATATTTGGAAGTCTGAATACGCTTTGAGATTTGAATTAATTGTCACTTGGCATTGAGGTGTTTGCATTTTACGAATTTAATAAAAATAGGTTCGCATTATTAATATTGTTGCATACTTTTTTTAATAACAATCTCGTGAAACAGGTCCATACATGAATTCTATTACTGTTATGTACAAAAATTATTAATATTGTGCATAAAAATTATCATTATTTAAGAAGTGCTTTATTTTTTAAATAATAATATTTTTTTGTATATAATAGCGATATTTTTTATACATAATAATGATAATTTTTACATATAACAATAATATTAAAAAAATAAAATTCACTGTGAACTCAATTTTATGCAAGTTTTTATGTGTCTTTTTTGTGTAAGAAACTTTTGCGCAATAACTTTCATTACCCATTTTGTTTCTACAAAGTCAGATACAAAAGAAAAATGTAGAGTTGTGTTTCATTTGTGTCCTATAATTTAAAGATAGAAACGTGAAAAGTTAATTCGGCCCGAGGTACCCAATTTTAAATGGTATTCTCTGTTACCACATTTTACCAATACACTCCATGTATGTATAAAATGACATCATGTATTGAAACAAATATGCATGTATATCAATTGCACCATACAATTCAATTTATTTTTAAATAATACTAATTATTTTATTAAAATGTATTATTTGACCAGTATTCGTTATTTATATTGAACAATAATAGTTATTTTTATTCAACAATATTAGTTGTACACTGGTTGCACGGTGCAATTAGTAGACACAAATGTGTGTATTTTTATTATTATTATTTTTTAAAAAAAAAAAGAAGAAGAGAAAAGTGGATCAACACGAACATGTATTATTAGTGGACCCAAGTGCTACTTCATACATTGCATATTAAATTTAAAAAGATTGCCATTATAAAATCAAACTATAGGTTGCACATGTTAAATTAAGATATGATTAGCATTAGAAATTCAACTAAAGAGGAAGAGATCATCTTTTGTTAGGTTTTCTTAATTACCCAAAGACCATTTTACTCACTTTAATACTTATAAGCTTATATTCATAGCAAAGTTACTCTTCTATCACGTACATTGTGTGTGTGTATCTCCAGTTAAACACCAAGAAGATACAACGAATCACACTACTAGTATGTACTACATCCCATTTCCGATTCATTTATTATATGGATCTAAGTAAAAATTGTCTATCGGATCAATTTGTAGGTTTGTTTGGTAAGATTAATATAGCTCATAAAATTTAAATACATGAACTGGATTCATACAAATTTTTGTTCTGAATTACCAACAAAGAAAACATTATTTCATTTTTATTACATAGTTATATATTATCATAAACACACAATCAGAGAAAGCCCTTCTGTTTGCAGCATTCAATTGCATCATCAAACATTTCCTCAGGGCCATATTTATACTTGAAACCAGCATCCAACAATTTCTTCACGAAAGTCTTCTCGTTTTTCGTTGCTCGATCACATAAGTCCCTATCAACAAAAATTAAAAAACCAGTGCATAAAATCCGTATAACGTAACGTCTTCTAAATCAAAAACATTGAAAAATGTATTAACAAACTTACTCTGCATTCAGCATTTGAAACTGAGGATACCTCTTGGACAAAAATTCAGATAACTCGATTTCAATTGCTGAACAAATGTACCTCCCTTTTGCTTCAGGATACTCCAAGAGAAATATGTGAGCGTTAAATTAAATAAATAGATTTAGATCTCGAATTCTCTCATGGTATCAAAAGCCCAGGTTGTGGGTTTTAGATGACTCCACCCATTTAAATTGTTCTCTCTGTTGGTATCAAAGCCCAGGTTGTGGAAATTAAATAAATAGATTATTGGAACCCTCTCTCCACCCATTTAAATTGTCGGAATTCTCTCATGGTATCAAAGCCCAGGTTGTGGGTTCGATTAAAAGTGAAGACAACGATTTAAATTGTCCACTGTTGGGCTTGAGTGAAGGGGGAGTGTTGAGGGAAATTAAATAAATAGATTATTCCCGACCCTCTCTACAAGCTCGAGCTTTTAGATGAGACGAAATTCTCTCAGTTGGCTACGTCTTCTGTGTGCACAAAAGGCGTAAAGTCGTGATACTTGATGTGTTTTCATTCCCTGTAGCAGAGCACATTTGCATATATTAGGTCACTTTATATCACATAAGGTATATGAGTAACATTGCACCTGATGTACGACTATCACTTTTTAGTAAAACAATTAAGTACTTTATAGTGGAACTACTCATACTTTTCAGTGAAACAACTAATACCGTGAAGAACCAACCATCTATGTGCAAAAAGGCGTAACCACGTGATATTTGATTTTTCTCATATCCTGCAGGGAATAAAATTGCATTCACATCTATGTAGAATAGACACAAATCCCATGTCGTTTTATATTAGAACACTTTATATCAGATAAGATATACAAGTAACATGCACAACTATTACTTTGTTAGTAAAAATAAGTAATACCTTTGATTGAAACTAATAATACTTTTCAGTAAAACAACTAATACCATACAACTAATGTATGTAAGGTTTTGCATATATTAATGGGAAAATTGATCTTTTTGTCCTGTAACTTTGACCAATTTTGATCTTGAACCTACTAACTTATCGGTTTTGATCTTGGTCCTGTAATTTTACAAAATTCGACTTTTTCTTCATGTCACCGGCTAGTTACCTGGAATAGCAGGTGACAGAATTAAAAAATCAAATTTTGTAAAGTTATAGGACCAAGTTAATTAAAAAACCGTAAATTAGGACCAAAATCAAAATGCCGGACAAAAAAAATTATATTCCATATATTAATTACCAAGGAAAAAAGCAAGAGAAGAGTGCACTGATCCAGGCAAATTAGGGCAAAGAAAGGGGCAATTTATCCAACATGGGATCACAGTCACAAGATCCAAACAATGCTTTTCCGCGAATTCAAGAGCAGCCCTTTCAGTAATCGTTTTTTGGAAACGCAGTAGGAAGCCCCAGTCGCCTTGGAGTTTCTGATGTAATCGACGTCAGTCCAAGTGGCCTCGTCGATTACATCCGGACTCTGTTCGTTGAACAGAACGGTGGCTGTACTGGACCTGTAAATGACCCGTGGTGGAATTGAGGCATGCTTGCAAAATGCCTAAGGTTGCTTTGACAGATTTGTTGGTGATCATTTCTTGTGTTTCGGTTTCTTCAAACTCTATAAACACTCCTATGCATCCTGAAATTGCGGGATCGAAACTGTCTGGATTTTCAGATTTGGAGTCTCTCTGATGCACCTGGAAGGTTTGTTAGGTAGCTCATGTCTCTCTTGCTACCTGTAAATTGAACCATGTAATTAAAAATAGTACAAATTCCAAAAACAAGAGTTATAGTGTACACTAATTGCACTTTGAGAATCTAACTTTTGATTTTTGCAGATTAGATATCAAACTTTCAAATTGTTGCATAAAAATGAACATGCAAATTCGTTATAAATTGACGAAGATAACCCTTGTTCTACCCTCAAATTTGCTCGAGATCCTTCTTTTACAATAATTTTACCGTTCGGTTGCTTCTTTGCAAAAGTCAAAGGTCATGCGCAAAATGCAATTATTGATAAGGATAAATCAATTTACCTCAAGAACAAGTACAATTTCATTGATTTTGCAAATACCCTAAATAATAAGTTCAATTTCGTTAAATTAAGGACACCAAAGTGCAAAAAAGAATTATATTCCAGTTCGAATCTGAAAAATTGAGAATTAAAAAGGCAGTCACTAGATATATAAGGAATAAATATACGTATACTACTAGTTCATAATATATAATTAAATAGTATTTCAGAGTTTTCGTTTAATTTATGGATAAAATGTAAGAATTGAATTGAGAATGAAGACCTTTGAGACGGGAGCGAACGGTGGCGTTGACCTGATAGCCATGTTGGAGAAGTTTCATGATAAGCCATGATGCCAAAAAACCAGTTCCACCTGTTACACATACTTTTCCTTTCATCTTCTCTCTCTTTCACTCATGTATATATCTCTCTATAAATAAACGGTGGCTGGTAGGGGTGACCATTAAATTCTCAAAACCGTCTGAACCGCCAACATCGAGCCGCATTACACCGCCATTGACAATTTTTTTCAATAAACCGTGGTTAATTTTTTTGTGTAAAACCGCGCAGCAAAGTCGGTGCAATTTTAAATTTTCATTGCAAACCGCACCGACCGCACCGCATAGTTGCAATTGTAATTTAAATTTGACATCCTATATTTATAATCCTCATTCTTCAACTAAGTCCACAAGGTAATAAACCATGTTCACGTTTTTTCTTGTTTGTATTCTTAACTTTTATAGATAACAAGCTCAGAGTTGTATATATATTATTTTCAACCTCTTTCAACATATTTTTTTTAAAGAGTTGGATCTCTACAAATTAATCATGTTATGGTGTTCACAGATATTATTTCATTTTTCAATTCCATATAAACTTTTCCAACTTAAACCATTTTATAGAAAATTATTTAATCAAATGTGTTGTGACTAATTTAAATAGACATTAATATCTTCTATTACTATTTATGTTTCTTTAAAATTGTCAAACCGCAAATAATCGACCGAAACCGCTCAAAATCTCATGATCGTTTTTATATATGAAAAATCGCGATTTGAAAGCATACAATCAACTGAATCACATGTAGCAAGACAATTTGAATTTAGTCAAAAAAATCGTAAAATCGCACCGTAAACACCCCTATTGGCCGGAGTAGTTGTGTCTTAATAAGAAAGACAAGTCTTCTTTTTCTCTATCTTTGGAAGTATATACTTTTATCGGGATTGCATTTGTAGGTGCATACTATTTACGTCTATCCCTCTTGTCACTTTTTCATATTTAAATTATATTTCACTTTTTGAAATTTTAAAACATAAATTCAGAATTATAGTAGTTTTTCATTTTTAAACATTTCATATGATATTCATCTACATTAAAAAAAAAAAAATAGAACATCAAATATGAATTCAGAACATCAAATATGCAATAATTAGCTCTTCTTTATTCCAAGTCACAAATTTCATTAATTTAAAATTTTAGATAATGATAATTTCACTAGATACATTAAAGTAATAAAGTATGACTAAATTCATCGGCAATTACATCGTAATTTTGATCCAGGCAGCTCAAACTTTAATTAGGACCAATTAATTAACTTTTTAATGAACGTGCGATCCTTTGAAAACCATCTCACTCTATTGAGATTGATTCCTTTTCCCTTAGATAGAAGATTACATATATTGTCAATATTAGATTGGAGATTTCATATCTTTCATATCTTTTATATTTTTAGCTGATTGATTTGTTTCCTAAATTTGATGGAAACACGGCTGTATATATATCTCCTTTGTGAAGGAATAGAATTAACGCTTTTCGCATATTCAATTCTAATACACTCTCCCTATTTTATTTATTTTTTCCATTTTAATTGAGCAAATGGTGATTCAAATTCATGACCTCATTTCATAACACTACAAGAAAATAGTGCATTACCTATGAAATTTCCCAATATGTCTACAAAATTTCCAACAAAATTACAAAATTTTCAACGAAAATAATTTCGTCCTTAAATAGTAAGATTTACCAACGCCTTGTCTACAAAATTTCTAATTATATAGGTTATTTCTAAACTACGTACAAATATATTTTTCTACGAAAATGTAAATTGTCTAGAAAATTATTTGTGTAGGTAAGTTTACAGGCAGATTGCTCGTATGTAATTTGTTTGTCTGTGGAATTATTTGTGTAGGTAATTTTTTAAAAGATTATTCTAAAAATTTGTAGACAAATCGTAAGCAATTCTTACTTTTTAAAGACCAAATAATTTTTGTAAAAAAAATTTGTAGTCATTTGAAATTTTTTTGTAGACAATTCTTTATTTTCTTTATAGTATAATTAGTGATTTTCTAACCATTTGATCTATTTCATTATGTTCTATTTGTTAACTTAATTTAACTAGGTCTAAAGATGCAAATCAAAGTTATAAAACAGGGAAATCGAACCAGTTTCTTGATCTTTCTCTCAAATTAATCTTTTTATTATATGTTGTAGGCAAACTTTCATGTCTATTTTTGAAAGCTTTGTGATAATATTTCAAAAAAATAATTAAATAAGTATTGAAAATGTTCATAAAAATGTCACCTCTCACTATAGGGTACAATTCATTATTATTACAATTATTATTTTATTTTTTTAGAAATGAAAGGTGAACAATCAAAATAAATATGGGATCAATTTTTCATTTTTCTATATATCTTTTACTTGGAAGTTGGGAAGTCTCTAATCAATAGGTCCACCATGCACGTCGTTTCCAGTTTAATGAAGTTGGACTATTGCACAGTGTGGTTGGTCTATAATTTTCATTTCAATAAATCGGTAGTAAACCCTGTTACACACTTTCCCTTGGTTTTTCTTTTAAAAAAAAACCAAAAATTGATGTGAATTTGAGTTGGCAACGTTTTTTATCTTCAAATATCACTATTATATATATTATTATAGAATTAATATTTTTGTAGTTCAATAATTTTGTATCATTTTAAAATTGATCCAATTATTTTGATTTTTTAATTATGATCCTGTAAGTTTTCAAATTTTTTTTTAAAATTGATCATTTTACATGTTGCATCATGTTATATACTAGGTAACCGCCACGTGTTTGATTATATATTTTGTTTTTCCTTTTAATTTTGAAGTGTCACTTGAACTTTTTTAATTCCAATAATTTTGGACGGGTTCTGGGCGGATTTAAAAACAATTTATATATTAAAAGATAAAACGAATCGGGTCGGTTTACTGGGTCTAAATAGATAGAAAAATACAAAAATAAACAAAAATATGTAGAAATCATTCTTCCTCCCTAAAAGAATACGTAGAAAAATTCAGAATCAAAATTATTAGGATTAAAAAGATTTTAGTGTCATTTAGAAATTAAAGAAAAAAAATAAAATAATTACATATTTGATAGTTACATGTTTAATGACCTACTGCAGCAGGTTAAATGATCGATTTCAAATTTTTTAGACTAAAATAAAAAAGTCAAAACAATCGGGACAAATTTCAAAACGAAGCAAAATTACTGGACTACAAAAAACTTTATTCCTTTTATTATTGTCATACATATATACTATCAGTTTTGATATGGAGCCTAATGCTGATGTGTCTTGCCATCTCATTTATACACCTAATTAAATAATTTTGTAATATAATTAATTAGAATAAGATTAAGATTAGAGTTTCATGTTCCATTATTTTAGCAAGATTGATTCTCATATCTCTCTCTCCTCTCTCTCCCCACCTTCATATCAATCTCACAATTCTCTCTATCTCTCTCACACGCACACGCAAATAATTTCCTGCAAATTCAACTTTTATAACATTGTCTCTTCATCAAATAATGTTAATTCAAAAAAAAATCTCACTACTCCATCTTCTCAAATAATTATTATGATCTTCTGAATTAAGTTTGTATTCAATGAACTTGGGCTCATCTTGCATCCCCTTTTGCAGTACCGTATTCAAACTCGGGCAAATTCTTGTATGCACCCTTTGCATCAATTTAGTTTGATCCGGCCCACTCAAGTGGTTCATGGTTCACCCGGCCCGAATATGTCATAATTTAGGGTTCATAATTTAGTATTTAGGATGTAGATGATTCATTTAAATTAAAATTGAATCCAATTGCATCACAAGCATCACTCTCAAACTCGATAACTTAACTACATGTTTGTGTTCAAATGTTGGTTGGCATCTGATCACCTAAAAAGTTGGTTCTTATATTATGCTAACGATTGTGTCAAACACGCTAATTCTTTGAGTAGAGAATTTGTAGTGAAAGGTATTAAAATTTGAGAGAGTTGACGGATGGTTAATTGAAAGAGATTTACAATGTTCTATTTTATCACAGAACTATATGAATTCCAGCAGTCTGAAAATATTTGCACACGAGTTCTGTGAATTTTTTTTAAAGTTTAAAAATTGTTGCATGTATGTTCTGCAGTTGAAAAGAGAGGTCTTAATTTAAAGGAATCCCTAATTAACTATTGTACTAGTAGCGTTTTTTGTAGAATCTGCATTTTTTGAATTGATCAGAAATCCCTAATAAATGAATCCAATTGAAGAAGGGTTACTTAAGAGTGCCTGGATAAAAATTTCTTCAATGGTCTTTGTCTGTTTTCTGCTGAAAATTATACGAGGAGATGAAGTCCTAAGACTTTCTATGTTGAATTAGAGTTATTTGATGAAAGAGACGAAGTTGTAAAAGTTTTATCTGCAGGAAACTATTCACGGAAGAAAGTCGTGAGATTTATATAAAGGTGAGGAGAGAGAAGAGAACCAGTCTTGCTAAAATAATGGAACGTGAAATTCTAATCTTAATCTTATTCTAATTAAATTAATTATATGACAAGATTATTTAATTATGTGTACTGATGAGATGTCAAGACACGTCACCATTAGGCTCCCTAAGGAGCCCAATATTGTCCATATCATTTCATTTATATACTATTATCCTCCCGCCCCCAAAAAGATCCCGGAGGGTTAAACGAGCCCAAAATTAGATTAAATATGTCTATGGACACAATTTTTTTATACTAGTCAACAATTACTATTATATATTTCTTCACATTCAATATATATATATATATATGAGAATTATCATGATTTTTTAAAAAATATATATCATTTTAAATATCATGATTTTTTAAAAAATACTTCATTTTTAAATAGTGATAATACATAAGCATAACATTGACATTCGAAAAAAAAAATCACATAAATTTGATTTCAAAGAAGACATACACTTCTTAAAATCATTCTTCACGATCTCAATCAGGGATGGATCTTGGGAGGATGGCGTGGGCAATTGTCCCCCTTAAAATTTAAAATTTTATAATACATAAGTAAAAAATCTTTATATTTATATTTTAAAATTATAAAATTTTATTTTTTCTGTTGATATATTAAAAATTTTGCCATCCTTATTCAAGAAAAAATTTCGGCACATTGAAACTAAATTATAAATCCACCCCTGACCTCAAACTATTGCAGTTATTCTCTTATTATTTTTTTCCTAACACGATCTATAGATTTTAGGGTTACTACTTTTAAAAAAATAATTGAAAATAAATTTTTTCCATAACAATTCATGATATGCATACAGGATGATAACAGTTATAATCAAACTAATAGTAGTATGGATGTATTAACACGCATACCGTTACAAAATTTCTGTATCGAGATTAAATCCTAGCCCTTAATACTTTTCTCAAAGTTTTACCAGTTGGGGCTTTAGGAATATTGTCTGTAAAAAGTACACGATGAATCTGCTTGTAATACACCACCTGCGTCAAAACAAATTAATTTTAATATTTATAATTATAGGAGGAACATTTGGCTGCACCACCAATTAAGGCACCAATCTAAAGCACAATTAATATAGTTCAAGGTAAATAATTATTATTGTGAAACCGTCGTGTAATAAGTCATTTATCATAAGTGCCAGAATAGAGTACTTTTAATTTTAATATCTTATAACTTAAGTTGGTATACTGTGAAATTTGTTCACCATGAAACTGATTCATTTTTACATTTTAGTTATCATGACTACAACTTTCAACCGTAATAGTAGTAATTTTTATAAGTCACACTTTTTTTCAATTATCATTTATTTAACTAATACCCTTTTAATATAAGTCACACTGTAAAATATAAGTCAAACCCTTTATTTTTTTAGATCTTCTCATGCATTAAATACTAGATTTATCATGCAAAAAAAAAAGTCGTCCACTGATTTCAAATGTTATTTTTTTAATAACCCTTTAGTAATATAAGTCACACTCTAAAACCAGTTTCACCGTGAAACTTGTTCACCCTATACTTTGCCCTTGTTAAATACTAGATCTTCTCATGCATTAAATACTAGATCTTCTCATGCAAAAAATTATTTCAAGTCGTCCACTGATTGTCAAATGTTGATTTTTTTTTTGTTTTATAACTCGGCATCCGGCCCAAGAATCAACTAATCCGGGGTAAATACTAGATCTTCTCATGCAAAAAATTATTTCAAGTCGTCCACTGATTGTCAAATGTTGATTTTTTTTTTGTTTTATAACTCGGCATCCGGCCCAAGAATCAACTAATCCGGGGGATCAGGACTGACCCATCTCAAGAGTTGATCGCACTTTAGGGGGTTCGAACCTGAAACCTAGATAATAGCACACTCCTAAGTTCCAAACCTACAACCACTAGGTCAACCCTTGGGGGTTATTTTTCTTTTATTATTAAGGCATTATATTTATATGCTTTGAAATAATACATCACTAATATTTCTCAAAAGACAATTTGTGACCGACGAATTTTATTTAAATTTCTTTATGGAACTTTACCACATCTTCAAGGTGCAAACCGTGGCTTACACTAAAAGTGGTGAACCTCGAATGAAAATTTGAATTTGAAGGAAAAAAAAATCAGATCTAATATAAAAAATAAATAAATTAGAACATAAAACAAGTAGTACCTGCTTTGCAATATAATCCTTGATTTCTTGTTCGCTTATATTCCGGCCACTTGCTCGGATTACAAATGCAACTGGAACTTCTCCGGCGGCCTCATCCGGCATACTGTTCAAATATTAGTCATCACATTTTAATCAGTAAAGCTACAAAAAAATTAAATCTACTACGTCCTTCAGTTGTATTTGAATCGAATAATTTTTGTATGAATTTTAAATTCACAAAAAAAATTCATTCAATGCACTCAAGTATATGGATTTTAAACAGCTTATGTCGTAATTTTATTTATTTTTGGTTTTGATATTCTTTCAACAATCAAATACTTTTTTTTATCTCAAATATATATATAATCGGACAAAGTCTGGTGTAAGCCAATTATATTGTAAAATAAATTTACATTTTGTGTGTATTTTTTAAATTAAATTATAAGAAAAATGTAAGGTCTCTATGAGTCATGTACACTGTGTAACTCAAGTGCACTTTTAAAACATTCAACTTATTATACTAAAACATAATATTATTTTGTACTGAAATATGAACTTATTTTTAATAACATAAGTTGCATATTTTTAGAATAAGCAATGTGCATGCTTCAGAAATACATTAAGGTTGCACGAGATTTAGTGCACAAAATACATACTCTAAATAAAATGGTAGAGTAGCTATCGCTAGGTCCTCGATAGTATAAAATTTATACCAATGTACTTATAAATTAATATCATAATATTAAATATTATATGTATTAATTTATCAGTGTAGTAATATTAATTTCATAGAGTGAACAAGTCATTAGAAAATTTGCAAATAAAATAAGATTAAACTAAAATTATTGAGAACTTACGGGATAACAGCAGCATCGGATATAGAGGGATGAGCTATTAGCAAAGCTTCAAGTTCAGCAGGGGCCACATGGTAGCCTTTATACTTGATCAATTCCTTCAACCTGTCCACGATGTAGACTTCATCGTCACCGTCCACGTACCCAAGATCACCGGTGTGGAGCCACCCATCCTTGTCTATCGTCCGATTCGTCGCCTCCGGATCGTTCTGATAACCTTGAAAACATTTTTAAATTAATCAGGCATGAAATTGGTGTTAATTAATCTATGCATACAATGGGTTGGATCTTATTCTTGATGGGCTGAATTCGGTTCTCTAATGGGTTTTATATAAAGGCAGTCCTCAAAGTTTCATCAGGCGTTAGTGTGATGAAAGAATTATTTTACACTTACCAAAGATCACACACGAAGGAATAATTCCTAGATCCAGTCTCAATAATTTTTTCTCAATTCAAAGTTTGACGATTTTTTTTTCTCGATTCAAGTCATATAAGACCATAACATGTAATGATATTTTCATGCACCTGTACCGTCTATCAATTTCAATTGGGAAATGATATTTTCATGTTTTCAATTGAGATAAAATAAAATAAAAAATACTTTGAATAGAGGAAAAAACAATTTAAACCTCAAATTGAGATTCAACCTAAAAATTGAGCTTTATTATGAAATTCTTTCATTATTTTAAGAGTGCCACTAAACACACCCCAAAATTCTCTAAACACACCCCATAATTTTTAACATAAAAATAGATATATATACAATGACTAAGTTATCCTATATAAACATTGGGTATTATTTATTTTTTAAGTTTTATTTATTTTAATTTTAGTCCTCTAAGTTTTTTGTCACTTTGATTGGTCTTTTATTTTATGTCCATCTAATTTTTTAAATTTTATACATGAAAAAATAATTGAAATTTTCGAAAAAATTAAATTAAAATATAAAATTAATAAAATTAAAATAATAATATAAGCAAAAATCGAAAAAAAATCTGAAAAAAATTAAATTAAAATTTAAAAATATTATAAAAATCAAGAAAATCTTAGAAAATAAGTAAGTTAAGAAAATTTCAAAAACAATTAAAACTAAATAAAATATTAAAAATAAAATAAATCTCCAAAATTAATTTAATAAAAAAAATCAGATTTAATTTAGGTTTATTAATTTTTTTAATTTAAATATTTTTTTAGATATAGATGTTTTTTTAAAATATTTTACAGATTTTATTTAATTTTTTCAGTTTTTTTAATTTAATTTTTTTTTTTTAAAATTTAGTTGATTTTTTTAATATTTTTATTTTGTATTTAGCCTTTTTTATGATTTTGGAGATTTTTTTTAATAAATTTTTTAAATTTATTTATGTTTGAAAAAAATAGTTAATTTTTTTATAATATATTTATGAATTTATATAAAATTCTAAGAATTTTTTTATAAAAAATTAATAAATACGAAAGAATCAAATGATTTTTTTAGGAGAAATATTCATGAGAAAATGAAAGCTAGGAAAGTGTTATTTTTCAATTTTGATAAAGAAATAGTATAATAGGAAAGAAATAGAGTGTGTTTAGTAATACAATTTAATTTTTAAATTTTATTAGGTTGTGCTTAATAAATGGATGTGCTTAAATTTTACTGCACTCTTATTTTAAACATCAATTTAAAAAAAAAAAAAAAAAAGCGGCACGAAGTTTTATCAATTTCTGTCAACACCAAATGTGCAGTAACGTCTTTCATTTTTTTTCACGTAAATTCAGTATTCTTAATTTATCTTTTTTTGCTAATGAATATTATATCACGTGTTGATCAGATGGTTTTAAAACACTATTTGACAAAAGATTATGTACTTTTTAACAAATGACCATCATAATGATATGATGGGGAAATAATCTTCGGTCCTTACAAAAAAGTTGTGAGCCTCAAGAAAATGACAGGTGTTAATGGATTGGTCTTTTGTTAGGAGGAACACAAAAATATATATAATATATATGAGACAGTCTTATAAATTATTCGTATTTTTATCGCATATAAATTAGTATAATCCATCTTTCGTGAGCTGATATATCTCTACTCAAAGAATTTTGAAAAAATAAAGACTTACGGATTGCAACTTATTAATAGATTCAAGATAATTATAAATACGTATGTATATTTGCACTTTCCTGTACAACTTTGATTATACATATAATCTCATTTGTATCTGTTAATAATTTGCATAAAAAATTTATATTAGTTATTAATGTTTTTCTCTTAAAAATAATGTGACTATCTCACATAGGAAGATAATTTGAAAGAAATGAACATAAATCGGTAAGGTCTACCGAATTCGCCTTGGACCTTGGTGAAATAAGTTTTGAATCGTTTTTGGAGGAAAAGGAAAGAAATTGGTAATGTGCAACAAATTCGTTTTGGTAAAATAAGGTTTTGTCTATGCTGCCCAACAAGACCTTAAAGTGTTTTAAGGTACAAATTGAAACAGGAGATTTGAATTGTTTTGACAAGAACAATTTCAGATACATGCGACTAAATTTATAAATCACATAATAGAAAATAAATTGAGAAATAGAGGTGGATGATGAAGTACCTTTCATAACTGCGTCTCCTCTGATGCAAATCTCACCGGTTCGATTACGGGGAAGGGAGGCGCCGGTGGAGGGGTCGACGATCTTCATTCGAGCATTTCTAATTACACCTCCACATGAACCTGCCTTGAATTTTAATGGTTTTTTGGCAAACCCTAAACACATTGCTAATACTAAAGCTTCTGTCATACCATAACCCTATATGCAAAACCAAAATCATTAATACTTTTTTTTTTTTTTGGAAAACCTATTCATTAATATTTTCATACATCACAGAATTAGAAAAAATTAAAAAATATATAATAATTTAAAAATACTTTCACGAAATTAATTGAACTTGTGCGTTGATCTAAATGCATTTTTAAATAGGAAAACTTCATCACAAAGTTGAAATCGATAAACATTGATTGATAAACAGAATGAAGATTCATTGGTTTTTTTTTTGATACAGAACTATTCTTTAGATAAGTAATAAATAAATAAAAGACATGTTCATTGTCGAGATTGGTCCTTCCATGAAACCAATAAATCGGTCAATTCAGACTCCAAACTTTTTTTTTTTTAGAGATTAATGATTTTTGAAATTGGTCAATTAACCAGCTATTACAGGTCACGTGTCCAATCAATGCACACTTGACATTTTATTTGACCCTTCCTATTTATAGGTTCCTCCTGAAATCAATTAATCGATTTATTAGCAGACCTATATGTCTTAGTGGTAATAATCAACATTTTAGCCCCCAGCCGTACGTTTTACATAAATGTTGGAATTTGAGCAGTACTAATTTGGTCCCTATCTATCAACGTGTAGCATTTTTCCCTCTAGTGTGCTGACAAATGATGGTGACGACAATCCATTTAATTTTTTACAATGTCGTAATCTAACCAAGCAACAAATCTCACTATTCATATCTCAAAATCTGTTGATATAATTTTATAATTTTACTTTTGAACTTTAAAAGGATAAAAGAAAAAAAGTAATTAACAACAAGATCGTTGGTTTAACTTTTGTTTCTTTCCATTTATTTTCTTACTGTTGAACCTTCTAATATTTGTTTTATTATTTCAAATTTCTCTTCTTCTACCATTATTAATTATTATACTGTTCACTATGAGTGATCAGAATAAAATAAGTATATGCATATAGTAATTTTATAGTTTTCTATTATCCGTTGAATCTTTAAATTATTTATTTAACCAATTATTATACAGCGCAAGTTAAGTTAATTAAATTTATCCATCTGTAACTTTCTTACGATTATAGTATATTCATAGTTAAAATTAAATCTAGATATATAAGGAAGAAATCCAATAAAATAAATTGCTTTTTTTTTTTAAGAAGCTTGGAGAATTATTTTAGGGAGCTAAATTAGTTAATTAATTAATTACCTGACCAACAGTGGCATTCGGAAGCTTGGCCTTAAGTGAAACTTCAAGCTTCCTATCCATCGGCGCCGCTCCACAGCTTACTTTCCTCACCGACGACAGATCGAACTTCGCCGCCGTCTCCGGCGGCATCCTTGCGATTGCCAACAGAATCGGCGGCACAAAAGGGGCGACCGTCACTCTGTACTTGTTAATCAGTTCCAACATTTCATTAAATTCAAATCTCGGCATAATAACCATGGCGGCGCCTGCTCGGAGGCAGGAGAGCATAACCGAAATCATAGAGTAAACATGGAACAACGGCAACACGCAGAGCATCAGATCCTTCCGATCGAGGTGATTCGCCGGATTCTCGCCGTCGATTTGCTGCGCGACGCACGTGACTATGTTTTTATGACTCAGCATCACGCCCTTGGGGAGTCCGGTGGTTCCGGACGAGAACGGCAGCGCCGCCGTGTCGTCGGCGTAGATCCGGACCTCCGGCAGCGTTTTCTCGTCGGATCGCGTCAGATCTACGAAGTGGACGATCTCCGGGGACGCCGACGGCGGGGGATCGATTGTGACGATTTTGCCCCCGAAGCGGTTAACCTTTTCCACGTGGCAGGCGTGCGTGATGATGAGATTCGGTTTTGAAATATTCGCCTGCAGTGCGATTTCCGCTGCGCTGTACAGTGGATTGACAGTTGTGGCGATTGCGCCGATTAATGATGCCGCCAGGAATGAGAAGGCGAATTCTGGCGAGTTGTGGAGGAGAATCATTACGACGTCGGATTTGCGGACGCCGAGGTTGTGGAACCCGGCGGCGACGCGGCGGGCGGTCAGTTCGAAATCTCCGTGGCTGAAAACCTCGCCGGTGGTGCCGTTTATTAAATAGGGCCGTGAGTGGTGGCTTGAGAGGTTTTGGAAGCAGTAGGTGTGGATAGGGAGATGGTTCGGTATGTAAATATCTGGAAGTTTGGATCGGAATATGTACTCTCTCTCTTCCTTCAACTCCATTTCGTTCGTTTCCGACGGCGTAATGTTATAGCTCAGTTGAACACTTGAACTGAATAATTTGTCGTTTCGATTATTTGAGTATAAAAAGGAAATTAAAATGGTTGGTCAACTCGTAATGTAGTTACTCCTGATTTGGGAAATCATTATCAGTTTATCACTAATATGTTTATAAATTATAATGTTATGTATAATTTGGAAAAAAATATAGAAAATGACGTGACGAAATCATGAAATAACGAATACTCCCTCAGTTTGGGGACTGCGGTGTGGGAGCATCGTGTCGAAAGATGGTCTTTTTTTTAATGTGAAGAAGGATGGTTATATAACTTTTTTTTCCCTTTTTTAATTATGATCTTAATTTTTATTTTGATCTTAAATAAAATCATATTATATGTAGTACGGTTAAGATATGAAAGTGGAATTCATATAATTTTGATGCGAGCTTTTTTGAGAATTGGTGTGGCTATTCGTGATGACGAGGGAGATGATATTGCTTTTCGTATTTTTATCCGTGGATGGTATATGAAAGTTGATGAAGGAGAGGCTTCGGGTGTTTATGAAGCTCACAATTAGGTAGTTAATTTAGGGTTGAATGGAGTTATTGCTGAGATTGATGCGAATATAATTCACTAATCTGATTTGAAATTTGGAGAATCTGTTAAAAATAGCGTTCGGAAAGCGATTATAACAATTTCTCCAAGAATAAATGGTTATTCGTTTCTTGGATAGGTGATAAAAAAAATCATTCAAAATTTTCAGACTTAAGACAACGGTTTTTAACCAAGATTCAGACTAAGAAAAACGGTTTTTAATCAAGATTCACTTTTAGACAACGGTTTGTAACCGTTGTCCAAGAATATTCACTTTTTTTAAAATACGAAAAGCAATATCATCTCCCTCGTCATCACGAATAGCCACACCAATGTCGTCACCATCATTTGTCACGAACCGCCGTTTGAGAAGCGCGTATTATATCTTCAATATAACAGCACACAAAATGTCCACAGTGATCACTATGTTGTTGCCTCGGTACCTGTTGATTAGCAATATAATCACGTATTACAATTATAATTATTTTATATTAATTTGATACATTAATAAATTAAATTTACCTTAACATTATTCCAACTCACTTTATTGAATTTAGCTCTTGAGCCTTGATTAGGAAGGCGACTCCGATACATCGACATCACACTATTATTATTAGAATTAAAAAAAAAAGTTAGATTAAATATGCATAATTTAATAAGTAAAACAAATCATTATATTATAATATTAAAAATGAACTTACGCTTTCATGTACGAAGTGAGATTAGGTCGATTTGAAGTCAACCCATTCGCAGCTGGATCCATAAAATACACACTTAATGTGATCATATTTATGACGACCAGCACCCAATGATTCCTATATTATATTAAGAACATTAAAATTAACTGTAAATTTAGCATATGTGCAAATATCATATATATTATGAATATAAATTTTAACGAAATGTTTATTGTACTCACCCCACATTTGTTGGCCAAAAAATGAGATGATCTCTGTCAGTATAACTCAGCATATGAGAAACTAACCACTCCATGGTCTGTGCCCTATCAGCCATTAAGCAAGACACTTTGGGGGAGACGAAGAAATACATTCCAGATGCTCGAGGATCTCTGGAGAGATATACCTCACCCAAATATATTTAACCAACATATATACGCCAATTAATATTTAATTTGAAAATTAAACTATATAGAAAGTAAATACTGAGAATTAATTAGTAAACACATACCTGAGGTATAAGGCTATACTCATTGCACTCAACCACTGGCCGTTCACGACTTAAATCACATGCTCCCGAGTGATGTATTCTTCAATAGAATTCCGATGAAAGTAAGCATTCATAGGAACTGTGATCAAATCGAAATCAGAGGACTCCACTATCACTTGCACCGTACTCTGTACGGTATAGTCGTGTTCTAAGTCTCCAAGCAAGGGATAACCAAGTCTGCGATCACCAATAGTGGAGTCTCTGGTTGTTGTCTCCCTCTGACTGGCTGCGACACCCTTTGATTTCTGTTTAGGCTTTTGTGGTGTCGACAGTTTCTACAATCAATTTGCAACATTATTTAGAACGACAAATAAGATAATGAACTTTAATAACATATATTAAATTTACCTTCATGGTGAGAGAGACCAAGTTGGCCGGCCATTCGATGAAGTGCCCGACCGCTGTTCCGACTGTGACAGCTTCATCAATTGGTTTAGGCGCCGGTGAATCCTCTTCTCCGATTATGGATACATCGAGCGTGACACTCACGAAACTAGGAGTGATGGGACTACCATGAATAACTCCATCGGAGTTATTGAGCAACGTTCCTGTAGCCCCCAACCGAGTAGGATCCTCCAAATAAAGGTAGCATGAGGTCGATGACTGTTCGAATAAGATATTTAGTTAGAAAATTTTGATATATATACTAGTCTTTAATTAAAATAAATGTGAGACACATATGATACTTGCGGGAAGTCGTTTCGAAGTGCCTTAATAAAATCATCCCTAGCATCAGCCGAAAACATAGCATCATCGACACTATTTTCACAACTTGCTCCACTCGAGGACATTCCGTGATGCGACCATCTCTCGGACCTCATCTGTTCCAACTCTTTAGCCATCTGGGCAACCTTTTCCAAAAGTATACCCACCATATTCATGGCTTGAAGAGCAGGTAACATGGCCAATGATGACTTCGTCACGCCACGGCCAACACTCCGTAAGCGGCCGGGATGCTCCAGACGACCTATAGCGTCCAAGTAGATCATCAGTACCAACAAAGCGGATGTCTTCGGGCGTCATGGTCTGGGATATACGCTCCTGAATTACAAAAGATTATTATTTAATCATTTGTTTATAAATAATAGTTTGTAATTCAAAGACAAATTAATGGATAGCTTACCCCTTCTTCGATGATACATTGTGCGCTGGAATCGAGAATATTCACGTCTCGAGTCTTTCTGGTAGTTTGAAATAACTCAAAACGGGTAACAATAACAGGCTCACTCTCTCCAGCTTTCCTTTTTCTTCTTTCTACGATAGTCATTAACGTGTCCCCTTAGTAGATATATTAAAAGTGAATATATAAACAAAATTAAATGTTAGGATTTTGATCTCACCAGATTTTCTCTTATGCGTGCATAACCTTTGTTCGAGCCACGATATCGTGCCTCCATCGATTTGGCTTGTTTGCGATTTTTCTCACTTCGTAACTACAGTGTAATAGAAATACGATAAACGCTGAAAAGCATAGGGCATTAAATGATATTGATCAATTTTACCTGGAACTCATCATCCATAGATCGTCGCACAAACTCCTCCTAGTATGGGGCCACAGCAGGGCAATTCTGATACGCCTCAGGCGGACTAGCCGAGTAAAGACCAGTATCCAGATCTCGTGCTTGACTTCTCAGCCAAGCCCAAAAATTCTTGGCCAATACTCCAGCTTGCGACAGTATTTACTTTTTCTTTGAATAATCAAGGCCGAGAAATGTACTATGTACGCATATAACATAACAATGTAGTAAATTCAGTAATCATATATACAACAACTTTCAATAAGCATATATATAATTAACATACCGAAAGTTCATCCCATAATCTTTCTTTAAAAGAAGTCAGTTTGTCGCTACGCAAGTCCTTGGATGGCAGCACGATAGGGATTATACGCCTGACTGCAGCTCCAAGGTAGAAAGATAACGTCTCACTCTGTTTACCGATTGGCTGCCCATACTCATTGAATGATAACTGCAATAACATATTATTTAATTAGATTCAACGATCAATCAATATAATTACAATTTCAACTGTTCAATTGTCGTAAAATTACCTGCACTTGTTTCCCCTTGCTACGAGCCCTCTTAACAGAAGACATTCGTGACTATACCTCTACTGCGCTTATCCCCAGAGCTGCTAGTGGTGGGAGCAGAAGTGTCACCCTGTCCCAAGTCATCAGTATGATGTCGATCATCATCACCATGATCTCCCTCCATCATAATCTCCACTATGATCTCCTAAATGTACTCCATCATCATCTCCATCATCTCCGGGATGTGGCAGATAATATATGATCCTGTAAAACAGAAGAAACAACATTTAATAAACAAAAAACAAATAATGTTTAAGGAAGCAGAAGAAATAACATTCAATAAAGCAAAAGAAACAACATTTAATAAAGCAGAAGCAAATACATTCAATAAAGTCGTACATTTCTTTTTAGCACTTGTTTTTCTTTTTCGTTTTTTGGTTGACTTTTCTCGTTCATGACCATGAATGTTAACAAGATCCGGATTGTCATATTCATCCTCATCGATAATTATTCTCTGGTACGGGCGTGAATTTGCAAGATCATCGAAAGAGGGTACAGAATGAGTGAAGTTCTGAAAAGGATCATCGATAATGTCAACATCTTCATCGACGTGGTCGCTAATCTGGTAACTACTATTAAATTTGTTTGACAGAACCACGATGGACAATTTCTTATTAACTGGGTCGGGGACATAGAAAATTTGTTGAGCTTGACTGGACAGTACTCGATTGCTTCTTCTACTAAATAGCGTTCTGCAATGCATCCCTCCTACCTTGACATATTCATCACATATCCTTTGAGCACTTTCATATATCTCTCTACACCATACATCCATCGCATATGAGCAGGACCACACATCCTTGTCTCGTGTACCAAATGAACGGTTAGGTGAACCATTATATCAAAAAATGATGGAGGGAAATACATCTCAAGCTCACAGAGCGTCCCCACAATCTGTCTTTGAAAACCAAGCAATTTTCCAGGATCTATGACCTTGCTACTCATTGCCTTGAAGAACCAACATAACTTTGTTATGGTTATGCGCACATTTTCAGGCAAGATAGAACGTATTGCAATGGGCAAGAAAGTCACCATGATGACATGATAGTCATGCGATTTCAGATTCATCAGTCTCACGCCATCATCTGATACAAGTCTCTGTAGGTTGGACGAATAACCCTCTGGAACTTTCACATCCTTTAGCGTCTGAAGTAACTATTTTCTCTCATTCTTGGACAAGGTGTGTGCAACATGAGGTAAGAACGGTTGACCCATTTCTGTAGGCACAGATTTTAATTCTGCTCTTATTCCCATATCAATAATATCCATTCTTGCATTGTAACCATCCTTGGACTTCTTATCAGCTAGCAGGGCACAAACGTTCTTCTCAATGTGCATTAGATCAATGAAGTGTCTAACATACAACTCTTTCAAATAGGGCAATTGAAAGAAAATTGATTCTTTCTTCCAACCGCTAGTGGGGACACTCTTTGCGAAGCTCTTTCCGTACTGTGTGTCGATATTTTTCATCTCATTCAATACATCCGAACCTGACAATAAATGTGGTGCTTCACCTGTCTCGATTGTGCCATCGAATGCATCGGCTATTGTTCTGTACTTATGTGTTGGGTCCAACCACCTCCTATGTCCCATATAAACAGTCTTTCTACAATGACACAAGCGAATGTGATGTGTATTCTTCGTACAACAAGGACATGCATCGGCCCCCTTCACACTATATCCAGATAAATTCCCGTAAGCAGGAAAGTCATTGATAGTTCCAAACAGCATGACCTTCAACTTGAAATTCTCCTTTCTACAAGCATCATACACATCGACACCCTCATCCCTTAGGAGCTTCAAGTCATCTATCAAAGGAGCCAGATATACATCTATGTCGTTACCAGGTTGTTTGAGTCCTGATATCAACATAGAAAACATCATGTAAGTGCGCTTCATGCACAACTGGGGTGAAAAATTATAAACTAACAATATCACTGGCCATGTATTGTGGTTGGTACTTTGGATACCGAATGGATTCATTCCGTCAGTTGAGAGTGCAAGACGCAAGTGTCGTGGGTCGGTGCCAAATTCTGGATGCCTGACATCGAATGTCTTCCACTGGGGTGAATCAGCAGGGTGTCTTAACATTCCATCTTTGATCCTATCATCATGATGCCAAGTCAAATTTCTAGCATCCACAACGCTACTATACATTCTCCTGAATCTTGGTATTATTGGAAAGTGCCACAACACCTTCGCGAAAGATTTATTTTTCTTATATCGCTTTAGCTCACACTTGGGACATTCATCGAGGTCTGCATACTCCTTCTGAAATAAGATACAATCACCTGGACAAGCATGAATTTTCTGATGTGTTAACTCGATGGATTTGAGCATTTGTTTAGCATCATATGCTCTCTTAGGCAGTACATTTCCATCAGGCAGTATACCACTAACTGTTTCCAGCATACTTGTAAAGCACTCATCGGACAACTGGTGAGCTGTTTTTAGGTTGAACAATATCAACACAGCTGACGGTTTTGTTGCCTTCTTACACCCAGGCCACAGTGGTAATCCAGCAGAATCCCTTAACTTCTCTGACATATAAGGGTGATCTCGCAGATCATCATCATCCTCACTCGATGTATCAACAATCGGTACATCATCAAAAATATCCACATCCACTGTATCTTCAAACCTAAAGTCAGTTTCTGTTGGGGTTATACGTGAAAGTATGCTTTTACTTTGTATAACCTATGTATTAAACACTTATTTACTGAAATAAATTGTTTATCACAGTTGCTTTAAATATGATTGAATGTTATATATATTTATTGCAAACCGTTCGTAGCAAGTGTTACATTGTAGTTAGAGTGGTGTACCAGATCACAGAAGATCACGTTAATAGTTCCTTGTATACGAGTGCGTGTTTTACAACTTAGATAGATCCGAACAATCTATTGGTAGAAGTTGATGTGTAAGGCTCAGATTGACTTGTCTTGACCAAGAGATTACACTAGTGCATTCGATGCGTTGAAGCGGACCTACAAAGAGGATAAACTCATTCTCACTGACTTAAGGGATGAAGAGTTAGACGTCAGTGGTTGTTGATTTCTTAATCTATGTCACTTAATAAGGACTATGTGTGGTTAGTAGTTATTGCTTTGACTTATAAATGAGAAGAGAATCATTGCGACTTCGATACCCTATATCTTGGACAATAATATTAATTGCACGACAGTTGCTAAATTAATACAGAGAATCGTGTGCTTGCAAAAGTCTTGCTTGATTGGTCCCCTTGGTGGGCCCGAAACCTTTATCATACCAAATCTTGCAAGTGGAATTAATTTTCCGGTATGGATAATAAAGTTGGGTTGTCCTTACTCCAAGGATAAAGATATTAATTAATATAAAGCTTTTCAGTGGCTTAATTAATTAATGGACTAAATAATCTTAAACATGGAAAATAATAACCGGGAGCCATATTACCGTAATATGGGTTAAGATTGGATAGTGCAATATTAATTATATAGTGGTATTAATTAATATTAATGGGTTGAATTATATTGTGGCTCAATATTGGAATTCAGAAGTCCATTGGAAGGTCCATCTTAATTCTTCTAAAGGCCCCTCAAGTAGCCCAAATTATAGTCCGATAAATAAAAGGTGTTTAAAATAAAATAAATTTATTGTTGCAATATTTCCTCTAATTTTCAAAAATATTAAAGAAAAGAGGGAGAAGAATTTTCTTGAAAATATTTTATGGAAAGGAGATAATGTATTCTTGGAATACAAGATTATCCCATAAATTCAAGAAAACTCCCACTTGACTTCTTTAATAAGAAATTTTCGAAAATCTTGTATAAGAAAGAGAAGAAAGATTTTCTTGATTTTCTTGGAAAGATTTTATGAAAGATATGTATTCTTGGAATACAAGAATATCTCATAAATTCAAGAAAGATCCAATCTTGAAACTCTTTTCTTAAAATTTTCGAAAAATTAGGCAAAATAAAGGGTGTGAGATTTTTGTGGAAAAATACACATGGAAAGAAGAATATATTAGATATATTCAAGATTTCTTGGAGATCAAGAAAAGATCTTTCCTAACCTTAATTGTGCACTAAATTTCGAACCCCCCCTCCTCTTATAAATAGGGGATGAATTTTTTCATTCCCAACTAGTGTTCCATGTGTTGGAAATATTAGAAATTTACAAAGGTGGTGCAACAATATTTTTATTTTCATTGTTTTATAAATCGTTCATTGGAGGACCTTCCACCGGGGTTATTGGACGAGGACTTAGGAATACTTGAGAAGGACTATTGGTGGGTATCCAGATACTTGATCCAGTCTGTCTCAGATCATCTCTCCAACGGGTACATTTACGTAAACTCCTAGAAATTCCGCATGCCAGGATCTTTTACGTGAAATTTTATTTGCATGTTGTTGTTGGTTAATTATTATTTGAATTCACTTAGGTAAATTCATGCTAGTAATAATTGTTAATTTAAATTTTGCGTTTATGAGGTCATCCCGATAGATCCTGGCATATGTTATCCCAACAGTTTCTAGGTTGCTTGAGCTACATCCATCTCTTTTCTCACCATGATATGTCCAAACGGTATATGTTTTATCAATACCGTGAATCATCAAGTGGTCAAAAAGACTTTCTCGACCACTAACGGTTTTTCCATTCATACATTTCAAACACGGACAAGGAATGTACCGAGGGTCGGTGCAGTGTCTAATTGCATGATTACAAAATTCTTCCACCACATTCCTATACTTATCTGATAATCGATCTGCTTGAACCCACTTTCGATCCATATAGAACTAGCTACAAATGCCTATAGGAAAGACAATATGAAGACTATTTCTCAAGACAATGTATCTTAAAGTATAAAACCTAAAAGCATACCTAACTATACTTAATCTACTTTCATTTTAATTTTCTAATGTATTCTAATGTACCATCATTAATCATCTAATTAAAGAAACACACAAAAATTAATTCAAGTCACGTACTAACAACAATTAATCCAAGATACTAACAACAATTAATATAATTAAACCAACATTAATCACACACTAACAACAATACTTTTGAATGAAACAACTAATACCTTTCAATGAAACGTCTAATGCTTTTTAAAGAATCAACTAATACCTTTCAATGGAACACCTAATATCTTATTATGAAACAACTAATACCTTTTAATGAAATACCTAATACCTTTGAATGAAACACCTAATACTTTTTTATTAATGAAACAACTAATACCTTTCAATAAACACCTAATACCTTATTATGAAACAACTAATACCTTTGAATGAAATAACTAATACCTATCAATGAAACACCTAATACTTTTTTATGAAACAACTAATATTACCTTTTAATGAAACACCTAATACTTTTAAATGAAACAACTAATACCTTTAAACGAAACAACTAATACTTTTGAGTGAAACAACAACAAATTGACAACCAATTAACCACAATCTAATCAAACAACAATTAATTCTAACATATAACAACTATTAAACTAAATTAAACAATATATTAACCATGCACAATCTAAACAAACAATAATTTATAACCACAATCCAAACAAATTAAACAACAATTAAAACCAAGTCAATTAATCAATTAATTAATCTAACACTATATATATATCCTAACATACATAGCTATATATAAATATATATATATATATACACACATATATATATATACATATATATATATATATATATAATATTAAATAAAATAATTTAAATTACCTATATCTCAGAGAGGGCTAGCAAGAGGGGAGGGAGGAGGAGGAGGAGGAGGAGGAGGCGAGGAGGGATGATGAGGGACGCGTGGAGGCGGGACGGGCGGTGAGGGGGAGAATGATGATGATGACGTCTGTGCAGAATGCACTGTGTAGAAAATGGAAATGGGAGGAGGTAGGGCGACGGAAAAAATGGAGAAGGGAAGGAGGAGGTCGACGGAAAAAATGGAGAAGCGCGATGGGGCGGCGATGGGGGTTCAGAGCTGCTAGTCTGTATGTAGCAGAAATTAAAATGAAATGAAAACGCGCGATGGGGGCTCTCAGTATACTAGGGCAACTCCTTACAGAACGGTTCGGAACCGCTCTCTCTTGCAGAGTGGTTCTGAACCGCATTCCAAGCTCTCTCACTTGCAGAGCGGTTATAAACCACATTGTTGATGATCTTGCAGAGTGGTTCTGAACTGCTCTCTCTTGGAGAGCGGTTTCAGACCGCTTTTTAATTATTATTTTTTTAATAAAAACCGCTCTCCAAGGACCACTTGGAGAGCTATTCGAAAAAAGGGCTGTCCAAGTGGAGCTCTCCAAGCTCAAATGTGTAGTAGTGATCGAGATGCTTTTCATTCAAATTATTGAAGCCGGAAAGAAGATTCTACGTCTATGTTTCTATAAGAGTCATTATTTGGTTGATTCTCAGGACGTCCCGAATTTGAAGTCATGTTTACTGTTTTGCACAGAGTTTAATGAAAGAGTTGTTTATTAGTATTAGTTGATTTTTGGTGAGGGTTAAATGGTAAAATAATAATATGTGGTGTAAATAAAATGAAATCAAGTTGACTTTTGTGTGAGAAAAATAATGACATTGTGTGTAATTTTTTAGATGTTTAGTGGTAAAGTTTAAAATAGTAGAGTTGCTTTATTTCTATTTTAGGAAAAGTGACTTTGAATTCAGAACGAACTTTTTAGGATAATGTGACTTCGAATTCGGGACGGAGGGAGAAGTATACAACAAAATGAAGAGTTGGCTTCACTTCTATATAAAACTCAAAAATTGATGTTGAACAATTTTAGTAAATCATTTTAATTGGCGCCACTTGCCGTAGAATTATAGGCTTGGCAATGGGGCGGGGCGGGGCCGGGGGACAACTCCCCATCTCCGTCCCTGCGAAATTCGGGGCGGAGGCGGGGAATTCCCACGAACCATTCGGGGAAAAAATCGGCCCCATTCTCCGTCCCGCTGGGGAATTTCATCCCTGCGGGGATTCGGGGAATCCCCACCCCACTTTTTTTTTAAAATTATAAAAATCTAATTTTCACAATTTTATTACGAATATTAAAATTCAAAATACAAAATAAACAACATCTATAAAAATTAAAAAATAGTTCAACATCAACATCAATAAAAATTCGAAATATAAAATTAAGCATACAACATTAATAAAAAAAAAAAATAGCTTATTGTTTAACTCATTTGTTCTTTCTCATAATTAAACAACTTCAATTATTCGTTTCACTTGCATCCATGTCAAGCCCCTCCTCAAAAAATATATATTAGTAAACTATAATTTCAAGATTAGAGTTTAGAATTTTAAAACATATTATATTATTTAATATATATATATATATATATATGTATATATAATTATATATATTAATTTAAATTATAAAATTAATTTGGGGCCCCATGGAAACGGGCGAGGATCTCAGGACGGGAATGCTATCGGCCCCCCCGCCCCGATCTTTGGGGAAAAAATTTCATCCCCTACATTGGGAATTTTTCGCGTGGATTCCCCGCCCCATTGCCAAGCCTACGTAGAAATCACGAGATTGATTAGATATATATTTTTTTAATTATGAATAGTTTTTTTTTAAACAATAATAAATAGTTTGCCAATTGCCATGCATCATCATATCCTGAATGATTGTGAGATACTAACAACCAACAAGTCTAAGATCCTCTTTTTATTTAATGATTATAATTTCATCCTTGAAATAAAAATACTAGAATATCTCATACTTCCGATGTGTAACAAACTTATTCCCCTTTTTCTTAGTTGTTTATCCATCGAATATATTTTTATACATTTTATAAAAATAAACATTTTATTTTTATCTTTCAATCATTACTTAATTATTTTAATTGTTCTTTACTTTAGTTATAAGTGGACCCCACAATATTCTTACTTTATTTATTTAAAAAAAAAATATTGTGCCAAAAAATTGGACATAATTTTCATAAATTGGGGAGTACATTTTCTAAATATATTAATTAATCGACTAAAATGATCCTATACACGTAAAAAAAAAAGGCCTAAAATAATCCTGCGGATTGCTCTTAATGCTAGTTGTTCCCCTTTCTTTCTTTCTTTTTTCGAAACCAAGATGTTAAATGTTCCTATCCAGACAGTGGCGGATACAGGATTTAAACTTTGGGGGGAGGGGCGAGAGTATACTAAACTCATATTTTAAGTCTAACTAATATGTATCAACACTTAAATAGATAAACACTTGTATAGACCTGGTTCATGCTATGAACTCGGTTATTTAAGTATCACTGTTACATACAAAAACTCTCACTGTTATGTATAAAAACTATCACTTGTTATGAACAAAAACAATCACTGTTTAAAAAATGTTTTATACTTTTAAACAGTGAAAGTTTTTGTGCATAACAGTGATAGTTTTACACATAACAGTGATAGAGTTCATGTGTGAACCTGGTTCATATGAGTGTTACTCACTTAAATATTGATATAACTATACTTATGTATACATATAAATCCAAACAAGAAAGAAAAATACACATATTAAAATAATTATATACATGTGGACATATATATATATATATATATATATATATATATATATATATATACACGGAATACTAAAAAAATTGCTGGCCCCTCCCCCCCTAGATCCGCCGTTGTATCTAGGGGCGGAGTCAAGACTTGATATTAGGGGTGGCCAAAGTCATAAAAAAAAAACTCATGATGAAAATATTATTGTATATTTAATAAGAAAATTAGAAATATTTATATTAAAATATATAAATATTAATTATTTTTAGGTGTCCAAAATAAATCAATATTTCTTCTATAAAATTATGTAGTTTAAAGAGCATAATTTTTTAAAATATAAAAATGACAAGAGAGAAGCCCATAAGTCATGTATATAAAAATCTATTACTAACTACTCACTCCATCTCGCAATTACTTGCACACTTATTTTATTTAGACGTCCTAACATTACTTGCAAACTCAAAAAAAGAGAATACTTCATAAACTCCAATGTCACAATATTCACAAATTTACACAAAATGTTAGTATTACTTTTGAACCACACACACAATTCGATTCTTTACTTTACTTTATACACAAATTTTACAAAATTGCCCATCAAATTACTACACTAAATTTTATTTTCTTAATATGTGTGTTATTACATATATGAAAGAAATCTTAAGACAAAAAGAGTATAATATTATATATTTACTCTCTAAAATTATTTTGACATATATATGGGGTGGGGTAGAAGGTGGGGGGACCATGACCCCCCTTGAGCATAACATAGCTCCGCCCCTGTTCCTATCGCCAGTAAAAAATAATTAAATGATTCCTCAAATATTAATAATAAATGAAATAATTATATCATGTTTAAAAGTTTGAATATACAGAATAAATTTATTTATATTAATTTTTATATATAAAGATTTAGTCTAGAGGCTTTAATATCGTAAATTTTTTACATATCATCTAAAATTTTAAATTTATAAAATAAATTGTAAAATTAATTTATTTATATTAATTATGTAGCTTTGAAATCAAATATTGAAAGATAAATAAAAAACAATATTAAAATATAAAAACTTGTTATTTATAATGAGTAACATTTATATGAACCATGTTTATACATAAACATCATCTCTATCATGCACAAAACTATCACTATTTAAAAATATTTTATTTTTAAATAATAATAATTTTGTATATTATTAGAATATTTAAAAAAATCACCTTAAATTCAATCGCATACAATTTTTTGTTATAAGAATAATTTAGATAGAAAATGACAAATCAAGAAATCTGTCGTTATCTGTAAAAAAAAAAAAAAAAAAGTAATCTGTCGTTACCTTTAGGAGCGTTCTTGATGAATAAAATGTGAGGCCGTACCATTAAAGATCACGAGGTTTTTTTTTTTTTTTTTTTTTTTTTGTCGATACTTTTTTTATTGAATTTGTCGCAGATATTTAGATGACATGTCATATTGAATAATGATTGCAATTCTATTTTAGGAAATTCAGAGAGATAAAGAGGGTGGATGAAGCTAACATGTGTAAAGTATGGGGTGAAACAAGTTTCACGGTGAAATTGGTTTACGAGTGTGACTTATATTATTAAAGAATGTAATTTATATAATTAAAGAGTTTGACTTTTTACTATAAAGATTATTACTCATACAAATAAAGAGTGTGATAAATATTAAAGCAAAGAGTGTGGTCGTGATAACTGAAGAGTGTGACCTATATTACTAAAGAGTGTGATCGTGATAATTGAAATGTAAAAATAAATTAATTTCACGGCGAACAAATTTTACAGCATACCAACTCCGCAGCATTTTACCGACATCGTTAAGATTTACGAGGCCCACAAGATAGTGTTGGCGATATCTGTGGAAGCTTAGATTTCACAAATTAAGAAATGCAAATCATATGGCCATTTATATGGTTATCGTAATGGTTTATGGTTAGGTTGGAAAAACAGCACAAAGCGTTAATTGGTTGAACCAATTAATTCTCCGCTTTGACATTATTTAGAAAATTTTTTTTTTTTATAATTTTTTAATACATATTGAAGGGTTCATTTTACTCTTTTAGGGGATATATTACATTTTTTAAGAACTATCTTGAAAAATTAAATTTGAGAGATTATTTTAAAAAATTTTAAAAAATATAAAAAATTATTTGTAATTTATATTTATTAAATTACGTATTACATAAGTATGACGTCATACCGGCTCAACCGCTTGAACAACGGTAAAACCCGATTAAAACCGATTCAATCGAAAAGATTTTTCGGATCAACGTCCACTTTCTTTTTTAAAACATAGCTCATATATTTTCCCTAGGTGGCACTCATGCTTGCGACGTCTATAAATAAAACAATCCACCTAAATATTTGGGTTATATCCTTCTTTAAGATGTGCTTAGGTTGGAGCTCATATACTCGTGATTCGTATTGTATGAGTAAACGAGAGCCGTCTCAATAATCTTGTACATGAGATTGCCTAACATAATTTTGTCTTTCTCTAATATAAAAATTAATATCTTTATAATTCATTTGCTTGATTTTTTTCATTTATATTATTATATGAAACTATGCAATTATGCTCCACAATTTAAGAAGAGTTGCCTACCTTTTGATTCTTTAGGGAAAAATTCAATTTTGTTCACTAAAGTTTACATTTTTACAGTTTTGGTCATCCAAGTTTACTCACTTTTAAAATTGGTCACCCAAGTTCATTTTTCCTCTCACATTAGGTCCTGCCATCAGTTGACCCGTCTTTGACTGACGGAACCAAATTCATCCTAAACACCCCCAAAATCGAAATTTCAGTCTCTTTCCCCATTTTGCACAAACCCTAATTTCTACAATTTCTCTTGGATTTCTCTCCAATCAAAGTTCCTATCACAAACAAATAAGTAATATTGAGTTTGGGCTCATGTCTTTCAAGAGATTTAGGGCGATTCTGATTGTTAATGGCGAGAAGGGAAAAACTTGAGTCTGCACCCCAATACGTAAACCTTCTGGAACAGGTTTGTCCCCTTTCTGGAATGTGCTCCTGTTGTCCTACTGTTACACAGTTACACAATACCACAGTTACACAATACACATTCAAACTAGAAATTAGAGTTTGTGGAGTCTACTGAGTGGCTTGAACTTGAATGCATCTCTAATTAGAAATATTAACAACTTAAATGCAGCACGTGTTGAGGTTATACTGGAAAGTATATTTTTTACTTTGTATAACCAGACTGAATTTCTGTCTTATTTGCTGAAATAAATTATTTATCACTGTTGCTTTAAATATCATTGAATGTTACATATATTTATTGCATAATTGTTCAATAATTAGTATGTGTTACATTGTAGTTAATTTAGTGATACCAGATCACATAATATTAAATTAACAGTCCCTTGTAACTAAAATACAGAATTCACAACCTAGATGGAAATGAACAATCCATCGTGAAAGGTTAAAGTGTAATGCTCAGATTGACTTGTCTTGACCAAGAGATTGCACTAGTGCATTATGATGCGCTGAATAAGATCTACAGGACTATAAAATCTTCAGAACTTAATATAGAAGAATTAGACCTCAATGGTTAGTTATTTCTTAATCCCCGTCCCTTAAATAGGATCGTGTGGAATTAATAACTATTGCTTTGACTTATGATGGGTAGAGAATCAATGTGATTCAATACCTTGCATCTTGGGCAATATTGTTAGTTACACGACGATTGCTAAGATTTAATACGGAGAATCGGTGTGCAAGTGCGTCTTGTTTGATTTGTCCCCTTGGGAGGCTCAGAAGTTTTATCATACTAAATCTTGCAAGTGGAATTAGTTTCCGGTATGGATAATAATGTTGAGTCGTTCCTGAACCAAGGAAAAAGATATTAATTAAAGTGAAGTATTTCAGTGGCTTAAATTAATTAATGGACTGGATAATCTTAAACACGAGAAATAATAACCGGGAGTCATATTAACTGTAATATGGGTTAAAATGGATAGTGCAATATTAATTATGTAGTGGGATTAATTAATATTTATGGGCTTGAATAATATTGTGGCTCAATTTTGGAAATTCAAGGTCCATTAGAAGGTCCAATCTTAATTCTCCTAAAGGCCCCTCAAGTAGCCCAAATATAAAGTCCAATAACTGAAAAATGTATTTAAAATAAAATAAAATATTGTTGCCTATTTTTCCTGTATTTTTCGAAAATAAATAAATAAAAGAGGGAGAAAGATTTTCTTTGAATTTTGTTATGGAATGAGGATAAGTATTCTTGGAATACAATTTTATCTAATTAAATTCAAGAAATCTCCCACTTGACTATTTATTTGTAATTTTCAAAAATTATGAGTAAAATAAGGAAGGAGAGATTTTCTTGAAAAATATATTATGGAAGATATGTATTCTTGGAATATAAAAATATCTCATAAATTCAAGAAGATCCCAATCTTGAAAATCTTGGCCCTTATTTTCGAAAATATCCATAACAAGAGGAGGTGAGATTTTTGTGGAATATTTTAAATATGGGGAAAAAAATATATGAGATATATTCAAGATTTCTTGGAGATCAAGAAAAATATTTTTCCATCTTATTCTCACTAAAATTTTCGACAACCCTCCCTCTTATAAATAGGGGATGAATGTTTCATCCCCAATGCAATTCCATGTGTTGGAAAAATTAGAAATCCACAAAGGTGGTGCAACATAATTTTATTTTTTGTTTTGTTAATTGTTTGCGAGTATCCTTCCACCGGATTGTTGAACAAGGATGAGGGAATACTTGAGAAGACTCTTTGGGTTTGTTCGTGCGAACGGTATATCCATCTTCTCAACGGTTGTCACTCCAAGAGGTTAGTTCACGTAAACTCCTAGCAATTCCGCATGCGTAGGATTTATGTGACGAATTTGTATGCATGATTTGTTGTTGAATTATTATTTGAATTAATATAGGATTAATTCATGCTAGTAATAATTGTTAGAATTAAATTTGTATTTAAATATTCACCCCGAATAGATCCGGACAATTAATTCCCCAAACAACACGTACATGATACACCCCTATCTTAAATTTGAGATTTTGAAATTAGTGTTTCACCAATCATAGAATTAAAAGAACATGATACAAGATGCTTACAAACAATAAAACATACCTTTGATTACAGATACAGAGCTTAATTGGAGAGAAATCAATGAAAATTGAAAAAAATAGAGTTTCAGGGAAAGAGGGGAAATGGGCTGTCGAATTTGAGGTTAATCTTTGTAACCCTAAATGAATTTGCGCTTTTTCTTGTTGGTTCCATCAGTTAAAGACAGATCAACTGACGGCAGGACCTAATGTGAGAGAAAAAATAAATTTGGGTGATCAATTTTGAAAATGAGTAAATTTAGGTGACCAAAACTATAAAAAGGTAAACTTTAGTGATCAAAATTGAATTTTTCTCGAATCTTTACGTTGAAAAGTTTGTGAGTTTAATAATGTATTTTTTTGTGTGCTGCTGGACTGCAATTTTGATTGATTCACTACTATCGCCAAAGGGCCAAGGACAAATCAGTGATCATCGTGCTTCGACCACATATAATAAAACAAATTAAACCAATTTTTTTTTCTTTCCAAAATTAATTTTAAAAAAAAAACTATTTTTCCATCCTACGTCTTTTCCAGTAATGAAAATAATATTATGGACTTCTAAATGAGTTCGTGTTTGGACTTCTGGTCGGGTGGGTTTGGGCTTACTGAATTTCTTACATTTGTAGGCCTTAAAGAAAGTGTATTAATCATTTGGGATTAAATTATATTAACAGGTGTTTTTTTTGGTATGGTATTTTCTTTATCCAACTTTGATTTGGGCCATTTGGCAATATTTAGAGTACTATTTATTAATAGTTTCATGTTTGAAATATACAATTGATTTTAATATAAATCAAATTATGTGTTTGCAGAGTTTATCAAATAAATTTTGATGTAAATCAATAGATTGGAATTATTCACTCTTAAATATTATTGTATGTGAAGTGTGGATAGTTCAACTGATTTTAGCTCCATCACCTAGGACCATGAGGTCCTAAGTTCGAGACACAGAGAGGGAAACTTTATTCCCTCTTGTGGTGGTTGCGGTTCCGGTTGTGGTGCGATTGCGGTTCCGAGTTACAGTTTCGGGTGATTTCCCTCTTGTGGTGATTGCGGTTCCGGTCTATATCGAGACGAAAAGATGTTGCCATGTGCCCGGTGGTTGAAGAGACTATTGTAATTGATTATCTTAGGAAATAATTGTAATTGATTACCTTTTAAAAAATTATCATTATATTTTATGCTAACAACGACAAAGCTAAGATTCAAAGGCCCAACAGGCGTATTCGTTGAGATATCACTTCAATTAATGTTGAAAGACGCAGGTTATTAGCACCCCCTTTTTAGGAACTGCACCACTCAGATGAGTGCACCACTCCTTGGATTACTACACTATTAACAAACTCTCAAAATTATCCTTCTCCTTCTTTACTCCTTATTCTCGGTTTTCCTCCGAAAACACGCATACACCTCTATTCTCAAACTAACAATTTACAAAAAAAAAAAAAAAAAACTTGAGTTCTCTTTGCCGACGCCTCTGATGCGCGCCGCCTACGCCTCCGCCGAGCGAAGCCTTCTGACTCTAATGCACGACACTTTTGCTGCGCGACGCCTCTGACTCCGATGCACGATGCTTCTGCTGCGCGACGGCTCTGACTCTGCCGTGCAACGTCTCGCACATCAGCCACCGCCTCTCCTCCTTCCAACCTTAGATTTTTGTTGCAAATTTCGAAAGTAAGTTTCGAAAATATTTTTTTAAAATAACTTAAAATTTCAAAAATAGTTTCCGAAAGATTTCTCTGTTATCGAATATTATTTCAGAAAAAACCTTAAATTTTCGAAATTTTAAAACGAAAGTTTATTACAGTAGGTACCTTGAAATATTTCGGAAATAAATTTTGAAAATATACATACATTTCGAAAATTTATTTTGAAAAAAATTCGAAAATATGTTCCGAAATTTGTAAGAAATTTCGGTGAACCAGTTCCGAAAATTTAATTACGCGTGACGAGAAAAATATAAATGCGCAAAACCGTAAAAATGACTCTATTTTCTTACCTAGACAAAATATTTGTCCAAAATACAATCACATTCATAAAAAAACCACATATAAACAAAAAAATTTACAATATGGGCTGCAATCTTAACTTAATTTTAAACTTGAAAAAGATAAACTTATATATGTACATTGGGAATGATGAGGGATTACTATTCTTGCAATGCCGACCACAAACGAACGTATTTTACTGAATAAACAAACGTATTTCATCGGAATTAACGAACATGTTCTTGGTTTTGAAGGAATCGTATTTTATGTTTACTGTTAAAAACCTTTCAATTCTTGAAGGGGTGTATGTGCTCATATGAAAGAGGAAAAAAAGTTAATTATGTAATTGTATTTATATATTATTATAATAAAATTGAAATGGGGGTGCATTTCCTAATAAAGGGGGTGCTAATAACCTGAGCCATGTTGAAAATATATCGCACTCCAAGAGAAGGTTTTGGATAATTATTAATCAAGATTGTGAAACTGTGAAAAATCCAAATTTTAATTTCAAAATAGACATGATTTTTATTTAAAAACTCAAATCAAAACATCTCCATAAAGATAAAGATTGTAATGGTATGAATCAGAATATGCTTTTATCACTCGATTGAAACTTCAAAAGATTACTATTTCTTAAATTCTTAAATAGAGTGGGTCCTTGTGCAAATAAGTGCACCGTGCACTCATGCAATAGAATGTTCCATTAAAAAAAAATTGACCAATTGAATATTATATATGTTCTGTGGATACGTGGGTAAGATTGAGGTGAGTGCACAGATCATAAATTCGTGCACCAATTGCCCATGAAACTTTGTTTCTTAAATAACTCTAATATGCATCAGGTGCAACGTGCAACACAAATGCATATTAAAAAAATGTAATTTATTTTTCTAAAACGTTCCATCCTTTTACACTGGCACGTTGAACTTCAGCATACAATACTTTGCCTTTTTTGGTTATTTTTATTTACCAATATAGATAGTTAGGCATACACACTGCATTGACACTTTATTCTGTTTATTGAATGCAAGTATTAGTCTAATTATACAACTGGGCTGCCAAAAGAGAATCCGGGTTATAATAAATAAATTCCAAATGAAATCAGGCTGATCATGAATACCATGGGCGGTCAATCTGTTCTCTATTATTAATAATACACTGGTCCTAAAAAATACTATAATTATGTATATATATGTGTCCTCTTATTTAAATAAAATGTTTTTTTTTCTTAGTATCCATCTCATTTATGGGCTGTAAATGAGCCGAGTCGAGCCGAATAGCTCGAACTTGACTCGATAGAAATGCTCGAAACTCAAAACTCAATCGATTCAAAATCGATCGAGTCCAAATTTTCAAAGCTCGAGCTCGACAAGAAACTCATGATAGCAGAAAATAAATTTAATTAGGCTCCATTATAGTAAATTTAAAATAAGTTTAAACGGCAAAAACTCATTACATATGGTGAATATCCATTGTATTAAATTAATCTTTTTAAATGTCATAGTCAAATAAATACACATTAATTAAAATGAACAAATGAGTAAACTTATAATCCGTCCAACTACCAAGTGCCATAATAAACAGATTACTCATATTTTACAGACGAGACATCAAAATCAACATTTTCTCTGTACAATGCATCTATCCACACATTAAACATTTCCAAATTTCAATTCCTCAACAAAACAACTCTTCAACTATTCAACAATAACATTAACAACAATATACGCACACAAAAATAATGAAAAAAATAAAAAAAAACAAATTAAATCGTATACTCCTTTATGTGATGATGAAGACTCTTCTCATAAAAACTCAAGTCTCCGCCACCAATCTTGAATCAAAAACTTCCAAAAAAAATAAAAAATCACACTTTCCAAATCTCTTCACCAGCCCGAAATGCGATTTCGGGCCCGAATAATAAATCAATCGAAATAATTGATCAAGGAGATGTTATAGAATTAAAGCTGGTGCCTCTATAGTACTTAAGCTCCAACGAAACTTGCCTTTCAATCTGAAGCTGCTTATAAAAGTTGGTAATAAAAGCATCGGCCCGCTTATCCACGTCATCTTGATCAGACGGATAACTAGTAGTCCTCTGCAGGCTTCGGGCCGAGCCCGGATCGTCATTCCAATCCGGATCATCGAAACAGGCCGGCAAACCGGGCCGGTCGGCGGCGAAGCTGAGCCGTCTCTTGCTAGATGATGATGCCCCGATTATCGACATGAGTTTCCATCGGTTCACGTTGAAATCGAGCATGAATTTGATCTTTTTAACGGCCCGTTTCAACCGGCCTACTAATGAGACCTCCGCCATCTTCAAAATTGAATAAATAAATAATAATGATAAGAATTAAGAATGTTTTTTATTTTGGATGTGTAATGTGTTGTATGATTGATGAATGTAGCTTTGGGTATTAATTGATGAATGGGGCCTTTTTTGTGTGGAATTTATATGGTATAGGTTGGGAAATTGCTAGGTAGGTTGATGGACCGCGGGACCGTGTGATGGAAACTTCTATCTAAAATGTTTGATTAACTGTTAAGACTCGTGTTTTTATCACATGCTTTGTTTTGTCATTTTGTGTGATATTTTTTCAATGATTTACGAATTGTTATATATATGGGGTGGAATTTATTTTGCATCACATTTATCATTTATGTGTTCTCTTATACTATAGCAATAAAAAAAAAGAGTTATTCCAATAAAAGTTCAAGATTTTTTTACGACATATTTTTTAAAATTTTGTAATTTGATACGCAAATCAATTATTTATTGCAATTATATTCACGAAACTAATTTCCAATGTAGCTCGATGTACCAAACTAATTTTCAGTGTCTTATAATAGCATTGAAGGCGATGTCAAATGCCACATCATTTATAGTTATGGCAAAAATTAGCACGGTATATTAAATTGCAACAATTAATTAATTCGTGTATTAATTGTTAATTTAAAAATAAAAAACATATTGTAATTCATAGACACTGAAAATGTCGTTAATTTTTTGTAACCTTAAAAAAAATCTTGCTGCTGATTCATAAAAAAAATATTACTACTAGTGCGTTTTACATGCCAGCCTAATTATGAAATTATTATTGTGTCACTACATGATAAAAATTAAATACAATAAAATAATTGCCCTTATTTGATTTGAAAATGTTGGAAAGTAGGTAGCAGAAAAAGTGAGGATGGAGCAGGTTACACTTTAATTACGACAACTTGAACGCTCCAATGACGGCTTCAACCTATATCCAACTATCCATTTTTGAGACCAAGTCAACATTGACAATAACTGCTTTTCTTTTATTTCTTTTTTCCATAATTAAATTTTTAAAAAAACATTAAGCAGGCGTCGATGTATACCTGAATACTTTTCGTAATCTCGTTCAATCCGTTAATTTTTTTTTTTTTTTTTTATCGGACGTTAAACCGTTAATTAACCTATAGTGTCATATCTATCACTCGTCAATCAACACATAAATGAACAATATATACTATACTAAATGAAATCTAATATCTGCATTTTGAAATGTGAATTTAACTGCATGACACATGACTCTTATTTACGATCCTTTGTTATCAACTCGTACAGGTGGTGGGAGTAGAGGTGATATCGGCGGGTTTGAAGCCACAACTAGTTTTGAAATTTCATATGATGGGATTTGGGTTGATCGATAGATACTACCACATGGCTTTGTTGTTTGATCATTAATATTGGGAGAATTAATTTTTAGTTTGAGAGTGCCACATCTTGGTTCAAGAGTATCACTTATGAATTCGAAAGTACAACTACTTTCTTAAAGATAAATTATAGGTGATTTTCTAATACAAACAATACTTTAAAATAGATTTAGAGATAAATTTCACTTTGTAACTCCAAAAATTTGGAGTATCAAATTATCGTTCAAGAGTATCACTTTAAAATTCAAAAGTGTCACTATTGTATAGAAGTGACTTCTAATCATTAAAGAGCAGTGATACTTGAAACTGGTCTAATTACAACTCAGATACTTAATTATTAGTGTGAATGTTAACATAAAACATATAATGTGACTCTATAGTTGTAAAATCTCGAGAGTATCACTTGGCGCTTCAAGAATATCATTTTCTAGTTCAAGTGTATCAATCTTTTTTGGAAGACGAATAAGAAAAATGGTGCTCAATATAAATCAAACTACTCTTATATCTCTTCTTTAAAAAAATATTTATATACATAAATTGCAGATTAATAAATTTTCAAGAGCGTCCACCGATCAACGAGATGTTTTCAACAAAAAAAGACAACACCATTACACCATTACACCATTTTGCCAACATATATCAGTGTTTTCTAGAGTATTAGTTTATGAACCAAGAGTATCGCATATTTGCCCGGAAGTATCATCTTTTAATTTAGAAGTACCATTTTTAGGTTGAAGGGTATCATTTTTTGGTTAGAGAGTATCATTGTTTTTAGGAAGAAAAATGATATACTTCACAATAATCAACTCTCCATACTGTTTTCATATTACATTCAAAATTGCTAAAAAAGTTCAACGTTTAACTCCTTGAAGTCTCCTCTTTTTCAATATTAGAGAACCCCTTAAAGTCTTTGTTATCAGCAAAAGCGCTAGACCTTTTTAATGTCGGTATAAGGTTATGAAGCCTTGCCTTTAGCCTCCAGGCTGAGAAGGCATTCATTTCGTACTCCTCAAATTGACCCCCTCTTGGTCTCTCCACTTGACTCTCAAAAACTTATATCTGGACCAAAGATTGGTATCTCATAAATGGGCATAAAATGATTTAAGTACATTTATCAAGTAGAGTATAGTAGGAGGGTCCATTCGACAACTCCAGGATACGAGATCTTGTCACCTTTGACTCTTGGCCAAGCGAAAGCAATCCTGAATATGGAAATGTCAAGATCATTGTACGAATCAAATTCATAACTCGATTTGACCCTTTTCTTTCATCATTTCCGTCTCCTCTTGAATTCTCTAAGCTCATTTTCTATAAGAGCTTTCATCTACTGGCGTTTCATAATGCAAATATGGTTGTTCAAATAAGATTAAATACTCCACAATAATAGTATTAATAATAAACATGAATTTATCAAATCAAGAACGGATGACATCACTGATCAACCTACAGAAGCTTCAACATATAAACTATGAAATTAACTTTGACCCTAAGTCATATTAGAAACAAATTGCATTCTAGTCAGTTATAAATCAGCAACCCCACAATTAAAGCTCACATGTTCATTGCATTCTCATTAATAAAAAATATATAGTAGAGCCTCAAACACAGCCCAACAACATGATAAAACAAATTGAAACTTGCAAATCCCAAAATTACAAACCAATACCAAATTTTCATACTTGTAAAACAAATCAAACTAGCTTCTTGTTTATAATTAAAGAAGATAAGTTTTTACAACCCTTCACCATGATGAACGAAATCAAATTTTTAAATCCCCAAATTGCAGATCAATTTAAATATTTTTTTCTCCACAAATCTAAGAAAATGTGAATAAAGCATAATACCAGATGTAACGACAAATATTGCGAGTCTTCCCCAGGCGTCCGTGTGGCGACGGACAGAAATGACAAAGACTGAAGTAAGAAATATGCAAGCAAAAGCAAGAGAGCGACACAAAAGAGAGAAGGCAAAATCTGAAAAACATGCAACATAGAAACAATGTTCGTGCGGTAGGTTTCGTCAAGCAACGACGGACAGGCGGTTGAGAGCTGCACAAAAGAGAGAAGGCAAAATCTGAAAATGGATGAAAGAAATATGAGAAGGCAAAAGAGGGAGGGCTTAATGGGTATTTGGGCCATCTAACTCTCCAGTCAAACGGGTTTCATTTGGGTGTTTGGTCAATCGGGTCTAATTGATATAATATGGGTCAAATATATACCCGTCTTATGTATGAGACCGTCTCATACGAATTTTTATTCACTTTCAAAAATAATCTTCAAACATGCAACCTTTTCATTTTAGAAATTCGTAAAACAACCCATATGCATGTACACCGTTTTCTCACAAAAACCTGTATGTAGTATTATTTTTATTTTTATTTTTTTGACACGAAAATCTGTTGTAGTATTAAATATAGTTTTTTAAAGAATAAGCTGCATAGGCCCATTGGGCCTTTGCTGCTCGAATTTCACCCACCCAATCAGTGAAGTTGGGATTTTTCTTGGCTTAAGCAGCCGAGATTATGGGGGGGTTGTATCCAGCATTTTACCTGATTATTTAATCAGTAATTGCCTTGAAAATGTGATTTAAGTATTTACAAAGTTAAATTTATTAAAAGTAAAAGAAGAATCCTAGAACTATAAGATTATGTGACAGCTTATAGGTCGAACCTCATTAAAAATCTTGCTATGAGAATTTTTTTTTCTTACGGACAAAACTCTAGAGTTCATATGAAGGAAAGTTGTAATATTTATAAGTTGCAAATGATATAAATCTAGCTGATTTTTTTTTTTTGTTTTAATATCATACATTTTACCTAACATTCTTATTCTATCATTTAAAACATTTGCAAAGACTTACAACCATGCTATTAATTTTTTTTTCTCACCATCACTAATTAAATCTCTTTTTTTTTTTTTTTTTTTGACAAAATTAAAATCTCTTTCTTAAAACATATTTTTCTGTAAACTCTCCCTATACCATTTGATTGGGCTGAATCCGATTATTTGATGTTACAATTATTTAAGCATTGTACAGAAAGTTACGAGTCCTAAGAAAGTGAAATAATAAACTACAGTAACAAAAATAAAATAAATAAATTGGAAATTTGGAATCAAGGTATGTTGAATATGCATTTTGGACCGTTTCCATCGAAAATAAAAGAGCCCAATGTAATTTTGGGCTTCTAACAATATGTTAGAAACGAAATCAAACGACCCATTTACCCACAAATACAAGGAAAAGAAGAGCCCAAAAAGAGATTAAGGGTCCGTTTGGTATGACGTGGAATGATAATGGTAATGGGTATCATTGATGGGTCAATTACTTAGGATTATTGATTGCAATGTTATTGATTGGTTATAACACTAACAATGAATATCATGTGAAGTAGGTTGAGTGAGTGGTGTTAATCAATTGCTTACTTCTATTCTCATTATTTGTGTATCAAAATAATAGCTCTGTAGAGTTTCATGATGAAGGAGATGATGAATAACAAAATGGAAAGTTTATTCATAGATCGAAAAGTGAAATCCTCTTTGTTAATATAGAGGAGAAGAAAAGAAGAAGTAACTGTTCTAACTAACTAAATTAAACTTCCTCTGAAGTCAAAATACTTATTGACTGACTTCTAGTCTAATAACAAGTAATAATACTGTATCCTGGAACAACTAATACAGTTTCTCATTACAACTAATACCTTATCTTATAACAACTAGTACCACATATAGAAAATCAAATAAAATACTTTATTTGATCTTGTTACAAAATTATCAAACAATATCAATAGAAGTGATTTTCATTATCAAAACTTCCATTACCCTCAACCAAACCAAACCTAAATAATTTCGCAAAAATAAAAGTGGGAGGAGATATACAATGTCACCTTTGTTTCTTGGATCACTAAATCACAATCTTACTTTTTAATTTGTTAGCAGTCAATGACTTCAAATTCAAGTGTGACCCAAAAAATGTAATTAATTAAAACTCCACCATGTTCATGCAAAAGTACCTAATTGAACAAGATTGACTTATTAAATGCCAATCAAAAAGATTAATTGATTGGCTCTAACGTTAGGCTAAGTTCCACTCATTTTTCTTGCTCTTTTCCCATTCTTTAAGGCTCAAAAGTCAATTTCCTCGACTCGATAACATGATTTGCCAACCAAAACCTTTAAAATCAAGCAAAAATCACACTTTTATTACACCCCTCATATTATTCATCCCCCCCTCTCTCTTCAACAAATAGACTCATCTCCTTCAAAACTCATGTTAATTACTACAACCATGAAGCCAAATAGAGTCCTTGATGGCCCACGATTCATCATATCTTGTTTCTTCGTCATTCTTTTCCTTTGTATTTTAGCCTCAATAAACGAAATCCGATTCGATAGTCTTCTAAAATTCGGGCATTGCGCTTTGTCACACACTCCAGACGACACAACCGCAGAAAAAACGAGTTCTACAACAGCTTTAACATCCCCGTCATCTTCAAACGACATCCGAATACTAATCGGAATCCTAACGCTCCCCGACCACTACCACAAACGCCACTTCCTCCGTCTCATCTACGGAACGCAATCCCCAATCGGGGCCCACGTCGACGTAAAATTAGTTTTTTGCAATCTCACCACCAAAAAGTACTAGTAGCACTAGAGATCATGCGTTACGACGACATAATCATCCTCAATTGCCAAGAAAACATGAACAAAGGTAAAACGTACACATATTTCTCAAGTCTACCCGAAATGTTGCTAAACGACACGACAAACGCACCACATCCGCCTTATCATTATGTCATGAAAGGGGACGATGACATATACTTTCGTTTACAAATTTTGGTCGATTCTTTGCTTCCGTTGCCTAGAGACGACTTGTACTACGGGTACGTCATACCCTGCCCGAGCATGGACCCCTTTGTCCGTTACATGTCGGGTATGGGCTATTTGGTCTCGTGGGACATTGTCGAGTGGCTTAAAGATTCCGATATTCCGAAGAAGCATCTAGAAGGTCCGGAGGACATGGTGTTCGGAGATTGGATCCGGGATGGACACCGTGGGAAGAATAGGTACAACGCGAAATGGTCGATGTACAACTATCCGGAGCCGCACACGGGGTGCACGCACGAATTGTGGCCGGATACTATAGGGGTACATTTGTTGAAAACTCAAGAGAAGTGGATTAAGACGTTGAATTGTTTCAATGTCACAAGAGATTTGAAACCTTCTAAATTGTATCATATACCGTAATGTTATATGTAATTTTTATTAGAGCTATATATGTAATTGTTAATTCTTTCTCTCTATATTTTGAAAAGCCGACTTTGAAAAAAAAAAAAAGTGTTTTTCCATTTTCACTTGAGTTTAGAAATAGGCACCAAGGAGAGTGGCTTTTGTTACTTGCCCATAAGTTTAGTCTGAGACTGACTCGAACTATTTATTTTATACCACTATATAATATTTTGAGTGCAAATTGATGCATAGAAATAATTGAGAAATTTAATTAATTGAGCATATGAAATTTTGATAAAATCTTATATGCACCAGGTGTACCATGCAATCTAATGCAGATATTTTTACTGAAAAGTGCAAGTGAAAACAAGTACACTTTAAAAAAATGAATTTTTTTTTCCAATCAACCTGCGCTTGATGCGTGAAAAAAAAAGAAAAAGAAAAAGAACAATCTACCTTAGGTTTATTTTGATTTTGATGAATCCAATTTTATTCATGAAATTGGATGTAAGGGGGACATTCGGCCCAACAGAAACTAATACAAAAAAATAGGTTATGGGCTCACTTTTGGGCCCAAACAAAAGGCCCAAAGCCACATTCTTGAAAGGTGAAAAACGACAATACATAAATATTGCTCATATCGCAGTTGTGATACTGATACACCAGGCGTCTAAAACCCTGCTCCCCTTTTCGCATCTCTTAAACCCTCGTTCTCTCTCTATCTCTATTCTCTACATATATTCATCCCGAACGGCGTCGTACGGTGGAAGGAATCGCTGCTCGTCGGCGATCATATTTTTCAGCTACAACTTGTAAGAACTTTTATCCGTTCGTAGTTCCTATTCAGTGTGTGTACACCGATTACGAAGCTTCAATTTCATATGACCGAATTTTTCATTGGTTTTCAGTTCATCCTACAGTTCAGTGTAGTGTTCTCTGTTTTTCAATTCAACATAGAAAATGAAATTTTTGATCCTCTATTTTCTGTTATTCGAAGTCATCTATTTTTGTTTCCTTCAGTTAACGTCGTGATTAATGAATGCTAAGAACCTAGTGCTTATAGTTGGAACAATGTTTTGCAGAATTTGACCTGAAGAATACCTGCAAAGGCGATGGACAGCGGTCCAGCTCCATTCTCAGACATTGGTAGGCGTGCAAGAGGTAAACATTGATAGGGTGTATGGAACGTTGGATTGATGTTACATTGCTTGGATTAATGTCATGTTTTAAGCTTTAGTTGGGTAATCTTGTGCCAATTGTTCATTCCATCTTTATCTCTGTATGTTAAATATGCAATACTATATTCATGGTATGCTAAATAAGTGTATATTTACTCTTTCTACAGCATATGTTAGGAGTTTTCAATAAGCTAATGAGCATCTAATTTATCTGATACGTAGTTAGTTTGAGCCATCTGATATCTTTATCATTCTTATTCAAGTTGGAATGTGAAAGAATTTGAACTTCAATATTTATTTTATTCGGTATTACTACATTGTATAATCTGCTTAATCTAAGTCAGAAAAAGAAAAAAAGCTATTAAGCAAAATATGTTGGAATCTGGGCAGTTTCTGAGATATCATGGATACATATATATATATATATATATATATATTTAATTAAGTATGACATTAGAGCCACTTTATGACTTGTCTATCTCACTCATAATAATTGTATAATTCGTATGCTACTGAGGATCACACTCTCGTTCTTTCTTCATGATATCAATCAATAATAGTCCAGGACTAAGCTCCAGAATTTTGTCCCTCCTGTTGACCAGTTAACTAATCTTCTCCTTTGAAGGTTGAAAATTTTCTTCACCTTTTATGTTATGGACTCTTAGTAATTATCATCAAAGAAGCGATAAGCTGTAGATAAGTGACCCAATAAGTTGTACCAAGAGGGGTAAAGGTTAAAGTCACAGCACTTTTCTATTATAACACCTTTTACTGTTTTAGCATCTCTATTCCCAACTAACATGAAAGTTGCGTTATATGTGGAAACTAAACGTAGAGGTATGAAGAACATTTACAGTGTATAGAAATCTCATAAGAAAATCTATTCCACTTAACAATGTTGTGTGGGTTATGTATCTGCATCTTCTAATTACATAAAATAATTTTAGAGGCACTCTCTTTGATGACATGTTACCAAGTGCTCCAATGGTTACCCATTTTGTCGAAACTTAAATTTAGAGTGCTTTAGAATCTGAAACGCTTAGGAAATGTTACTTACCAAATTACTCAATTCTGGAAGATTTCTCTCCAGTTATTTAATGGTATAATTGTTGCATGATTCTGCTTTTTTATGTTGCCATCTTAAAGGCATTCTATGTTGCCATCTTAAAGGCATTCTTACGCCTTCTCTTTTAGATTCTTTTGTTGCTAAGTCTATTTATTCCATGCACTTAATGTTTTTTCTCTATTGTGAATAGTTTTCTGTTCTATTGTATTTGAATGATTATTGTCTGATTGAATATGTTTATATTTAGAATTTGATTAGACAATGAATAAAAAAGATTTTACTGAATGGTCAGACTCATTAATACTTTAATAGCTGTTGGATATGCAGAGGAATTTAGAATCCCATCCATTAAGTTTTTCTTATTTAATTATGAATCCATCCTTTTATTGTTTTCTTTCTGACGGGAAGTTGTAGAAAAGTGATGTCTTCTAAATATGTATGAATACCTACTGCGTGTGTGTGATGATCCATCTAATTACACACCTTACTCAGTAACAAGCTCTATGCCTATGGTTTTAAATCCTTATTTCTGTGTGCAGATCTTTTGACCAAAGATTACAATTATGATCAGAAGTTCTCTCTCTCATTTCCCAGTTCGACTGGAATGGTATAAAATGCTCTAAAATTGGTGTAGAAATTATTTATATCTTAAACTGTATCAAACTGTTTTGACCGCTTGTTTATCCTTCAACAGCGTCTTACAGCTACTGGTGTAAAAAAGGATCAAATATTTACTGGTGACCTGAGTACACAGTATAAAAGTGAAAAGGCAACTGTCGACGTGAGGGTGGATACATATTCTAATGTAAGGTCAAAAACTTCCGTTAGAATTATGGCAATTGCAATAGCTCCATAGTTTATTTTTTGGATAGTTAATGAACTCAATTTAAGGAATTCTCTTCCACTCTTAGTAAACGATGATAAAAAATTCTCGTCTATCAATGTGCTGCAAGAAGTTTCTAAGGCATTCCTTTACAGGTTTCCACAAAGGTGACTTACGACGTGTTGCCTGGAACAAAAGCAGCGATTAGCTTCAGCGTTCCTGATCAGAAGTCTGGAAAGGTAATTCCCCAGCAATTTCACCATGCTAAAAAAAGGGATCTTATTTGCTGAATTTGCTGAATTGATTAGTTATTAATTTCAAAGTTGAGAATTTATTTTGTTGTATACATGATCACCTATGCTTTTACATTGTGTTCGTTGTCAGCTTGATGTACATTACCTTAATCATCATGTGGCCATCAATTCCAGCATTGGCCTCAACCCTGCCCCTCTTTTAGAGATTGCTGGAGCCATTGGTTCCAAAGATGTTGCTATTGGTGGTGAAATTGGATTTGACACCACTTCGTCTTCTTTTACCAAGTTGAATGCTGGAATAAGCTTTAATCAGCCAGACTTTTCCGCAGCCCTTATGCTGTACGTAATCTCCCTTGTTAATGTTCCAGTTGCGTCTGTGCACGATACTGATATCTTGTTCCTTTGACATACAGGACGGACAGGGGACAAACATTGAAAGCTTCTTACATTCATACCATAAATCCAGTCACAGGCATGGAGGTTGCAGCAGAAATGATACACAGATTATCCAGTTTGGACAACAGTTTCAGCATCGGAAGTATTCACAAGGTTGATCCAAAAACCTTGGTGAAAACCAGATTCTCCGACAACGGGAAGGTTGCTATCCTTAGCCAGCGGGAATGGAGGCCTAAATCCCTAGTAACTGTTTCAGCAGAGTATGATACCAAGGCCATCAGTGTGGGACCCAAGCTTGGCCTCGCCATTGCCCTCAGCCCCTAATTAATACACTTTAGATTATGATACATCATTTGTGTTGGAATCTGGGAAATATCATAGAATTTGATTCAAAAGTTTAGATAATTTTTTGGGGCTATTTCACTGTGGGGGTATAAAAACTCCTTTGTTTAAACTTTGGTATTACATAGTTTTTGTTTTTGATGCTTTGTCAGGTGTAAAATATTATCTATTAAAGCATGTAAACATATTTATTTGTACCAATAATTATTTATTTGATGCTTTGTCAAGTAAAATAATATCTATTTATGAGATGGATCTTCATCTTGTGTTTAGGTTGTGTTTTGGTTTAAATTATGGTTGGATTGAAATTCCATAAATCGTAATAAAACGAGGTTTTTGAGATTAGTTCGTGAAATTGCCTCCTACAAGATTTTTTTTTCTTTCCATTACTATCTGTTACGGTTAGTTGTGCGTTTAAAATGGACACCATGTCTTGTTCGAAGAAATTAAAAAAGAAAAAGGAAAATTCTAAATCCTAATAATAAAATAAAACCCCTCTTTTAGCTTCAAGTCCACCCATAGTCACCGACGAATCTGCCGCCGTGATTCAGCTGCGAAACACGCAAATCCACCGCTAAAACCGCGCACAATGTCGTACAGCGACACGGTCCCGCTCCACCCGAGCTCCCAATCGGACATCGACGAGATCGAGAACCTAATCCACTCCAACCCCTCGTCCGTCCTCCCCGCCCGCCCACCGTCCCCTCCACACGCCTCCATCCCGATATCCTCAGCGCCGCCGCCGCCACCGTCCTTCATCCCCTCCAATCTCCCCCCGCCATCCTCCCCCAAACCTACCCCCTCCGTAGCACCCGCCACCCCTGCTCCGCCTCCACGCGGATCCACCAGCGGCGGCGGCAGTATTGCGGGCTCAGGGTTCGGGTCGCTCCCAAATACTCTGACGGAGCCTGTTTGGGATACTGTTAAGAGGGATTTGTCGAGGATCGTTAGCAATTTGAAGCTGGTTGTTTTCCCCAATCCGTATAGGGAGGATCCAGGGAAGGCGTTGAGGGATTGGGATCTGTGGGGGCCTTTTTTCTTCATTGTTTTCCTTGGCCTCGTTCTCTCGTGGTCTGCTTCTGTTAAGAAGGTACGCTGGAAATTATTTATTTCAAGATGCATTTGATTGTATGTTTGTTTTGTGATCCTGATCATTTATGCACAATTAAGCCTTGGGAAATTGTTTAGATATTAGAGTATCAAGTAGAAGAGAAATGTATGTCTGCAGTATGAGAATTTTGTAGATTCTATTTTTAGAAGATTAGGATTAGGATGGATTGCTTTAGATTGCCAATTGGTTTTATTCTATATGTTTTCTTGCAAAAATGTGGTGTTAATGTAGTGGTGACAATACTTGTGGCTGCTGGTCGATTATGTTTTGGAAATAGAACGTATCAGAGGAAATTATGATTGCAAGTAAAATTGGGATTGATATACTAGAAACATTTCGAAAAAAAGTTTTTTTCACTGGTTATAATCCTTTTTCATCTAGATTGATTGATAGAGGTGTTTGACTTGAGATAGAAACTATAATTAACTGAATCAAAATAAGTTTCTTAGGTAAGTAATTTGGATATAGAACTTGATTAGTGTATTTATGGTGCAAATGTGGGTTAGACTCTTCATGGTTGCGTGGAAACTGATGCTTACTTTGTTCCTGGTATATATAAATACAAGTATATATATCTATTTTGCTATTTATTCATACTTCTGGTTTATTTGCATTTTTTGAGTTACAGCTTTTCCACTTTCACTAGTTTCTGAAAAATGTGTGTTCATTAGTTGTTTGGTGTGCTAGTTGTGTTGATACCAACACAACTTCTTATGTTCTTTCTTTGAACTTTTTTATAGTTTTATGTCACATGTACGTAGGTTATTTGCTTTCATTGATCTGATTAAGTTAATGTGATTTTAGAGTTAAAATACAGTAAATGCAGTAAGACTAATAACTTTTTAAATGGATCCAACTCTGTCTTGTTGTAGTTCCTTCTACAACATATACGCATTCCTTTCTTGTCTTTAGTAGTATGAAGACAATATATATTAATTACCTTTTTTTCTATTAACTCAACAGCTATTAAGTTAGCTTCATATTGTGTCCATTTACACTTAATTATCAATGATTTATTTCAAATTTCTTTAACTTTCTCTTGTCCTTTTTTTTCTTGGGAAAAGTTTCACAGGGCATGTTACTCATCCTGACTTGTCCCACAGTTGGCCATACGATCATTAGTACACTGCTTTATACATAGTTATAGTACATTGGCCAACAGCCAACTGATGAGCCTATATTTTAACAGCTAACTATTACTGTAACAGAGTTATTAGCAAATAGAGCCCACATCCTAAAACCCAAACAACACATTGTGATTTGAGTCGCAGTTTCTACAGAGTGGGCTTGTATTATAGATCTGCAATCGTGGCATAGTGTTTGATGTTTTCACTTTTCATTTATACCCATCTTTTATGATTTGCTGCATAATAGTGGATTTGATGTTTTGCGGTTATGCCTTGCTAGACATTGTAATGCTCCTTGTGCAGATTTTGAATTGAATTATCAACCAAAGCCTTCTAGAACTAAGAAAAGAAAATGAATGTTACTTTCATAAGTTATGTTTGGTTAAGTCATTCAAATATTGAACTTGAAGTCCAATTGCTGATATTCAAATGTTTTATCATGCCCATCTCGAGCCCTTGTTTATTAAAATCCTCTCTCCGTCCCACAAAGATAGATTTGCTTTCTATTTTCATCTATCCCACAAAGATAGAACAGTTACTATATTTAAGGTATGATTTAATTTTTATTTCCATTTTGCCCCTACTTATGTGTCTTGTTATTTCCAAATCAATATCTAGGTGCAAGTAATTTTCGTGGGGAACGGGTAGAAATAAGGACAAAATGGAAACACAAAGCGAAAACTTAATGTTCTAACTTTAATAACTTCCATTTCTTAATTTGTGTGAAAAAACTTGTAAGCCTATAATGAGACGGAGGGAGTATTAAGACTTCATGCCTATCTCGAGCAGGTCTGTTTTGACTAACTATTTTTTTCCAATACTTTGTATTATCTTGCAGTCTGAAGTTTTCGCTGTCTCATTTGCCCTGCTCGCAGCTGGTGCTATAATTCTGACCTTAAATGTGTTGCTACTGGTAACTCTCTCTTTCTTCGATAAAATAAAAATAAAAAAACTCTCTAACACACACATAGTTGTCCGGTTTTTGTGACCATATTAGTTCAAGGCAAAAACTTCTATGCACCAGTTGCACCGGGTAGCTGGTGAAAATTTGACCAAGGCTTGACTTGTTCACAAAACAAAAAACCGAAATATATAATGAGTATTCGTTTGTAGGCTAAACAACATTAGTACTTTTTCAATGTACAAATAATACTTTTCATTATATGACGTGATACTTTTCATCAAATGAACTTATAATTTCGACCGTTCTTTTCTATGATTCAAGGAAAAAAAAACTATTTGGTTCAACTTTCTTAGTCAAAAAAATTGATTTAAAATTGCACCAGTGGCACAACAAAGTTAAAAATTCAAATATAACTGTGGCATTTTTACAAATGACAAGGTTTTTCACCTTTAGCGTGTGTGTTTGTAGGGTGGGCACATCATTTTCTTCCAGAGCTTAAGTCTTCTCGGTTACTGTTTATTCCCGCTGGATATCGGTGCGTTGATTTGCATGTTAAAGGACAACTTGATCGTCAAAGTGGTGGTGGTTGGGGTGACGTTAGCATGGAGCTCGTGGGCTGCGTATCCGTTCATGAGTAGCGCCGTTAACCCCAGGAGGAAAGCCCTAGCTCTTTATCCCGTCTTGCTTATGTACGTCTCCATTGGTTTCCTCATCATCGCCACCAACTGATAAAGAGCAATGCCTGTTATTATAACACTTGATGCATCAATGGACTGGTTGTTAATTGTTGATTGTGTCGATTCCTATGAAAATTTTGTCGCATTGGACTTTCTGTGGAATTGGGTTGTTTAACTTGTATGTATTATAATATTCTTTTGTGATTTTTATGATGCCTGTATGCTGATGGAATTTACGAAAATATGTAATTTTAGGATACACACTATCAAGATTTAAAATATACTTTGAATTAATTGAAATGTCGATGAAATTATGCTGATAATTTATGGTTTATACATGTGACAAGTACTGAAAATATATGAATGAAGTATCGAAAATTTCTAAATCTTTGTTGCAAAATATATGTATTTATTTAGGATAATAATACTTTAAAGTTTTGTTTGTGAATAACTGGGTCTTGCAAATGGGCCTATATTTGTTGCACGCACTACTACACATGGACTCAATATTTACATGGGCTTTGCCTTTGGTGGAAGGCAAACAGAGACTATGAGAGTTTTATGTATTTCCAAAAGGTATCTTGTAGGGTTACAGTCAGTTAATCTGAACCATTAGATTTAAAATCTAAAGGCTTAAAATTAAGGACTTGTTACCTATTGTACTAAGCGTCGTACTAACCATCGTTCTACATCTCGTACTAACCATCGTATTGTATCGTACTATCGCACTATTATAATAAAAATAATAATTTTAAAATTATTATTATAAATTTATAAGTTTATCTTTACTTAATTTACAATTAAAAAAATAATTTAATTTGAAATCATTAAAATTATTAATTATCTAGGATTAAATTCAAAGATTTATTCTTTCCTGCAAATTATTGTCGTCTTCCTTTTCCCCATCCTTAGCGCGCCGACGTGAAATTTGACAAGAAATTCATTTGATTCAAATAACGATGAATTACAGATAAACAGAATGCAAATCCCGCGAAGAAGAATTAAAACCATAATCCAAATTAATTGTGTTAAAACTTAAAACATATCTAAATTTGATTGAATTCTTATCAAGTGAATCACAAAAGCATCAAATTTCATAAATCGGAATCAATATTCATGATTTACAGGACCTCTAATGGTGGTTGTTGGTTCTTAAGTTTTCAAATATTGAGTTTTGTAATTTTTGTAGATTCAACATTTCATTGATCTCTAATTAATTTCCATAATTTCTAATATGAATTTTCACAAAAATTAACAAAGACATTGAAATTATTGTACAATGAAATCAATTGGGGGTGGTGAAGGGATATAATTTTGTTTGGTTATTAGTCTATTATTATAAAAAGAAAAGATTAGGAAAATCTTAATTGATTTCATAGTAATAATCCATAAAAATTAGTTGATTGAATGATGGGTGGCTTGCTACGCCACATATATATATAAAAAAACTTATGTAAATCTGGTTCATGCTATGAACTCGGGTCAAATCTGACTTATATAATACAAATGAGTCAAATATATACCATTTGAGTTCATTTGTTTTCGCAGATATCCTCCTTCCCCCTTCCCATGTCCTCCCTCAACATCACCGGTTCTCTCCGACTTCACCTCCCTCCTCGCCACAACCGTCGTCGTCGCCGTTCTCATGACCAAGAACATTCACAAACCATTCAAACTATAGAAACCTGCTGCAATTTGCACATGTTGTGCACATAAATAATCTTTCCTGCCACGTGCTCGCACGACGAACACGTGGACCAGTAAAACAAAGGTGTCCGCTAGCCCACCAGACAAGTGCTCACCAGTTGGATACACATCCCGCTCATCCATCTGTGCTCGCCAGGAGCACGCCAGTTTAGCCGACCAGAGGGTGCTGGGCGCCAGAAGCCATCATACTGCAAAAAATATGCTCTCCCGGCAACCCAATGACCACTCACCAAGATAGACAAACAAGGGTAGTGGTCGAACGGAAAACCAAACGAACAGAGAAGGAAAGACGGAAAATCAGACGAACAGAGAAGGAAAGACGAAGCCCAGACGAACAGAGAAGGAAAGACATGCTCGCCTCCGAAGGCGAATATGCGACAAGAATCAAGGCACATGGCCTACAACAATGTTTTCCAGGCAAGCAAAGCGACTTATCGGGGAGCGAGCACACATACGTGGTTGACAGAGATCCGAGAGAGTGGAGAGCAGAAGAGTGTGCTCACCCCCTAGGACGAGCACAGAATCAAGAGAATGGCGTTTGACTTACGATCGCACTTACTCAACGACCACAAGGGTCGGGCCTCGTGAGTACGGACCACAACCAAGCGAGCACAAGAATCGGGTCACCCACGACGCCACCATTACCACCTGGATGACAAGGCGGAAACTTCTCGAGCAAGTAAAGACAAATGTCAACCAAAGAAGCACGAACAGAAAACGTGGCAACACCACATAGATTAGTGCATGTTAAGAAATCGCCAGCTCGTGCTAAGCCAGGACACCACCAGCTCAAGCCAGGACACCATCAACTTATCCAAATCCTATAAATAGGCCCCAAAAGAACAAAAGAAGGGTTCATAAATTTTCCTAAGATAGCTCTTGTATCAACTCTCCCTCCCACATAACCATTGTGCTCGTCACTAACACATTGTGTTCGACGCACTCCCCAAACCATAAATAATATAATCCTAGCTTGGTACGCCCCCAGACGTAGTCAACTTTGACGAACTGGGTCATCAAATCCTTGTTGTCATCCTACATACAGATGTGCTCGTCATACACACACACACAGTGTTTGACACATCATTATTTTGTTTGTTAAGTCGTAACACACATCGCCACATCATATTTTCCACGCAACATGACTTACAACAGCACACACACCAAATCTTACCTACAATTTATAGATGATTTTTTATCTGTTTATCTAGTGATTCATCTTCGTCCAGTAAGGAGAATCATGGACAAGGCTATCAACATGCACATCCATCGTTAGAACTTGGGGGGTTAGCGTCTCTGGTTTGATTGTTTTCGTTGTTTCTCATGGCGTTATTTACTGAGCTAGAAAGCGCATTGGAGAAGACAGGGTTTTTAGTTTGATCTGAACGCAATCCTTGTCCAAATGCATTAGAAGATACAGGGATCTGGGAGTGAGTTGATTGTGTTGCACTTTGAGATTGTTGCTGAGGGTAGAATGGCAGGGATGATTGAAGATCTTCGGTACCATAATCGAGTTCATTCAGCAGAAATGAGAGTTTTTCTAAATAATAGTGATAGTTTTAAATAATAACAATGATAGTTTTATAGCACAACAATGAGAGTTTTATAGAATAACAGTGATTGTTTCATAATAGTGAAAGTTTTATAGAATAACAGTGATAGTTTTATAGCATAACAGTGAGAGTTTTGTAGAATAATAGTGAGAATTTTATAGAATAACAATGGTAGTTTTATAACATAACAGTGAGAGTTTTATAGAATAACAGTGAGAATTTTATAACGTAACAATGAGAGTTTTATAGAATAACAGTGATAGTTTATACATAACAATGCGAGTTCTAATAGAATAACAGTGATAGATAAATTGAGGGCGAAAATTTGGGTCAACTCATCCCTCAAAATGAGTCATATTGAATTAGAGTACATAGTAAGAACCTGATTCACATGAGTGTTACTCACATATATATGGGTTGATTTGGTCCTATTTGACCTGTTATACGGAGTCCAAATTTAATTTTAAAAGAGGATAAATTAGTAAATCACAAAATATAATTTAAAACATTATTTTAAAATAATATGTTAGTACAATAGATAACAAGTCAGTGCGATAGAGCGCGATGACACGTGAAACGATTTTAAATTCTGACTATCAATAGTCAATACGACACCCTGATTGATATAAGAAGCTCTCATGTTGTAATGTATTGATGAGGTATAATAGTTAAAATAAAAATAAAAAAGTTAAAATATAATGTATATTTGTTTGTTTCCCTTGTTTTTTAGGAAAATATAAATTGAAATCTTCAATGAAAAATGTCAAAATGTGGAATAAGGCTAAATATCATATGCACTAGGTGCAACATGCATTTTATAGTATATTTTAAAATCATTCAAGTTATTTCACTAAAATATATAATTTATTTATAGTAAATCATATAATTATATTAATATATAAAATAAATTGTATTGTACAACTGATGGGCATGAGAAGTGAGAACGACTCGTGATTCACAGAGTTAATTGCAAGAAAAGATCCAATGGGCAAATACCGAAGCTAATAAGAATACAACCACAAGAAATACGGGTACATGTATTAGTCAGAAGTCAGACTTATCTTCTGTAGCCTGTTTATTGGAGTATAATTTATACGTGCATTCTTTTGACTCGCTCTTTGAAATTTTTATAATATTTGTTCTTTTTAGAGGTTTTGTTGCGTCTTAATGAAATGAACTGAATCGAACATATAATAACTCAAGAGTATTTAATAATTAATCGATTCGAATAAGGTTTTGTTGAATTGAATTTGAGTAGTTTAATATCGTTGCTTATATATATATATATATAACTTATTAATTGTGTATTTAAACTTTTTAAACTTATTACTTGATGTTTATATTGACTGAACTTTTATTCAACTATTATTAAATCTTGACTGCGTTCATAAGAGGCTGCCTTGTGACACTTTGTTTAGAATAACGTACAAGTCATATTAAAATTTGCAACAGAAACGAAATTTCAGAACTGAAACCAAAACGAATGGTCCTGCAGCAATATGGGCCCTTGTATAAGAACCTTAGTACTAGTAGTTGTTTATATGGAAAAAACGTGTTCTTTAAGCGTTTTGATAATTTAAAATAATAATAAGAAAAATATTTTCTATTCATTTTTTAAAAAATGACCCTAATATCCTTATTCCAAAAAAAAAATTCACCCCAAATCGAACTTGAAGATAAATGATCTCAAAAGAAGGTAAAAAAATTTATCACACATTTTATTATTATGAAAATGGGTAAGTTTTCATATTCTCATTTGTATATAAATTCTTAGACAATTGTATATTTTAGAGGTTTTGAATTCAAATACCTATATTTTTATCGAGTAACTCAACATAAATGTATATCTGCTTAAAATATAATTATAAAGTCGGGCGAGTACAAAGCAAAATAGTTCTCCCGATAACCAATCGTTCAAAAAATCGGTTAAAAGTATAAAATCCACATATTTATGATTAAGTATACATAAATCTACACGTGTTTCATTAATTGCATAAAATTATTTTATGTTTTAATTGTGCAAGGAGAAAGAAGTTAGTTTTTACGGGCAATACTAATAGTAGTGTATGATGTACAAAGTGCATATAATATTTTGTCCTTGGTCAGATAACACTAAAGACATAAAATTAAAATGTAAATTTACATAATTGTCATCTATATAAACAAACAATCATGCTTAGGACACAAACAAAAAGACATCGAAACAAAATTTGTACATATCAAATGTCTCAAGAAATGGATGGTATAAATTATGTGCATACTTCTATCAAACAAAGGTGGTTTATATTAATATAAAATAAATGAAATTTCGTGCATATTTTTATTAAATATATAAAAAAAATATGCATTTAATAAAACATGAAGTGGTTATATGCATACTATTATTAAATATAGGGAAATTTTATGAATTTAATGAAATATACATGAATTTTTTACTTATATTTTCAGTTTTATGAAACGGGGAAAGTCATGTATTTTACCTTTGAAAGTTGTAGTAAGACTGCTTCATGAAGTAATTATACTTTAATTTCCAAATGAAATGATAATTTTTTTTCTTAAGTAAATAGTGTAACTTTTAAGTTAAAAGGAGTGTATGTGTACATATCTTTTATCACATTTAAGTTTAAAAGGAGTAATTCTTTTATCATATAAAATAATTAATTTTACAATTTTGTACACGTTTGAACTTTTTTCTATAAATGATAATAAAGTATATTTTATTTATTTATATCCTCAAATATCTTAATATTATTTTCTTTGTTATTACTTTTTTCACATGAACGTTAATTTTATCTACTTTAATTTATACAAATGATATCATTTTATCCTTTAACCACAATAAAAATATAACAGTATATATCTTTTTTAATATGAATAAATATTTTTTTTTAAAATCATGTAAAAATTAAATATTCAGATAAAAAAAAGAACAGGGTAGAATACAATATATTTTAATATATTGTGTGATACAATACCATGTTGTGTTTTAATAGAGTTTTGTCTTCACATTGTGGTGGCGTGAAGAGAAGTCCCCAACAATTCATTTTTGAATCTGTGTGGAACAATTATTTTTTAAAATTATTATGAAGATTTGTCCCGAAAGAAGGACCTCTCGGAGATTGAGGCCAACCAAATAGGTCGGATTCCTCTCAAATGAATAAATCTTCGAGAAAAAGATTTGAAAATAAATAATTTTGAAAGTTATTTTAAGTGTTTAAAAACACAATCTGAATATTGAGAAGCCAACCAATTATAGGCCCGAATCCTCAAAAAAAAATAAAAAATAGCACTGCATGTAATTAAAAAAAAAAAAAGGCATTGCATGAATCGAGGCAAAAGAGCGACCACATATATATCATACGTACATGATTCTAGATGCATATGCATGTGCTATTGATAGCTTCCAATGTACCTAGCTACATCTGTTTTTTTCCCAGAAACAGCAGTGTACTAAATTTTCACAGGCCTATGGATGGTAAAATAAAACAGAGATGGCATTCTGACTTCTCTAATTTTTCAAATAGTATTTCCGAATAATACGGCTATTATAAATTTATAATCATGTCTCATGTCCCCATGCAATTTCGAAATAATAAATTTATTATATCAAAAGAAAAAAAGATAAAAAATCAATTTATAATTTTATTTTTTATTATGCTTAAGTTGGTCTAATGTAAAATAGTCACGGAACAATTAAGTTTCAACTCTCTCTTTATACCTTTAAAAAAAAAACACTCTCTTTATAATATGACAACTTATACTTTTGAAGAAACAACATATACTAACGAACAACATATACTAGACATAGTTTTTGTTAGTAAAATTAAATAAATAAATTAATTTTATATTTTTTTATAAATTTGAACTTTTAAATGAAACATAGTTTTTTTATGGTATCAGAATCTTCAGGCTCACGTCCAAATCTTGTATTCTATTTTCTAAAAACAACTTCACTCATATTAAATTATCCACTCGATGAACTTCTCAATGATAAAGTATGCAAATTAAATCCACGAGTAAGGGGTAATATTAAAAAAATTAGATAAACGAATTAATTACATATTTTTTTAAATATTTTAAATTTTTAGATAAAACAAAATTCTTTCAGCCTCGAAGAAACAACAGAAATAACATACACAAAAAATGTAAATTAATTACGTGATAAATTTATTTTACACAAAACTATGCCATTATGGTATATTTGTTTTTCACACTTTTTGGCTAGCTGTTAGTCCAGTCTTGGCTAATGGCTATTTTAATTATTAATAATAAAAAAGGAATTATAGCATATGGTTATCCGACATATGTGACACAATATATTACACCATCCGTCACAACATTATCGCAACATTTATCTTATTGGGATATCCCAACATTACTGCAACACTCCTAAAAATAAAATAAATATAATATTAATACACTCATAACACCCTTATTTTATTCCACTCAAATCCACTTTATTCCACTTTTCTTGGTTTGCGGTTCAATTTCTATATTGCAATAATTCTGGAACGGATGGAGCAGTATCAAGTAAAATTTAAATATCGTTCGATTCATTCAATCATTTCCTTCGTTTTTTTTTCAAGATCGCGGTTTGCCTCGTCGTAAACAAAGAAATTAAACTACTTTAGTAGAAAGTACAGTACATCATTATTTAATCTTCCAATCATATTATTCTCGTGATTCAATTCTTTACCTCATTAAATATCCTGATTTACCTCTCAAAACTCAAAAGAAACAAAAGGAAACAACTTTATCAGAAATTTTAATTACATCGTTCTTCGTCAGGGACGGATCAGGATTTCGCTCCAAGGGAGACGAAATTTTTCATTGGGTAAGGGTGGCGAATCCCAACGAGGGCGAAATGATAAATTTTAATAATTTTAAAGTATAAATTTCAAATTTTTGACATAAATAGTACAAAAATTTTCAATTCCAAAGAGGACGACTGCCCCCGGGCGTCCCCCCTAGATCCATCCCTGTTCTTCGTTCTGATGGAGTTTCCTTCTTATTTAGTTAAAAGAATTGCAAAAACAACATTATTTTTTTGCTACTCACTTCGAGGATCGACCTTATGATTTTTGGTAGGACAAGCATTGAATATATAAATTGTTGCAAATAAATGATATCCAACAAATTCGTAGGCAAAAGTCGAGAGTTGCCCGAGATCGGAGATATTGCCGGAAATTTTAATTTTAATTTTTTCAACAATTTATAAGAACCTATCATTCATATTTTGAAATTTATAAGAACCTATCATTCATACATATAAAATTTATTTTTGCGAAATTGTGAAATCGAATTGTATAGAACATTTGCAGATAAAACTGAGGAATTCTAATGGATTGAACAATCATGCTAATAACTTGTCGTAAAATATAAGAACAAGAACATAGAATGACTCAAGAATACGCGAATTTATTAACCAAATTCATCAGAATAATTATATTTGAGGGCAACTTAGCTAGGAGTGTTTCCCTATTCTCTATAATCTCTCTTCCTCGCAATTCAATATGAAGGCCTATATGTAAGATAAGAATTGAGTTTAATCCCTATAAATTCTAGAGTCCTAAAACTCATAAATATCCACAATATCAATATATTTATAATAGTATTTGTCTTAATTAAACTGTCTACCTTAACTATCTGACACTGCATCCATCAATGTTTCACTGTTCAGCCTCACTATAACAAATTTAATCATTCAAAAAAAAAAAAAACCCCAAATTAATCGTACCCCCACTATCACTATGGATACTGTTTTTGAGGCTAAGAAATGTTTCAATTTGAGAATCCATGGCTGACAATTCTCTTTTAATAATTTTATTTTTTTCATATATATATATATATATAATTTTGAGATTGTAATTTTTTATAATATTCATTATTGAGTAATACTCATATGAACCAAGTTTACACATGAATTATGTCACTGTTATGTGTAAAAACTATCACTGTTAAGTACAAAAACTTTCACTATTTATTATATACATAACAGTGATAGTTTTTGTATGTAACAATAATACTTAAATAATCGAATTCATAACATGAACAAGGTCTATACAAATTTTTATCTTCATTATTTGTATAAATTATTTGTACCATGCTAGCATAAGTGTTTTATGCATGTAATATTTTTTTTGATAAGAGAAATTCAATAAAATGAAATGGCAGGCACAAGAAGTGCCCTTAAAAGAGTTACAGAGATTTGCATCAGAGTTTATCAACTGGGAACCAACTAGCAATCAAGCACTAGTCTAGGATGCACTAACCACTCATTAAAAGATTGATTGCTTGGAATACAGAATTTTGCCGAATATCAACTCCACAATCTACCCTTTATCTCTTCTATAATTCTCTCCACTTCAAAAATCTTTTGGTTAAAAATCAAGTTGTTTCTTCCTTTTCAAATGACCCAACCAACACAAATCCACAAACTAATTGCAAGAGTTTCCCTTTCTTTCCAGTAAGGAACTCCGAGTGAGACAAAAATTGCTTAACTATCTGATTTTGCAAGACCATAGGAATCACAAACCAATCATAACACGCGTACCAGATTTTGGAAGTAACTTTGCAGCCCAGAAATAGATGTGTGGCTGTTTCCGGATATTCGTTACAAAGAGGGCACCGAATGTCGCTATTTTGTGGGAGAATATTTCTAAACAAAAGGTTGAGTTTGGTTGGAAGCTTATCTTGAAGTAACCTACAAGTCATCGCTGAAGCTTTGATAGGAGAGATCTTGCACCATATCTTGTTGAGGACTCTCCCACCATCCACGACAGCCTGCGAGATAGACACGGGGCTGCATAATGAATCATACGCCTTCTTTGTCTTGAATATGCCGTCTTTAGAGAGACTCCATTTCCATGAATCCACCATATTTTCTTTTAAAAGGAACCTGTTAAGGAAACATTCAAACTTATTAATAGCAGCTAAATCACGATCCAACAGGGCTCTACGCCAATTCAAAACCCACTTTCAACTTCCATTCTCCCACACCCCCATCTCACTCACCACCACCTCCCTCGACGCACTCAAGTGAAACAACCTCGGGAACCTAGTTTTTAGTGAACTCCTACCCCCCCAAAGACCCTCCCAAAACTTAATGTTATTCCCATTTCCTACACATCTCTCTAAGTATCCCCACATCCGCTTTCCTCCCTCTCCCGATACATTCTCTAACACTTTTTTCCACCAATACGACCCCCTATCTAGACTACCCGAATATACAATGCCCGACTCCCCCACCTCTAAATTCCGTACAAGGACTTCAACACCCTCACCCACAAGCTATCCCCCTCAACCAAATATCTCCAAACCCACTTTCCTAGTAAGACTCTATTAAACTTTCCCAAATCCCTCACCCCAAGTCCCCCCAATTCTTTTGAGTTACAAATTTTATCTCAACTCACCCAACACATCTTTGAATTGTTTTTCACTCAGCCATGTCCCTCAGCCTGGAATTTTCAATATTCAAGCCCAGAATGCTACATTTGTTGTAGTTTATCTTTAATCCGGAAAGAAGTTCAAAGTTTCGCAGGATTCTTCTCATCACCACAGCATTCTGCAGGCTTCCGGCACCAATGAATATCGTATCATCCGCTTATTGAAGATGGGAGATACGCACCTTGTCGTTACCGATCTCGGCTGCTTCGAATAGGTTAACTTCAGTGGCTTTCGAAACCAGCATGCTTAGTCCCTCGACTACCAATAAGTAGAGGAAATGAGAGAGTGGATCGCCTTGTCTTAAACCTCTGTGGAGTTTGAATTGTCCTGAAGGACTTCCGTTGACTAGAACCGAGGCGTGAGCACTAGAGATACATTCTTTCATCCACAATCTCCATTTTTCACAGAAGTTGAAGCCTGCAAGCATGGTATCCAGAAATTTCCAATCCACCGAATCATATGCCTTAGCGAAGTCAATTTTGAAGAACACCCTTTCAATTTTTTTCCTCTTTGCTTCATCTATCGACTCGTTCATTAGACGTCCGTCTTTAATTCTCCGTCTCCGTCTTCGTTCACGATCCGGTTATAATTTATTTATGAAAAATAAATAAACCTAGATCTAGACTAGTCTATTACATTGAACAAATCAAACAAATCCTAATCTACTCGTGGATTTTCTCACGAGGCAAAACGAATCCGAACGAATCGAATTAAAAACCAACAATTTATTTGCATGTAAATAAGCACATTAAAATACCATGACAATTGGATACCTGCAAAACAAATCTAACAGTTCTACTATCCAATTTCAATTTTAATGAACAACAATTTAAATTACAGTTTAAAAGATCAGAGCCCGAACCAGGGCTCTGATACCAGTTGTTGGGATAACATATGTCAGGATCTATCGGGATGACCTCATAAACACAAATTTAAATTAACAATTATTACTACCATGAATTTACCTAAGTGAATTCAAATAATAATTCATCCAACAACAACATGCAAATAATATTCACGTAAAATATCCTAGCATGCGGAATTTCTAGGAGTTTACGTAAACGTACCCGTTGGAGAGACGATCTGAGACAGATAGGATCAAGTATCTGGATACCCACCAAAAGTCCTTCTCAAGTATTCCCAAGTCCTCGTCCAATAACTCCGGTGGAAGGTCCTCCAATGAACGATTTATAAAATAAGGAAAATAAAAAATATTGTTGCACCACCTTTGTGGATTTCTAATATTTTCAACACATGGAACACTAGTTGGGAATGAAAAATTCATCCCTCATTTATAAACTAAGGGGGTTCGAAAATTTGGAGCATAATTAGGGCTAGGAAAGATCTTTTCTTGATCTTCAAGAAATTTTGAATATATCCAGTATATTCTTCTTTCCATGTGTATTTTTTCTCAAAAATCTCACACCCTCAATATGACCTAAATTTTCGAAAATTAAGAATAAAGAATTTCAAGATTGGATCATTCTTGAATTTATGAGATATTCTTGTACTCCAAGAATACATATCTTCCATAAAATCTTTCCAAGAAAATCAAGAAAATCTTTCTTCCCTTTCTCATGCAAGATTTTCGAAAATTCCCTATTAAAGAAGCCAAGTGGGAGTTTTCTTGAATTTATGGGATAATCTTATATTCCAAGAATACATTATCTCCTTTCCATAAAATCTTTTCAAGAAAATTCTTCTCCCTCTTTTCTTTAATATTTTCAAAAATAATAGGAAATATTGCAACAATAAATTTATTTTATTTTAAACAGCTTTTATTTATTGGACTATTATTTGGGCTACTTGAGGGGCCTTTAGGAGAATTAAGATGGACCTTCCAATGGACTTTTGAATTCCAATATTGAGCCACAATATAATTCAGCCCATTAATATTAATTAATACCACTATATAATTAATATTGCACTATCCAATCTTAACCCATATTACGAGAATATGGCTCCCGATTATTATTTCCCGTGTTTAACATTATTTAGTCCATTAATTAATTAAGCCACTGAAAAGCTTTATATTAATTAATATCTTTATCCTTGAAGTAAGGACAACCCAACTTTATTATCCATACCGGAAAATTAATTCCACTTGCAAGATTTGGTATGATAAAGGTTTCGGGCCCACCAAGGGGATCAATCAAGCAAGACTTTTGCAAGCACACGATTCTCTGTATTAATTTAGCAACTGTCGTGCAATTAATATTATTGTTCAAGATATAGGGTATCGAAGTTGCAATGATTCTCTTCCTATTTATAAGTCAAAGCAAAACCAATAATCACACACAGTCCTTATTAAGTGACAGAGATTAAGAAATCAACAACCACTGAGGTCTAACTCTTCATCCCTTAAGTCAGTGCGAATGAGTTTATCCTCTCTGTAGGTCCGCTTTAGCGCATCGAATGCACTAGTGTAATCTCTTGGTCAAGACAAGTCGATCTGAGCCTTACACATCAACTTCTACCAATAGATTGTTCGGATCTAACTAAGTTGTGAAACATGCACTCGTATACAAGGAACTGTTAACGTGATCTTCTGTGATTTGGTATCCCCACGTTAACTACAATGTAACGCTTGCTACGAACTGTTTGCAACAAATATATATAACATTCAATCATATTTAAAACAACAGTGATAAACAATTTATTTCAGTAAATAAGTGTTTAATACATAGGTTATACAAAGTAAAAGTATACTTTCACGTAGAACCCCAACACCATCATCTTGAGGACATGATCCCTTACGGGTGTGCCCTCCACCATTTTCAGCGAAAGTATTTCTTGCAAGGTGATCTGACGAGCCGTGCAGTTATGATGTTAGAACATCTTCTTAAGATTGTCCATGATTTCCGCATTAGTTGCAAATTCTTGGTGTTGGTGTTGGTGTTGCAACACATCCGACATAGATGCCAAGATGGTACACTTAGCCATATCATTGCAATGCTCCCAGTCCTCATATTTTTTCTTTTTCGCCTTACTCGACTCGCCAGTTAGCTCATCAGGTTTTGGAGTATCAATGATCCACTTGTGTTTTTGTGCAGTTAGGACAATCATCAGTTTACGTTTCCAATCAACATAGGTTTCACCAGTTAATTGATGGTCTTTAAGTATAGAATAGAGTGGATTAAAAGGTTGCGACATGCTGAACTGAAATAAATAACAATTTGTGTAAGCACAAAATTATCACTCAATTCGATCACATTGTTCATATCAAAATCTCAAAACAATAGGAACATGCATCAGCCGACATCTCGAAAGAGTTTAAATAGGTCACGTGGGGTGAATTGTCTATTTAAACACATTCAAGCAGGTTACAAACCAGAACAATTACAAACCTTTAATTCAAAATTAATAGTCGGCTCTCACTTGACCAATATATAATTGACAGGGATTTCGGGGAAATATATACTGTAATACCCGCGTTTATAGTATTATTATTTAGTCAATATATATCATGTATTATGTGCATTTTATATTATTTGCATGTTAATATTATTTACGTGATTAGTGGTGGGAAAACCCTAATATAATTAATTGAGGTTTTAGTGATTGTTGAGTGGTTAATGCAAATTGTTTGATTGTTATGTAAATTAAGTTTAAATGAGTTGATGACTAGTAGTTAAATAGAATTAGGATATATATATATATATATATATATATATATATAGTGATATATAGAGAGGTAGATATGTATACATATGACGTGATGTGTACATATGTATACTAATAATTGTAGTAAATTAATATAATACTCAACTTATGGTGCATATGATATACACGTCAACCGTCCTTCATTATAAATTACACACATATACATATGAGCATTAGCATTGTCTATTAGATAATCAAACTAGGTAATTAATTAATTTAAAAAAAAAAATGGACAGAAAGCTTCCTAAAGAAGAATACTAAGGCGGTTAATGTTTTTATATAAAAAAACAAAAAACACACATCCCCATTCTTACTAAAGGCGGTTAATACATATACATATATGAATACGTCTTCATTCTTCACGGGAAAAACCCACAAAAATGAAAAATAGAGTTTGTTGCGCAGTTTAGCCGAATTAAGTAAAAAAAAAAGAAAAAATAAAATAAAGAAAAAGAGAAGAGAAGAGAGGAAGGAAGGAGAAATCGAGATGGTAGACGCTAAGGTTGTGAAATTAATATAGTTAAACTCGATAAGGCGGTTTAGGGGTTCGAGGTATTTATATTCGTCTCAGTCGAGGTAAGTAGAAATTCATCTGCAACTACAATGCATAAATTTAATATTTTATAAATTATATATATTTAATTGGTGATATGTGAATATTTAAGTGTATAATGATATTTGATTGTTGTTCAGTGATTATTATGAAATAAACTTGTGAATTTAATAATTGTTATGGTATGAACATGTGAGTTTCATGTTTATGTGGATTGAACCTGTGAGTTCAATGAGATGTGAAATATTGAATGTTGCATTTCATAAAACATATCATACATGGATATGAATATATATCGGTGTACGGGTATGCATAAATTATTTCCGGATAAGAGGATCATTGTATCAGTAGAAATAGATTAGGTGATTTGTATTGGCCACGTGGTGGTCTGTGTATTGGGCTTATACCGATATACAACAGTAAGTCTGGGGCCCCCAGCAAATGAATAGAAATGGATAGAATTAGTAGAAATTGATAGGGTGATTAGAAATGGATAGGGTGAGTAGAAATGGATAGAGTGATTAGAAATTGATAGGATGAGTAGAAATTGATAGGGTGAGTAGAAATGAATAGGGTGAATAGAAATTGATAGGATGAGTAGAAATGAATAGGGTGAATAGAAATGGATAGGGTGAATAGAAATGGATTGGATGAGTAGAAATTGATAGGGTAAATAGAAATGGATAAGATGATTTCAAAAGTGAGAGTTTATGAGAAAGTTTTCTAAACAATTTGATGTCATGTATAATTTCTGCTTACTGAGATTTATCTCACGTAGTTTATGCATTGTAGGTAATTCTGGTGAAATGTGATGAGTTGGCCTTACTGGACAAGTTGTGGAGCTTCTGCAGGTTTTGAGTGGCTGTGTACATAGATGATGACCTGTTGGGCATACTGTGACTTATTGTGCATCCGATAAAATATATTTTGTCTCATTTATATATGTATTATGTTATGGTATAAAGTTTAGTGTGTAAGATGATATTGATGTCATAATTGTTGAAAGAAAGAAAAAAAAATTATAGCAGGATTACAGGTTGAATAATATTTATATTACGATAATGTTGGGTTAAATGAGGGTAGTCGTGACATATGCATATCAATTTTATACCTAAGTAATAACCATGATTAAATACAGAATTATTACTTCGCTTTGAACGAGCCTCGTTGGGAGGGTCATCGTCGCCACTAATAATAATTCACAATCATCCTTTTGGGAATTTATTCATGTGAAAATCATCCTTTGGTCGTTCCGTTGGGGAAATTTTTCCAAAATAATTCATAAATAAATAAATCATGGAGGTTAATTTGATTTAATTTTATTATTCGGAATAAAAATTGTCAATAAAACATACTTAGTAATTTTCGAAAGTGAGATTTTCTTTTAGACAATTCTAAATCATGAAAACACATTTAACAAATAAAAAATTGCACGAATTTAAAACAAGCATCAAGACAAAATAAATCACGTTGGGCACATATATCCAACTGTCATGGTTTAAATTCCAAATCTTGATCTTGAGAAATTGTCTCTTCTTTTTGCCTTTATCGTTCGTCTCGAAAGGCTCCCACTGAATCCACAACAATTCTTCAAAAATGTCCTCCGTTTTGGGTTAGGACGACGCCCGGAAAACGAGTAGCTCATGACCAGGAACGCGAGTCGCATGCGCCTAGCAAGACGCCCGTCTGGATCGGCAATCTGCTGTCGTCCTGACCTTGCGACGCTGGCGCATCGCCAGAGACGCGTCGCGTCCGGGTCTCCGCGCTACCGTTGCCCAAGCCGCCAACAAGCCTCGGTACATGCGCCCATGCGCGTAGCGTCGTCCCTACGCCCAACAAAACGCCCGTCGCGACCGTCGTTCGTGGTGCGACGCGTCGCAGGCCGCCGGCCTAATTTCGCGTGCTCCGCCTTGACTCGCGTACGTCCGGGCATTTGGACGTCCGTCTTTAATTCTCCGTCTCCATCTTCGTTCACGATCCGGTTACAATTTATTTACGAAAAATAAATAAACCTAGATCTAGACTAGTCTATTACATTGAACAAATCCGACAAATCCTAATCTACTCGTGGATTTTCTCACGAGGCAAAAAGAATCCGAACGAATCGAATTAAAAATCACAATTTATTTGCATGTAAATAAACACATTAAAATACCATGACAATTGGATACCTGCAAAACATATCTAACAGTTCTACTATCCAATTTTAATTTTAATGAACAACAATTTAAATTACTGGTTTAAAAAGATCGAGTCTTAATCAGGCTCGATACCGCTTGTTGGGATAACATATGCCAGGATCTATCGGGATGACCTCATAAACACAAATTTAAATTAACAATTATTACTAGCATGAATTTACCTAAGTGAATTCAAATAATAATTAATCCAACAACAACATGTAAATAATATTTCACGTAAAAGATTCTAGCATGCGGAATTTCTAGGAGTTTACGTAAACGTACCCGTTGGAGAGACGATCTGAGACAGACATGATCAAGTATCTGGATACCCACCAAAAGTCCTTCTCAAGTATTCCAAAGTCCTCGTCCAATAACCCCGGTGGAAGGTTCTCCGATGAACGATTTATAAAACAAGAAAAATAAAATATTGTTGCACCACATTTATGAATTTCTAATATTTCCAACGCATGGAACATTGGGGAATGAAAATAATTCATCCCCTTATTTATACATAAGGGGGACGAAAAAATCAGCCAAGAAAGGGTTTGGAAAATATATTTTCTTGATCTCCAATAAATCTTGAATATATCCCATATATTCTTCTTTCCATGTGTATTTTTTCACAAAAAATCTCACACCCTTATTTAGCCTAATATTTTCAAAAATAATAGAGGATCTTTCAAGATTGGATCTTTCTTGAATTTATGAGATATTCTTGTATTCCTAGAATATATATCTTTTTCCATAAAAATCTTTCCAAGAAAATCAAGAAAATCCTTCTTCCTATTATTGCCCTATAATTTTCGAAAATTTCCTATTAAAGAAGCCAAGTGGGAGTTTTCTTGAATTTATGGGATAATCTTGTATCCCAAGAATACATTATCTTCTTTGCATAAAATCTTTTCAAGAAAATTCTTCTCCCTCTTTTCTTTAATATTTTCGAAAATTTCAAGGAAATATAAGCAACAATAATTTATTTTATTTTAAGCACCTTTTATTTATTGGACTATAATTTGGCTACTTGAGGGGCCTTTAAGAGAATTAAGATGGACCTTCCAATGGGCTTCTGAATTCCAATATTGAGCCACAATATAATTCAGCCCATTAATATTAATTAGTGCTACTATATAATTAATATTGCACTATCCAACTTAACCCATATTACGGTAATATGGCTCCCGGTTATTATTTTCCGTGTTTAAGATTATTTAGTCTATTAATTAATTAAGCCACTGAAAATCTTTATATTAATTAATATCTTTATCCTTGGAGTAAGGACAACCCATCTTTATTATCCATACCGGAAAATTAATTCCACTTGCAAGATTTGGTATGATAAAGGTTCCGGGCCCACCAAGGGGACCAATAAAGCAAGACATTACAAGCACACGATTCTCTGTATTAATTTAACAACTGACGTGTAATTAATATTATTGCCCAAGATATAGGATATCGAAATCACAATGATTATCTTCCCATTTATAAGTCAAAGCAATAACTACTAATCACACACAGTCCTTATTAAGTGACAGAGATTAAGAAATCAACAACCACTGAGGTCTAACTCTTCATCCCTTAAGTCAATGTGAATGAGTTTATCCTCTCTGCAGGTCCGCTTCAGTGCATCAAATGCAATAGTGTAATATCTTGGTCAAGACAAGTCAATCTGAGCCTTACACATCAACTTCTACCAATAGATTGTTCGGATCTATCTAAGTTGTGAAACACACACTCGTTTACAAGGAACTGTTAATGTGATCTTCTGTGATCTGGTATCACCACGTTAACTACAATGTAACGCGTGCTATGAACGGTTTGCGATAAATATATATAACATTCAATCATATTTAAAGCAACAGTGATAAACAATTTATTTCAGTAAATAAGTGTTTAATACATAGGTTATACAAAGTAAAAATATACTTTCACGTATAACCCCAACACTTTGGGGGGGGGGGGTGGTTTCCCAACTTCAGGGGTTAGGAGTGATTGGTCAGGATGGTGGAAGGACATCATGAGTATATTGATGGGCGATAATGGGGGCTGGTTTTGGGATAGGGTAGAGAGAGTCATTGGGAATGAGAAAGACACTTGTTTTTGGGGTGATAATTTGGTGGGAGGAAAACCTTTGAAGTTGAAATTCCCTAATTACAAGTTGTTTCACCTCAGTCTAGATAAATACGGTATGGTAGGATCCTTAAGGTCATGGGAGGAGGGACGGCGGGGTTGGAATTTGAGGTGGAGAAGAGGCTTGTTTGATTGCGAACTTGCCATGCTTGATGCTTTTATGTCTTTGATTAATAGGGTCCAAATTACAAGCGGAAGGGGAGATTCTTAGAGATGGAACGGAACAATTGGTGGTCTCTACTCAACTAGAGAGGTTTGGAACAACTGATGGTCTCTACTCAACTAGAGAGTTTTACAATGCCTTGATGCAAAATCGAATGTTTCAGTTCTTATTTAATTTAGTCTTAAGAGCATCTCCAACCATATAAACTCAAATTACAATTCAAACCTCAAATTTGCCTCAAACAATAAAATCATCTACAACCATTAAACTCAAATTTTAACTCAAATAAGAATATTCTAAGAATATTCTTAACTTTATCAATTAATTTTTTATTTATCTAACATTTATTTATAATTAAAAATTATAATTTCGTATTTACATTTAAACTAACCAAAAATAAAATAGCAAATTTAATAAAAAAATTAAAACACATTCATTCAATGATATAAAATCTTGCAAAAATAAATTATATAAAATACCATAATTCAAATACATGAGTCATCACAATTACATAGCAATACTATAAATAATATTACATTTAATACAACACAAGAACAATAAGAAATATAAATTACATAACGATAGTCATTAATTTTCTAAATTAGAAAATTCTGCCCAAAGATGTTCAATCAAAGCATTCCGAAGTTTGAAATGAGCATCCGCATTTCTGATTTGTCTACGTCGATTAAGAATTTCTTGAAAACTAGAATTTCCATTATTTGTCATTTCTACATCTGGAGTTGGCATTTCTCTTGCTTCTACAATCGGGGCAGTGAGATCTCGTTCATCCTCGATTATCATATTATTGAAATAATTTTAAAATTGAAACAATCACACACATAATATTGAAATAATTTTAAAATTAGTATAAATAATAATAATTATATTTAAAATAAAAAATAATACATAATATTGAACTAATGTGTAAAAATTAATAAAAACAAAAAATACACATAATTAAATCCTTAAAACAATACACAAAAAAACAAAAAAAATAATTTGAGGGTGTGAACAGTGTAGAGGCAAATTTGGCTATCACTGTTCACAATACCCAAATTGAGTTGCAATTTGCGTCCAAATAGCTTTAAAATTTTATATAAGTTTCTGAAGTTATTTTAAGTTATTTTATAGTGTATTTAAATTTAACACAGCGTAATAATGTATTATTCAAATAAATACAACACCATATTATTTAGTTAAAAATACAATATACATCCATATAAATTTACTGTGCACAATATAGCATTGTACTAGACATTATCTCAAATCCCATTTATTCGTTACATGAATAAGAACCAGTTTGTTACAAGGCAAGAAGTGACTTCTTAGCTAGCGGACACACACACCATAAGGTGTGATGAGATTTATGAGTTGAATTTTGTGAATTATTTTCTAGACAATAAATGGGATTATAATCTTTGTAGTTTGATAGGAGTACGTCAAATCCTTTATTTATTTGTTTGTATTAAAAAAATTCCAAATCGATATTAGTAATAGTTAAAAAAAAAAAAGACGTACTTTGGGTTAATTGAATTGTGTTTGTAACGACGATGTTGAAGATTAATTAAGGACATAACCAATTTTCTCTTGATGTTATCGGTTGGATTTTTTTATTTCACTTTTCATATTCACTAGTGTTTTACTCTGTTGAATTTTTAACACATAAATTCAAAATATAATGATTTATTGGATATTTTTTTATTATTCCATATGACATTCATTCGTATTATATAATAAAAAATAAAACACCAATTATGAAATATGTAATCTCATTCAGGATGCTATCTACTGGGAGATGTTTAAAATGAAAAACTCATGAGATGGTATAATGTTTTTGAGTTTAAATCAATTTATGTTCCATATTAATAATTCAATCGGCCCATTAACTTAGTTTATTTTTCACATTTTGATAGTTGATAAATTTTGAGATGCATATTCCAGACAAGACAACTTTACAAAATAATATTATAACTTGTTATATTTAACTCACTTCATATAAATTATTAGTAAAATAATTATATAACCATATTAAAATTGAATTAAAAAATATTAAATATGCTGGCGGTCTAACCCTAATCCATCAAGGCTTTGATATAAACGGTTCAGACCAAATTTTTTTATTATAAATGAATCAGGAAAAATTAACTCTTGTCAACTTTTTTTTTTTAAATGTGCCTCACTTGGGCGTGATTCTTTTTAGTTCTAATAACATCTCTAATTATAAATTATACAAAAATATGTTATAGAGTACAAGTTTTTGCCATTTGCAAATAGAAAGAGATAACACTAATAAAATATGAAAAGAGTAATAGAAAAATGGAATTGTATACAGAGTGGATGGTGTATTCAAATTGACTAAATTTTTTATGCATACAGATGCACCGTTGATTCATAATAGATTTTATAACAGTGCAACTTGTTTACATTGAATAGTTCATATGAGACCCACTACGAGTGGACGATATAATAAATTATATAATTTTAAAATATACTATAAATACACGGTGCATCTGAATGCAAATAAAACTCACCCTTCAAATTATGTAAAAAAACTATTTAACCGGATTACTTCATCCCAACCCAAATGGAATCTGTTTTCAAAAAAAAAAAAAAACCAAATGGAATCTCCGTCATAAAACGTAAGATCTTGATTAGTTAATTTGTCTATATTCAAAAACAGGGATGTCAACAAGCCTAGTTGCTCTCTGAAGTGGAAAACTCCATAAAAACAAGAAGTTCTAAATAAGTAAAAAAATGGGTGCATATTAGATCAACCAACTACAAAACAAATGACTGGCCTAAATTATAAATTAAACAAACAATATCAAAATTCAACGACAGCACTGACCAAATATTATAAGACTAATAACTTTAAATTGTTAAATAAAAAAAGTTTAACCTTTTTCTAAGCGCCACACACACAGACAATGTGGATAGGCATGATATATGAATTATGAATGCAGCATTGACAATATAAGAGCTGCTGTCTCCACGTAGGATATGAACTTGTGTAGGCTAAAATAGACATAGAAAACAAAGCCAAATCTGCTTTTCCAGCTTCGTAAATAAAATCAAGAAAAAGTGCTACTTTTCTCATCATACAATCACCTCTTGCTTTAGCTACTAAATCTTTCTTTATTCCAACATCAAATCTTCACATTTGTTGAGCTGTTTCCTCTGTGTTTCTTTAATTTTCAACTTTTTTTTTACTCTCTCATTATCCATTTGAGCACTCTCTTTTCTTTGAAAAGGGATTTTGTAGTAGGCTCGTTGAAGGCATTTATTTGAAGTCTTGTATTTTCAATTTCTGAAGTTTAAATAACCGTACATTTATCTTATTCACGAGGAGAAATTAGTATATATTATTATGGATTTAGGGTGTCTTTGAAATTTTACAAAATAATTTCTATAATTATTTAAAAAATATATATAAAAGATGCAAAAATGCTAACAAATTAACCTTTTCACTTACTTAAAACCTTTTAAATTTTCGGTTAATATGTCATCTTATTTTTCAGGTTAAAACCTCATACTTCAAATATTGTTTCATCAAAAAGTTGCTATAATCCACACATATCTCATCAATTTCCTATTTTGACCGGTTTGTTTTGGGACTCACACGGATGAACATGAGATTTTGCGCTCCCCGTCTCATACGAGTTTGGAATTTAAAGTTTGGTTTTCAAATCCCACATTCAATCCACACCTACAAATACCTATAAAATCTATTATTACTCTTCTCAATACATCACACTTTATACACTTTATTACTCTTCTCAATATAATATAATTATACAAATATTATTCATTATTAAACATTGATTTGATATAGAGTTAAATCTCACTCTACTCAAATTTCAAAATAAACACATACATTTATTATTAATCAAGAATTCTAAATCTCTGGATTCTAAAACCTTAACTTGTTCCGCTCACTTAACCCCAAACATAAACGCAGCCTTTATAATTTACTTCACAGTCAATTAGTACTACTATTCAACTTTTCATAGCTCTAAAGCCGCCCCTATCCAAAAAGAAAAGAAAATAAATTAAATTAAGCTTGACAATTGTCTTTGTCAGAAAATTGGACCCAAAAAATAGTGAAGGAAAAAAAGCTGAAAATGTTGAGGTGGGCAAATTGAGATCTAATATATTCCCAAAAAAAATTCAATCAATAAAGTACAAGGGCATGTGCAATTCGCAATTCGCAACTCATCCAGCTATCAAACTCATATTTTAAGCAATACACCAATTTGTTGCTTACACTACCAACATGTGACAAAAGGAAATCATAATCATATAGACCCAAGATACAAATTATTGCTGCCATTTACAAACTCTTTTTTTTTTTTTTAATTAGTTCTACCCCACTATATTGAATTATTGATATTGATTTTAGATACTATGCACTAACTGCATAGTGCAATTAACTATAAAATCTAACGTACACTTGCCGTTAAATCTATGTGTTAGATCTAATAATTTTGTAGTTAACTGTACCGTGCAGATAATGCAGAGAATTTGACCTATATTGAATTAGTAAAAAACACAACGTACACTCAAACTAAACTTCCACAAAAACAACATGCACATCATCTAAATCTCACAACATTGTTACCACTAAATTACCAATTATCATTATCAAGCATCAAAATAAACAAAGAACATTGAATTCCCTCGCAATCTCAACAATGCTAACCCCTCAACAATGCTAAGTGTTATAGTTGTTGCAATTAATATTCCCTTAAACAAAAAGAAAAATTACTGCAATTTCCCATTATCATCATCTTTCCCTTCTTTCTCCTCAAATTTCTCCAGCAATAAATCAGAGCCTTCTTTAGGGCTTTCCAAAGCCCTCTTTTCCTGCTCTTCATCTTCAACATTGCCTCCATTCGTCAATTTCAATCTATTCTTCTCCGCTTTAATCTTCAAAATATCCAACAATTCATCAACCGCCTTGCTCTTATCCCTCCGATTCTTGATCAGAACCTCGCTGATATCCGCCGGCGTCATCGCCGCCGCGCCGACCACCGCCTCGAACTCCATTAACGCCCCCTCTTTAAGATCACCCTCAAATCCCAAATAATTCTTCAACAAAATCTTCAGCGCAGGAAACGAGCAATAACTCATGTGAATGTGCATGTCCATCCTGCCGCTCCGCAACAGGGCAGGATCGAGCTTTTCAATATGATTAGTTGTGAATACGAAAATCCTCTCACTACCGCAGCACGACCACAGCCCATCCGTGAAATTCAATAAACCGGAAAGCGTAATCGTGTTCACCCCATCCTCGCCGCCGGACCCTGGCGGCGCCGCAGCCAAATCGTAGGCACTCTTCCTCCCAACGCCGCCGGAATTGCCATTCCCGGCCCCAGCGCCGGTTCCGTTGTTTCTGTTAGTCAAATTGATGGAGCAATCAATATCCTCTATAACAATAATCGACTTCGAACTAGTCTTCATCAGCAATTTCCTCAATTCCGAATTCGTATTCACCTCCGTCAATTCCAGATCGTAAATATCGTAGCCTAGAAAATTCGCCATCGCCGCAATCATACTGGATTTACCCGTCCCGGGAGGTCCGTACAACAAATACCCCCTTTTCCAAGCCCTCCCTGTTTTCTGATAAAACGCTTCCCCATTCGCGAAATCCAGCAAATCCGCCATAATTTCTCCCTTTTTGGCAGGATCCATAGCCAGAGTATCAAATGTGCTCGGATGCTTAAACGGCACCGATTCCCACGGATGCCCCCTCGAATCAAGCGATCCGCCTCTGGAATTCGTATACAGCAACCGATCCTGATTTTTGCGCCTCAATTCATTCGCCCGCTCCATTACGAAATCGAGATACGAATCGAGCACCATCTGTTTGTTCTTTTTCCTGACTCGGAGAGTGAATCCCCTTTTCTCCTCCGGCAAGGGGCGCCAGGAAAATGTCTGGGCCTGGCGCTGGGTGACGATGTGCTCCCACTCGACGGTGGCGCCTTTGTAGGAGTCGATGAGGCGGTCGTTGTTGGAGAGGCCGAAGGTGATGGTGGAGGAGTTGAGGCCGCGGGTGAGGCTGAGGCGGGTGCCGGTGATGGAGGCGGAGGAGCTGAGGTAGAGCTGCACGGCGTTGTAGAGCTCGTTGGTGTTGACGCCGTCGATCTCGGTGATGTCGTAGTAGCAGTAGGCGGAGAAGTAGCTGAAGACGCGGTGGAGGAATTTGAGGGAGGCGAACCGGAGCTCCGGGGGGAACACGGTATGGAGGAGGCTCTGGCAGAAGGCCCACACGCCCATCATAGACGCCATCGTCGTCCAAATCTCCTTCATACTTTCGGAACAAAGGGGAAAACAGAGGTTTCAAGTTTGAAGAAACAGAGATGAAAGTGAAAAGGATTATGTTGAATGGGGAATGTTGGAGGGAGAGTTAATAAGTGGGAGGTTTGGGGTTTGTTAGTATTATTTATTTATATGTCGACTATATCAAGTGTGTTGTGTTGTGTGTGGGTGGGCTAGTTTTACTTGGCCATGTTCATAGGTGACAAGGCAGGGCAGGGGTAGCAACTAGCAACACACATAGTTATACATGTATATGTTAAGTATAATAATCCATAAAAATTCAAATAAGACAATTTTATATATGAGATGATGTGCATTTTAGCACAAATTGACATCCAATTCTTTAAAGTATAAAGATGTCATATCCAAATTATCTTCAATCTCATATTGAAACTGTTTCATAATAATTATATACTCCATTCGCTCTGAATTCGATTGTACATTTTATTTTTTGGCTCGTGTTTTATTGAGCGAGTTGTTTATAGAATATGAAATGATAAAGTAACTTTTAAGATATTGTAGAATAAATAAAGTGTAGCACTATAACACTACACCTTAAAAATCTTTTTATCATTTCAAATATTAATAAATAGTTCACTCATTAAAATACGAGTCAAATAGTGAATATACAACCAAATTTTGGATTGGGAGTACATATCCAAGTACCCATAAAAATGAGGTTCTATTTACAAACCCTCCTCTTAAAATTTGTTCATAATATAAAAATAATATCATTACATTAATAAATTAATATTAATATTATTTAATATTATGATAAATTTATAAATATAATAACATGATAAATATAATAATATTAATTTATAAATATAATAATAAAATTTTATATTATAAATAAATTTCACTAAATACTTTCTCTCTTTTGTTTGCTATATTGGTGGTGACAGTGCCCATGGCACTTGATAATCGAGATATTGGTGGAGATATTTACGTAAATCAGTATTAGATTTTTTTTTTATTAGCTAATTTAGATTTAAATATTTATGTTTATAATTTAATTTAATTTTATTTTATTATATTTAGTATTTATTTAAATTTCTTATTCTCTATGATATTTATTTTTTGATAAAAAATTGTGTGAACTTAAGTTCATGGTGAATTTTATTTTTTAAATATCACTGTTATGAACAAAAATTATCAGTGTTATGCACAAACATTAATGTTTGAACAATAAAGCATTTTATGAAACATTAGCAATTTTTATGCATAACAATGATAAAATTCATGTACAGATCTGGTGCACAAGAGCACTACTCTTTATCTTTCATGGTATTTTTCGTGAATCAATTTATCTGAGTTTTCACTTTTTTGGATATTTTAAAAATTAACGGAATTAATTTGTTATTTTATTATCATTTTTATTATACGTTCTCATTACTTCAGTTGTCAAAATGGGTCAGGCCCGTTGGGCCAGCTTGGGCCCGCCTATATGTAGGGTGGGTTGGGTTGAGTATTTACGAGCCCGCCGGAGAACGAGCCCATTTGGGTTGGTCCATTTGGGCCGCGGGTTGGGGTGGGTTGGGTTGGCTCGTGGGTTTTTTAAAAAATAATACTAATAATTTTTTTTAATAATATCATTAAATTTAATTAAAATACAAAAATAAAAATATAATAAATAATTTATTTTTCACTTACGCACGTAGCATATAAAAGACGTTTTATTTATTACGACTATTTTGTGGATATTGTTGCTTAATCTTTTAGTTTATTGTAATCTTTATTTGTTTTAATTATTCATTAAGGCATTGTTCATATGATGTCTAAAATTTACACAAACTCTCGTGTGAAACATATTCATATTATGAAATTAATATCATTATGATGTGGAAAAAAGTGGTCAAGAGATGACCTGGAATTCGACGAGGGTTCAGATGTTGAATCTAGAAGAACTTCGATCTTTGACCGTGGAAAATCCTCCAACGCCACGTAAGCACCTGAAAAATATGCCGGCGGGCTCTCCGACGCTCAAGTCAGTTATCACTCTAAACTCAGATCAAAGTAAGATCAAATCGTATGAATAGCTCGAATTCAAGTGTGTAAGTAAATCATGTATTTATGTGTTTGATGTGTTACCTGGAAGGGATATTTATATCACTCCAGCCGGAGGTTTTCCTTCTCCTTCCCTTCAATCCACTTTCAGATTGTGTATTGCCATTAATCCTCTCTCCATCTGGAGTGGACTCACGTTTCCCACGTTATTTTCTCTCTTTCCCTGGGTCATTAGCATGAGCCCTTGATCGTAATCTGGAGGTTATGCTTTTCTCGTAACCTCTAATATCCTAAACTTGACTCCCCTAAATATCGGAACTAACTCCTCTGACCCACTACATATTTCACGCGGATCGAGACTCCTTAGCCGTTGATTCTCTCAATGGTCCTGATATTTCACTCCGTGGGCCATTGCTCATCAAGCCCTTAAGGCTTCTTTCGAATCGAGGTCCATAGTCTTGGAGCCGACTTCCCTTGGCCTAATCCTCTTAGATTTATCAGTCCAGTTTGGACCAACTCCTTGAATCCTTAATCTCTAGGGCCCAGATAATCCTCCTGGGCCCATCTTTTCAGCTTATTTCACTCCATTAGGTCTCGCTTTCCTCTAGGCCCCTTAGCTAGGGGCTTCTATGATCTACTCGAATATCAGGGTCTTGGGCTTCTCAGCCAAGCCCAACTCATTAATGATATTAGTTTATAAGTGTAGTGGTAAAAATTTAATGATATTAACAAGTTTTATCGAAGACTTAATCTAAAATTTATTATAAATAATACATGTAAAAAAATAATATTTTATTTAAAAAAAGTCGCGGGCTAGCCCACTATGTGTTGGGTTGAGTAGTTTTTGACCCAAGCCCGCAGTGGGTTCGCCCGCCCAAACCCGCAAAAATGTGGGTTGAAGTGGGTTTTGGGCCGGCTTGACCCGCCAACCCATTCTGACAGCTCTTTGTATAACTTAGGGTGTGTTTTGAAACACTTAAAATAGCTTCCAGAAATACTTATTTTCAAAACTCTCTCTCAACTTTTAAAAATAAGTGCTTCTGGAAGCTATTTTAAGTTTTTCAAAATACACCCATAATATATTGTGCCCTAGAAAAAACATGATATTTTAATACAAAAAGAAAATAAATAAGAATAAATCTTCATTGAAATTTATTAATTGTAACACATACCCACTGATATCATTATTATTATAATATTTATACTCATACGTCATAACTGAACAAGTTTTAGATAAAACTTAAAAGAATGTAAATAAAAAAATTCAAGAAAACGCAATAGATAAGATAAAAATATTAGAATTTGAATGCTTGTCAAATCAAATTATTATTTTGTATCCTAGTTCGAATTGTACTACTCTCTCTGTCCTAATTTTGATTGATCACTTTCCATAAATAATCGTCCTAATTTTATTTGATTATTTTTTAAAAAGAAAATAAAATAACTTTTAATATTATTTAGTGACTGTTTTAGATCAATAGTGAATAATGTGGAAGCACTTTTTTTTAAAGTGGGTGTGACCCAATTTTATCAAAAAAAAAAAAAAAGTGTTTCTAGTGTTCAAAACACCCTTTTAATACTATTATTTCCTCACACCAAACCCACTTTACACCATTTAATATTATTATTTTTCTCTACCAAACCTATATTACCCACTTTACACTATTTAATATTATTATCTCTCATTTTTTCTTAATTTTCATGTCTACAGTATTTGGCTAATCAAAATTAGGACGGATGGAGTATTTTAATATGATCGAATCAAATTCTTTTACATCTTCATCCTTTAATAAGAAAAAAAAATAAGAGAAGAAATGCACACCGAAAAAGAGAACTTAAGAGCGGAAAATCCAAATAAAATATAGGATACATAAAAAGCAATCTGAGAAAGAGAGACCAAGAGAATGATCCAGATAAATGTATTGGAGATATTATTAATCGCTAATAAAGCGTGATCAGAGACTCTAGGGAAAATATTTAAAAAATGGGGAAGAGGGAAAAATGGAATATTTTGTAATTAAGAGGTATTATTAATGAGTAATTGGATGGTTCAGAAATGGGGTCTGAACCTGGGTTGTAAGTATTGGATTTTAGTGTGATATAGTGTTGTTTCTTAGTTGGATTTATGGTACGATATTCTGGAGCATTTGGAATAGCACGAGACCCAAGACGGGACGGGGGAGTGAGCTTCTTTAGTCGATACATCAAAATCAAAATCAAAATCCTAGAAAGGGACACTAGTTTTATTCACTCATGTGTAATAATAATATTATGGAAGGACTCTCAAATTAACCATCAGAATTTACCATTATCCAGATGAGTAGTAGTACGATGTATGCAACACATAAAATAATAGTGGGTCTTATATCATCCAGGTTCATTGTAAATTTATACCGTATATTAAAATCATATAACTTGTTATATTGAAAGATATAATTTATTTATATTGATACATTTATTTTTATAAATTAATATTTATAACATTTAATATTTGACAAATTCTCCTGTGCACCACATGCACCAATAAAATTGATGCAATTTAATTTTAAAAACTCCTTTTCTAATTTGTTTTAGTTTTAACTTTTTTTTTTAATTTCGGTTTTCTTTTAACTTTAATTTCAGTTTTAGATGTTTTTTTTTTAATTTTAATACCCGACTCGACCCCAAACCCGGACCGAGTGGTTTATGGTTCACTCGGCCCAAGTGGTTCATGGTTCACCCAGTCCAAATGGTTCAAATATGATTTAGGGTTCACTATTTAGGGGTTAGGGTTTAGAGTGCACCATTTTTTATTGGTGCATGTGGTGCACAGGAGAGTGACTCTTAATATTATGATCTCAATTTATAAGTGTAATACTATCAATTGATAAGTCTAATGATATTAATTTATAAGTATAGTGACATAAATTTTATACTATGAACAAATTTAGGGGAGACCTACTCCAAAATTAATACTACTTCATTTCAAAACGCACTTTGCCTATATAAAGAATAATTGATTTTCTACCGTATCCTTAACTAATTCTTGAAACTCTTCGAGCTTGTTTGCAAAATCAATTGAAAGAGCGGAATTTTTTTATTTATTTTTAATTAAGACTAACACTCCCTTGAATCAGGTCTATGCATGAACTCTATCACTTTTATGGGTAAAAACTATCACTTTTATGCACAAAAACTTTCACTGTTTAAAAACATAAAATATTTTCGAAACAGCGATTGTTTTTTGTGCATAACAGTAATAGTTTTTATGCATAACAGTGAGAGTTTTTGTACATAACAGTGATACTAAATGAACCGAGTTCAAGGTGAACTCGGATTCACATAAATGTTTATCTAAAATTAAATAAAAATACTTTTATTTAATTTTGTTGAGTTTGTAAACAGACACTTCGTACTCTGGGAAAGTAATTACTTTCTCAATCACGTTTTTATTTGAACATTTACTACGTATTATTTATATAAATTTTAATGTAGGAATTATTTATTATTATTCAGAGGGACATAATTATTTTTTATAGAGGTTAATGATCAATTAATAATATTTGTGTGAATTAAACGAGATAAAGAGTAATGACATAAGATGTAATATTAAAATGTTTAAGATATATAAATAGAAGGGGAAATATTGTTTTATTGCTATTTGAGATAAACATTTTTTACAAATGTTTAAATAAAAATGAAAGAGACACTTGAATGAGACGGCCTCACGATGAGATAGTGCATATTGAGTGAGTGTGATTTGTAATAGGTTGTAGTTCGTCTCATACATGAGACTGTGTATTAGACCGTTTTATATGAATTTTTAAACTTGGATCGCAAAGTTCTAAATCCATCCGGGTGAGTCCCGAAACAAACATACCCTAAAAGATAAATATTACTCCATTTAATAAAAATGAATGGCAGATGGTAATGGTGATTTCTGACCCAAATCTTTCTTGATATTACTGCTTAATTGCTATCCACACTTAGAGAGGTCCCCTACGCTAGCTCCTCTTTTGGAGTTTTATCATATGCGTGGGAATATAATTGGTTGCTACTCAAAATACGTGCACCAAAAAAGACTTGTAAATGGGCATGCATGTTTGTTTTTCATTTGGGAGATCCTAATGGGATATGTGTTTTCTGCATTTTGATCACTTTTTATATTTGCATATTCAATCCTTTATTTAAATATATATTCATTTATATATATTATATATTTATACTTTAAAACTATCAAACCATTACTTTTTTTACATCAATTTATTTTATTTTATATATTTTTTATAATAATATATTCATTATCTTTTTTATTTTTCTTATATTTTTTTTATATAATCATTACCACAATATCTAATAATAATAAAATAAATACATTATCATAATTAAAAAATGGAGTATTAATTTGATATAGAACTCTATCCATCCTACCACCTCCTGCACAAAATAAACACAAATTACTATTTATATGATTTGCTTCATTCAATTTTTTTTTCCATTCGAATTATCTCATCCACCTCAAGGGTATCTCATAGTATAAATATATATATTGAGAATACTTTTCAAGTGAATCTGAACGAATTAACAGGAAAAAAAAACTCCTTAATATAAGAGAATTAAAATATTAATTCATAATATTCTAGCAGGATATAAAATAAAATATTACAAGGGAAATAAAAAACACTTATATAGTGCTAATTAGAAATCTAGTTGAAACACAACTGTAGTTTTTAAAATGAATTTATTTGAAAATAATCTATAATATTAATTTAAAAGAAAATTGTCTAGAATTGCTCGTTATGATCTACAAGTCAACTGTAGTTTGTTGTGATGGGCTTTGCGATGTCTAGATTAAAGCGCCATGGCAAGTTCAAACTCAAAAGCTCGTTAATTTTTTTTTATTCATTTTTTTTTAATTATCTTAATCGCATGCATTTTAGATAAGAGAATGGCCCTTTATTTTTTTTTATCAGACAATAAAAATTTTATAAAAACTTTTTGAAGTACAAGGGGTACCTCAACCCTTACAAAATAAACAAATAAAACATGTCACAATGGGGTTTTCTACAGAAAAACAGCTTCATTTCTTTTCGGACGTTAGGGATCCAGGTAAAAATCGACACGCGTCATTTAAGTTTTTGTATGCGATCTAACTTGTGAATGGGATAAATTAATTAATTTTTTTTAAGATAAAATAAAATTACCAAAATACCCATGTAGATTAAAATGAAATTATATAAACATATAAATTTAATCATTTGCACTATAATTTAATAATCACGAATTAAAACAATTAACACCACTTTAATTATTAAAACATTAGTTTCTCTCCAGCCAAAACGATTCAAGTTCTTTCCTTCCCAACTATAAGTACGATCGAGAGCAACATTAATCGGGCCGTCAATTAAGTTGCAAGACTAGTGCAGCGGCAGTAATGGCAATTTCTGAAGTTTTTCTCCCCTCACCTCCCGCCATTGATTATAATCTTCGTCGTTGGAAAATTTAACCCAATTGAAATTATTGTGTATTAGATTGATAATAATTAGACGCGATTTAGTGAACGGTAAAAGATCGAATTGAAGGGGAGTGCGCTTAAGCGCGTGTTATGTTACGAAGAAACAAAAGAAAAAGAAAAAAGAAGCTATCTCGTGAAGATGATTTGCTGGTTATTAGAATATTATGTTCTGGGAAATTTTTCGACTGTGCTAATGGTTTAGGTTCTTTGTTTATTTGAATTTGTGGAATTTGTGGCTTTCTGGCTTTTAGCCCTATATTTCCTTTAAAATTAATACACAAAGGTTTCGTATTTTTTCAAAGAAAAAAATTGAAGGGATAAGCTTGAATTTATCTAGAGTTAGGTATTAGAGTCGAAGACAAAGACTATAAACAAATCGAGAATGGGTGTTATTATGCATATTACTAACAATTAACTATATTATTTTGAACATTAATTATATTTAAATGCAATAGAATTAGTTTGAAGACAATCACAACCAAATCCAACATGATTTGTTAATTTTTTGATGTAAAAGATATGATTTCACCATGCCCTGCTGAATCTCTTTACAGAGGCCTTCGCGATGGAACAATGGAAGGATTCTTCAATTAGTTGATATCAGTAATTTAATTTAATTGTATTTGAAAGTGTTGTAATAAAAAATAAAATTTTAATAAAGATATATATGTGTTATTTTTTTTACTAAAGGGATAATTTCTTCATTTTATAAATGTTAATTTAATTTATTAATAGGGCGATGCAGTGCGATTGCAGTATGCACACTGCAAACGCAATAGTGCAAAATGCAATCATTTAAAATTAAAATTATACATTGGATCAACGATCCAACGGTAATTAAAGGGTTCCCTGACGTCAGGAAGGGCGAAGTCGTTCCTGACCGTAGAAGATCCCAACTAAAATTTGCACTATTTCTTCTTACTCTATCTAAAATTTAATAGCCAATTTACAAACGAACAATCCTTTTCTAATACATTTTTCGCTACTAACCACGACCACACCTTTGCTTTAATTTCTTCAACTGTCTTCGTGACATTCGGATTCTCCCCATTGAAAATCAAATCGTTTCTCTTTGACCAAATCATCCAACTAACACATGCCCAAATTGTTGTTGACTTTCTTGCTCTCAAATCCGAATCAAAATAGTTATCACGTTGGAGGAAGTTATCAATAGGTTCGGAATGTGGAACCATTGATAAATTCGACCAAGTGTAACTAGCATTCCAGATTTTTCTAGCAAACTCACAATGAAAAAATAGATGACAAATATTCTTTTCCTCAATCCCACACATCACACAATTGATATCTCCATTAGGATGTATAATACCTCTAGTTTGGAGACTCTTTCTTGTTGGTAATCTTTTTTGCAATACCTTCCAAACGATGGCTTGAACTCTTCTTGGTGCATGACAATTCCATAGTCTTTTGAACGCTTTTTCCTTAGCCTTGTCTGAATTTGCCCTTGAAGTCCCGATTTTGTTCTTGTATGCTAGATTAGTGGAAAATAGACCATTACTAGAAAGTATCAATTTCCATGAATCTTCTTCTCCTTCATTCAATTTGTACCTGTTAATAGTGTCAAGTAATACATTAATCCTAATCTCATCCCTCTCCCTCAAACTCCTATTCCACTTCAAATCCCACACCCACACCCCATTAACCCAATTTCCCATTTCATAGATATTTGTCTCTTGTTGAGAGCTCAATCTATGAAGTCTAGGAAACTTCGATTTTAATGTTCCTTCCCCCACCCACCAATCATATCCCAAAAAATAGTTTTTTCTCCCTTCCCAACCACTCTCAAAAGACTCTCTTTTAATCCCTCCTCACCATCCGACCCCCAATTGAATGACCCTTTATATTTGATTATTGCTATTGGTATTATAAGCTTTAAGTATGTTTCATGTGCACCAAGTGTGCTATGTAATTTATTTATTTTAAATCGTTCAATTTATTTATATATAATTAAAATGTTTAATTTGTAATTTCATATGTATAATAAGTAAGGAGTAATAATGTTCGATTCCGTTCCAAGCATTTCGGAGGAAAGGAAAGTGATTACCCTTTAGTATAATTTTTTTTGGAATAAGGTACAAATAGACTATTCAATTAGTGACTCAGGTATAAATCAGCCTTTGAATTATTATTGTATTCCAATCAGATAGTCCTACTTATTTTTTTTAATCGGACAAACAATTTTATTAAAAAAACCCTCGACTATAAAAAGTAATCAAGAGCTAAAAAGTTACATATATAGAGTTTACAGGTTTATTAACAATAAAACAAAGAAAATGATGTTTCCAACCTAAAACTAAATTTTTTCACCAAATTCCAGCTCCACAAACAGTCTTTGATCTCATTCAGTATTATTTCAATGTTGAACTCCAAACCTTGAAATATCATTTTATTTCGTACTTTCGAAATAATCCAAACCACACATCTGCAATGATTGTACCGCCCAAGTCAAATATTCTCAAAGACACTCCTACTTGTTAAAACAACCAACTTCGTCCGTCAGCTATTGCCTCAGGCATAAATTAAACCCTTAAAATTTTAGCATTCATATTTATAAAACCAAACTAATAAACCCTTAACCAATTAAATGAGATGATTAATTATGCCCTTCTTTTAGTATAAAATTATCTTAAACCAAACTTTATTTTATTATTTTATTTCATTAATTTACTTATAATGAACTTAATTAGAACCTTAATTAGATTTAATTAGGCAAAAAAATAGAATATGCATGAAATTAAACGAGAATTTAGGGCATAATTGTCTTATTTATTAACTAAGGGGCTAATTTGTGTATGGTGTATTGTGATGTGCATTTTACATGGCATGGCGTGGCATGCATGTATTTGAATTTTAATACTATATGATACTCCCTCCGTCCCGCAATGACTTGAACACTAGAATTGGACCGCAAACCAAGGAAAGTTGGTTAAAGTGAGTTCGAGTGGAATAAAATAAGGGTGTTGTGAGTGTATTAATATTATATTTATTTCTATTTTGGGAGTGTTCAAGTAATGTTGGGACGTCCAAATAAGACAAGTGTTCCAGTAATGTTGGGACGGAGGGAGTACTAGATTATGAGTTTCTTATGGAATACAAGATGTGTTTGGGATTGATGAAGGAGAGGCCTCACAGAGGAGAGCTCTAACGGCTGATTTGTTCAGGAATCTACGACAACAGAACAGTCTCCTAGCACAGAAAGCCAAGATAAAGTGGCTAAGAGAGGGAGATGTGAACTCGAAATTCTTCCATCGAGCAATCAATTTCAGGAGGAAGAATAACGAAATTGCAGGCCTATATCTTGATGGACAATGGACCGAGGATGTGAAGATGATCAAGGATGGGGTACACTCTTTCTTTGAAAACCATTATAGCCAAAGGTTCACGGCTCGTCCGACCATGGCTCCTGTTTTATTCAAGTCCAAGTTATCCGATGAAGACAACTCCTTCTTATCAGCCCCGTTTTTTGAAGAAGAAATTGAGAATGCTATCAGCAATTGCAGCAGTTCTAAAAGTTCGGGTCCGGATGGGTTCAACTTCAAGTTTATAAAGGAGTGTTGGTCAGTGATCAAGAAGGATTTTATCCAAATGATTGAAGAATTTCACACAAATGGTAAGCTAGTTCGAGGGCTTAATCCATCTTTCATTGCTCTGATCCCAAAAAAAGGAAGATGCATCCAGGCTAGCTGAGTTCAGGTCCATCTCCCTCATTGGATGTGCATATAAAATCATTGCCAAACTTCTTTCCCCTTTCTTGTACCACAATTTTCGAAAAATATGAGGAAAAATAGGGTAATAATATTTTCTTCTCATTTTCTTTAATTGAACTTATATTGGGCTATTTGAGGGGTCTTTAGGAGAATTAAGATTGAATCTCCAATGGACTATGAAACTTTAATATTAAGCCAAAATATTATTCAAGCCCATTAATATTAATTTACTCCACTATAAAATTAATATTGAACTATCCATCTTAATCCATATTACAATATTACAATAATATGACTCCTGGTTATTATTTTCCGTGTTTAAGATTATTTAGTCCATTAATTAATTAAGCCACTGAAAAGCCTTATATTAATTAACATATTTTTCCTTGGAGTAAAGACAACTCAACATTATTATCTATACCGGAAATAAATTTCCACTTGCAAGATTTGGTATGATAAAACTTCTGAGCCCACCAAGGGGAAAAATCACACAAGACTTGCTTGCACACGTTGCTCTGTATTAAATCTTAGCAATTGTCATGTAATTAATAATATTGTCCAAAATGCAAAGTATAGAATCACTATCTGACTCTAAACCCAACGCAGATCAAAGCAATAAATATTAATTACACACAATCCTATTTAAGTGACAGAGGTTAAGAAATCAATAACTACTAAGGTCTAATTCTTCATCCCTTAAGTCAATACGGAAGAATTTATCCTCTCTGTAGGTCCTCTTCAGCACATCATAATGTGTTAGTGCAATCTCTTGGTCAAGACAAGTCAATCTAAGTTTTGCACTTCAACCTCTACCAATAGAGTGTTCATCTAGATTGTGAAGTTGTACTTTTATTTACAAAGAATTGTTAATGTGATCTTCTGTGATCGGGTATCACCACATTAACTACAATGTAATTTTGTAAAATATTTGAAAAGTTTGCAATAAATAATTAACATTCATTTATATTTAAAGCAATAATGATGAAACATTTATATTCAGTAAATAAGAGTTACATGAGTTCGTTATTACGTAAAAACATACTTTAACGTATAACCCCAACATAATTAACTTATACCTCATACATAAAATTATCCATAAAATCCTAGGTGATTTAGCAAAAAATAAAAGTTTCCACTGAGTCACCACATAGCACCCAAAATCCACGTAATAACTATACAATCCGTTCATTTTTATGAAACACACTCAGAAGATGAAATATCAGCAGGAGATTCAGAAGATCCCCCAATAAAACCTAATTTTGGTCGAGCACCAAGGGCAAGAAAAGTGGCTTTACTCTAAAGAACGGAGTTCTTAAATCAGAACAATCAACACCAGAGGAGCTCGTTCCCCCAGCCATGAAAAGATCCACCAGTCTAGTAAGAGCAGACCAAGTAGTACGAAGATTTTCCATGAAAATGAACGTCGAAGAGCTTTAAAAAATCAATGGGGCTCTTGATACAATTTAGAAATTTGTATCTAACTTCATAAAGAATAGGGTAAAATTAAGACTGTTTTACTATTCATCATATGAAAAGTTAATACAGAGTAAATAATACCCCTATATATAGAGAGAGGAGAGTCTGCAGTTATAGGATAGTTCAACTAATTAACCGTGTATCTGAGTTTGTTACAATATATATTATACAATGGTACATAGGTGTATGTGAGTAAAGTACAACTACTAACACTGTGTCATGTTTCTATATTATTGAGCACAAAAGCTATAATAGCAACACAAATAGATGTATTGAATAGGAGTAAGCAATTTACACGTTTTTGATATAAAAATAACTATAATTGGGTATCATTCAAAAAGAAAATCATGAATGTTTATGTGAGACTGAATAATTACTGTTTTTAAAAGGAAATACTTAATTTTACATAAGACCATCATTGAAAACTTGTTGAATAAAACTTATTTTTTCGCGAAAATCTTTCTTAACAGTATCTCTCCCGCTTACTTATCACCAAAAGTTCAAGTAACAAAAAGAAAAGGAAAAACGAAAAGTGTGGCATTTAATAATAATAATGAAAAGAGAACAAGTTGTGAAAAAGTAGTTTGTGATTAGATTTAGTGCGTAGGGAACCATCTATTCCACCTTTTTTGAATTGCCAACTATTCATTATGCTGCATTTTTTACATACAATTTTTCAACCTCCCAATAAGAATAATAGCCAACCCAGGAACCATTGAATTCCCATCACTTTTATTTTTTTGTATCTAACCAAAAATAATTTTACGAGGAAACAACACAAGTATTATTGTTTACCTTCTTAAAATAACTATTAAGTTAGAAACAAAATTATTTTCTTATACTTTTACAATTTAAGTTAAACTTACATCATGACTCATCTTACAATATTACACTACCTCACCAAATTTGTTTGAAATCATGTTCATTGTAAAATGGTTGTTAAAAGAATTTTGTCTCTTATAAACATTTGAACTTGAAAAGAAGTGCGAAATTAATTTGTTTATTTATTTTTCCTAATAATCTTTTTCATTCGAGGACTGAATTATCTTATATCATCATTAGAAGGAGACTCACTAAATGGACAATTTAATATGAGTCGAGTTACTTTAAAGCGGGAATCGAATCCAGAACGTAGGGGTGAGCCTAAAGACTCTGATACCATAAAAGATTTCCACTACTACACATTTAAGCTTGCACAACTCCACTTGAACAGCCCTTTTTAAAAGAGCTCTCCAAAACAGAGCTTGGAGAGCGGTTTTTATAAAAAAAAATAAAAAAAAAATTAGAGAGCGGTTAAGAACTGTTGTGCAAAACACTTAGAGAGTGGTTTAGAACCGCTATCCAAGGTAAAGATTGGACAGCGGTTCATAACCGCTTTCCAATCCCCGAAACCCTTATAACCCCGCGTCCAACAGAGCCCCCCATTTCCACATTACGCGTCGATTTGCAGCCTCCTTCCTCATTTTTTCTCCCTCTCGCGTCGTCGCCCTCCTCCTCCATTTTTCTCCCCGCGTCCAGCAGCCCCCCATTTCCACATTACGCGTCTGCAGCCTCCTTCCTCATTTTTTCTCCCTCTCGTGCCGTCGCCCTCCTCCTCCTCTCGTGCCATTGCCGTCGTCGTCGCCTGCTCCTCCTCCCCTACCGCCGCCGCGTCGTCCTCCGCCTTTATAGGTAATTTTCTTTTATATATATATATATATATCTATGTATATATATATATATATATATATGTTAGGATTAATTGTTGTTATTGTTAGGATAATTGGCTTGGCTTGGTTTTAATTGTTGTTATATGTTAGGATTAATTGTTGTTAGTGTTAGAATAATTGGCTTGGCTTGGTTTTAATTGTTGTTAGTGTTAGAATAATTGGCTTGGCTTGGTTTAAATTGTTGTTATATGTTAGGATTAATTGTTGTTTGACTTGGTTTAGCTAATTTGTGATTTTTTATGCTAATTTAGAGATGAATTTCATGATGCACTCCAAGTGTTTGATCAAATGCATGTGTGTAGGATTTAAACATAAATTAAGATTGGGATATATTTTTGAATTGGTTGGTGATTTTTTATGCTAATTTAGAGATGAATTTCATGATGCACTTCAAGTGTTTGATTAAATGCATGTGTGTAGGATTTAAGCATAAATTAGGATTGAGATATATTTTTGAGTTGGTTGGTGATTTTTTATGCTAATTTAGAGATGAATTTCATGATGCACTCCAAGTGTTTGATCAAATGCATGTGTGTAGGATTTAAGCATAAATTAGGATTGAGATATATTTTTGAGTTGGTTGGTGATTTTTTATGTTAATTTAGAGATGAAAATTTCATGATGCACTCCAAGTGTTTGAACAAATGCATGTGTGTAGGATTTATGCATTAATTAGGATTGGGATATATTTTTGAGTTGGGATATAAATATAGAATATGTAATATAAGTAAAAACGTAGGTTTCATTAGCAACAAATTATGTTAGGTTTTATATGCATAAATTTACTTATCTTGGGGTGTTGCAATCATATTGTCTTTTCTAGTTCTATATGGATCGAAAGTGGGTTCGAGCAAATCGATTATCAGAGAAGTATAGGAATGGGGTGGAAGAGTTTTGTAATCATGCAATTAGACACTGCACCGACCATCGGTACATTTCATATCCTTGTTGGAGATGTATGAATGGAAAAACTGTTAGTGGTCGAGAAAATTTGTTCGTTCACTTGATGATTCACGATATTGATAAAGCATATACCGTTTGGAAATCTCATGGTGAGACAAGAGATAGATGTAGCTCAAGTAACTTAGGAACTGACTTTAGGTTTGAAGATACAGTGGATGTGGATATTTTCGATGATGTACCGACTGTTGATACATCGAGTGGGGATGACGATGATCTGCGAGATCACCCTTATATGTCAGAGAAGTTAAGGGATTCTGCTGGATTACCACTGTGGCCCGGGTGTAAGAAGGCAACAAAACTGTCAGTTGTGCTGATATTGTTCAACCTAAAAGCAGCTCACCAGTTGTTCGATGTGTGCTTCACAAGTATGCTGGAAGCAGTTAGTGGTCTATTGCCTGATGAAAATGTACTGCCTAAGAGAGCATATGATGCTAAACAAATGCTCAAGTCCATCGGGTTAACACATCAGAAAATTCATGCTTGTCCGGGTGATTGTATCTTATTTTGGAAGGAGTATGCAGACCTCGATGAATGTCCCAAGTGTGGGGAGAAGCGATATAAGAAAAATAAATCTTCCGCGAAGGTGTTGTGGTACTTTCCAATCATACCAAGATTCAGGAGAATGTATAGTAGCGCTGTGGATGCTAGAAATTTAACTTGACATCATGATGATAGGATCAAAGATGGAATGCTAAGACACCCTGCTGATTCACCCCAGTGGAAGACATTCAATGTCAGGCATCCAGAATTTGGCAACGAGCCACGACACTTGCGTCTTGCACTCTCAACTGACTGAATAAATCCGTTCGGTATCCAAAGTACTAACCACATTACATGGCCTGTGATTCTTTTAGTTTATAACCTTTTACCCGAGTTGTGCATGAAGCACACTTACATGATGTTGTCTATGTTGATATCATGACCCAAACAACCTGGTAACGACATAAATGTATATCTGGCTCCTTTGATAGAGGACTTGAAGCTCTTGTGGGATGAGGGTGTCGATGTGTATGATGCTTGTAGAAAGAAGAATTTCAAGTTGAAGGCCATGCTGTTTGGAACTATCAATGACTTTCCCACTTACGGGAATCTATCTGGATATAGTGTGAAGAGGGCCGATGCATGTGTTCTTGTTGTACCAAGAAGACATATCACATTCGCTTGAGTCATTGTAGGAAGACCGTCTATATGGGACATAGGAGGTGGTTGGACCTAACGCATAAGTACATAACAATGGCCGATGCATTCGATGGCACAATCGAGACAGGTGAAGCACCACATTTATTGTCAGGTTCGGATATATTGAATGAGATGAAGAATATCAACACACAGTACGGAAAGAGCTTCGCAAAGAGTGTCCCCACTAGCGGTTGGAAGAAGGAATCAATTTTCTTTCCATTGCCCTATTGGAAAGAGCTGTATGTTAGACACTTCATTGATCTAATGCACGTTGAGAAGAACATTTGTGCCAGCTTGCTCAATACTCTGTTAGCTGATAAGAAGTCCAAGGATGGTTATAATGCAAGAATGGATATGATTGATATGAGAATAAGAGCAGAACTAAAACCTGTGCCTAGAGAAAGGGGTAAACCGTTCTTACCTCCTGCTGCACACACCTTGACCAACAATGAGAGAAAAGAGTTACTTCAGACACTAAAGGATGTGAAAGTACCAGAGGGTTATTCGTCCAACATACAGAGACTTGTATCAGACGATGGCGCGAGACTGATGAATCTGAAATCACATGACTATCATGTCATCATGGAGACTTTCTTGCCCATTGCAATACGTTCTATCTTGCCTGAAAATGTGCGCATAACCATAACAAAGTTATGTTGGTTCTTCAAGGCAATGAGTAGCAAGGTCATAGATCCTAGAAAATTGCTTGGTTTTCAGAGACAGATTGTGGGGATACTCTGTGAGCTTGAGATGTATTTTCCTCCATCATTTTTTGATATAAAGGTTCACCTAACAGTTCATTTTGTACACGAGATAAGGATGTGTGGTCCTGCTCGTATGCGATGGATGTATGGTGTAGAGAGATATATGAAAGTGCTCAAAGGATATGTGATGAATATGTCCAAGCCGGAGGGATGCATTGCAGAACGTTATTAAGTAGAAGAAATAGTCGAGTACTGGTCTGAATTTATTCCGAATGTCAACGCAATTGGACTTCCAGTTACCCGATACACCAATAGGATGGATGGTGAAGGCATTACCGGTGGTCAAACTGTAAGTGTTAGTATGGAGGAACTAACGGATGCACTTGTGCGTACTTCACAACAAGGTCGACATGTTTCCTTTTATTGACCTGCACATGCAAGCACTTGCTGAGAGAAATCCACCAGAGATAGATCATGGATTGAAGTTGAGCACAATCGCACGTTTGTTGACTGGTTCAATGGTTATGTAGCAAATATGTTGTCACAGGATAAAGAATCAGTGAATGAAAGAGTTAAGTGGCTATCTAGAATGCCTGATAGACATGTGTATTCATACAAGTGTTATCTTGTTAACTGATACACATTTTATACCAGAGATCATGATGCCACAAGTACAATGCAGAATAGTGGAGTGTCCATTACTGTAACTGCAGGGGATCAATCGATTACTACTTACTGTGGACAGATTGTCAACATTTGAGAACTCGACTATGTTGTTCACCGTCAACCAATCTTCGAGTGTAGTTGGGTGAGGATCCCTAATGGGGTCTAAGTTGAAATTTCTGGGTTCATACGCGTTGATTTGAAGAATGTGGGATATAGAGATGACCCTTACATAATGGCCAGTCAAGGTCAACAAATTTTCTATGTCCCCGACCCAGTTAATAAGAAATGGTCCATTGTGGTTATGTCAAACAAATTTAACAATAGTTTCCAGATTAGCGACCATGTCGATGAAGATGTTGACACAATCGATGATCCTTTTCAGAACTTCACTCATTATGTACCCTCTTTCAATGATCCTGCAAATCCACGCCCGTACCAGAGAATAATTAGAGATGAGGATGAATATGACAATCTGGATCTTGGTAACATTTATGGTCATGAACGAGAAAAGTCAACCAAAAAATGAAACAAAAAGCAAGTGCTAAAAAGAAATGTATGACTTTATTGAATTAATGTTATTAAATGTTGTTTATTCTGCTTTATTAAATGTTGTTTCTTCCGCTTTATTGATTATTGTTTTTTTTTTGTTTATTAAATGTTGTTTCTTCTGTTTACAGGATCATGTCTTATTTGCAACATCCCAGAGATGACGGAGATTCTGATGGAGATTATGATGGAGATCATGGCGCATATGATCGACAACATACTGATGAGTTGAGACAGGGTGACACTACTAATGCTCCCATCACTAGTAACTTTGGGGAGAAGCGCACGAGGGGTATAGTCACGATGTCTTCTATTAAGAGAGCTCGTAGCAAAGGGAAAACTCTTCAGGTAATTTTATTACAATTGAACAGGTTAAATTGTAATTATATTGATTGATCATTGAACATAATTAAATACTATGTTATTGTAGTTATCGTTCAATGAGTATGGGTAGGCAATCGGAAAAGAGAGTGAGAAGTTGTCCTTCTACCTTGGAGCTGCCGTCAGGAGGGTAATCCCTATCTTGCTGCCAAGCAAGGACTGGCGTAGCGACAAACTGACTCCTTTGACAATTATGGGACGAACTTTCGGTATGTTAATTATATGCTTATTGAAATTTGTTGTATGATTATTAAATTTACTAAACTGTTATGTTATATGCGTATAAACTACATTCACTGGCCTTGACCATTCCAAGAAGAAGCAAATACTATCGCAAGCTGGAGTAATGACAAAGAATTTCTGGACTTGACTGAGAAGTAATACACGAGATCCGAACACTAGTTTTTACTCGGCTAGTCCGCCTCCGGTATATCAGAATACCCCTACGGTGGCCCCGTACTGGGAGGAGTTTGTGAGTAGATCTATGGAAGATGATTTCCATTTGAAATTGATCAATGTCATTTTCCTCAATTCCTAATGCCCTATATTTTTTAGTGTTTATCGTATTTCTATTACACTGTAGAATCGAAGTAAGAAAAATCGCCAACAAGCCAAGGCGATGGAGGCTCGATATCGTGGATCGAACAAAGGTTATGCACGCATAAGAGAAGACATGGTGAGATCAAAATCCTAACTTTTAATTTTTTTTTATATATTCACTTTTAATATATCTAATATTAAATGTTGTTTCTTCTGCTTTATTGATTATTGTTTGTTTTTTGTTTATTAAATGTTGTTTCTTCTGTTTTACAGGATCATGTCTTATTTGCAACATCCCGGAGATGACGGAGATTCTGATGGAGATTATGATGGAGATCATGGCGCATATGATCGACAACATACTGATGAGTTGAGACAGGGTGACACTACTGATGCTCCCACCACTAGCAACTTTGGGGAGAAGCGCACGAGGGGTATAGTCACGATGTCTTCTATTAAGAGAGCTCGTAGCAAAGGGAAAACTCTTCAGGTAATTTTATTACAATTGAACAGTTAAAATTGTAATTATATTGATTGATCGTTGAACCTAATTAAATACTATGTTATTGCAGTTATCGTTCAATGAGTATGGGTAGGCAATCGAAAAAGAGAGTGGGAAGTTGTCCTTCTACCTTGGAGCTGCCGTCAGGAGGGTAATCCCTATCGTGCTGCCAAGCAAGGACTGGCGTAGCGACAAACTGACTCCTTTGAAGGAAAGATTATGGGACGAACTTTTGGTATGTTAATTATATGCTAATTGAAAGTTGTTGTATGATTATTAAATTTACTAAATCATTTATGTTATATGCGATAGACTACATTCATTGGCCTTGACCATTCGAGAAAAAGCAAATCTTATCATAAGTTGGAGTAATGGCCAAGAATTTCCAGACTTGACTGAGAAGTAACACACGAGATCCGGACACTAGTTTTTACTCGGCTAGTCCACCTCCGGCATATCAGAATACCCCTACGGTGGCCCCATACTGGGAGGAGTTTGTGAGTAGATCTATGGAAGATGATTTCCATTTAAAGTGGATCAATGTCATTTTCCTCAATTCCTAATGCCCTATATTTTTTAGTGTTTATCGTATTTCTATTACACTGTAGAATCGAAGTAAGAAAAATCGCCAACAAGCCAAGGCGATGGAGGCTCGATATCGTGGATCGAACAAAGGTTATGCACGCATAAGAAAAGATATGGTGAGATCAAAATCCTAACTTTTAATTTTTTTTATATATTCACTTTTAATATATCTAATATTAAATGTTGTTTCTTACCTTTATTGATTATTGTTTGTTTTTATTTATTAAATGTTGTTTCTTACTGTTTTATAGGATCATGTCTTATTTGCAACATCCGGAGATGGCGGAGATTACGATGGAGATTATGATGGAGATCATGGCGCGTATGATCGACAACATCTTGATGAGTTGAGGCGGGGTGACCTTCTTGATGCTCCCACCACTACTTGACTTTAGGGAGAAGTGCACGAGGGTATAGTCACGATGTCTTCTATTAAAGAGCTCGTGCAAAAGAAAAAAACACTTGAGTAATTTTATTACAATTGAACAGTTGAAATTGTAATTATATTGATTGATCGTTGAACCTCATTAAATACTATGTTATTGCAGTTATCGTTAAATGAGTATGGGCAGGCAATCGGAAAAGAGAGTGGGAAGTTGTCCTTCTACCTTGGAGCTGCCGTCAGGAGGGTAATCCCTATCGTGCTGCCAAGCAAGGACTGGCGTAGCGACAAACTGACTCCTTTGAAGGAAAGATTATGGGACGAACTTTTGGTATGTTAATTATATGCTAATTGAAAGTTGTTGTATGATTATTAAATTTACTAAACTGTTATGTTATATGCGTATAGACTACATTCACTGGCCTTGACCATTCCAAGAAGAAGCAAATACTGTCGCAAGCTTGAGTAATGGCCAAGAATTTCCGGACTTGACTGAGAGGTAACACACGAGATCCGGACACTAGTTTTTACTCGGCTAGTCCATCTCCGACATATCAGAATACCCCTACGGTGGCCCCGTACTGGGAGGAGTTTGTGAGTAGATCTATGGAAGATGATTTCCATTTAAAATGGATCAATGTCATTTTCCTCAATTCCTAATGCCCTATATTTTTTAGTGTTTATCGTATTTCTATTACACTGTAGAATCGAAGTAAGAAAAATCGCCAACAAGCCAAGGCGATGGAGGCTCGATATCGTGGATCGAACAAAGGTTATGCACGCATAAGAAAAGATATGGTGAGATCAAAATCCTAACTTTTAATTTTTTTTATATATTCACTTTTAATATATCTAATATTAAATGTTGTTTCTTCTGCTTTATTGATTATTGTTTGTTTTTTGTTTATTAAATGTTGTTTCTTCTGTTTTATAGGATCATGTCTTATTTGCAACATCCCGGAGATGACGGAGATTCTGATGGAGATTATGATGGAGATCATGACGCATATGATCAACATCATACTGATGAGTTGAGATAGGGTGACACTACTGATGCTCCTACCACTAGCAGCTTTGGGGAGAAGCGCACGAGGGGTATATTCACGATATCTTCTATTAAGAGAGCTCGTAGCAAAGGGAAAACTTTTCAGGTAATTTTATTACAATTGAACAGTTAAAATTGTAATTATATTGATTGATCGTTGAACCTAATTAAATACTATGTTATTGCAGTTATCGTTCAATGAGTATGGGCAGGCAATCGGAAAAGAGAGTGGGAAGTTGTCCTTCTACCTTGGAGCTGCCGTCAGGAGGGTAATCCCTATCGTGCTGCCAAGCAAGGACTGGCATAGCGACAAACTGACTCCTTTGAAGGAAAGATTATGGGATGAACTTTCGGGCTAGCATCTTAAACTTCGTCAAGAGATCAAATATACAATTGACAGTGTAAATTTAAGTTATAATACATACCATGATGAAATATAACATTTTGCACCACTGAACACTATTAGTAACTTAATTTAAAAACTATGAAAATTAAAGCATAATATTTAAAAGAAATCAAATTTACCAGCTTCTTATCTCGGCGTAACATACTCATTGATCCTCCCGTAAAAGTCGCAGTGGCCCTTTCTCCACCCGCCCCTCCTCATTACGAACAACACCTCGATTCTTGGAATGTCTTAAAGCATCTTCTTGAACCTCAGGTTTTTCCCAATATTGAACAAGTCAATAATATCTAGCAATTGAACACCACTTATGTCTTTTCTTATGATCTTTCCAAGTTCGTTTTGCACTTGCTATCATATTGCCAAAACAAGAGCAATTCACCTTTTCCCAAACTTGAACTATCTCCTTGTCCTTAGTTGAGTTCCATCGAAATCTCATCTACATTTTTAAACATAATTTATAAGTACTTAAAAGAATTATTTGATGAAACACAATAGTATGTGAAACAATTCAACTTACACCGAATTCTTGCCATAAGATGTCTCTGGTTTGCCTTGAGACTTGTTCCCACTTTGTATCACCTTTATCTTGTCTTGCGTAAAAGTCTTTGCAATAAATCTTGTTTGCAATACTCGGGCTCAAACTTTACCTCACCAATTGCTTGACTCACGGAAGCTTTGTCCTCAAAAGCGATCTTGTTGGTATTTGGTTTAGTAGAACCACGACCATCAAACACACCGGGATCAACATAATCTCGCGGAAGGTCCTCTTCCTCCGGAACATAATTTAAATGCGAGTGGATCATGACACGGGTGGAGGGCAGAAAGGTTTATCTCTTGAGGATGAGCTAACTCTCCAATAGACATGTCCAATGTATGCGCCCATTTGACATACTAACATTAGCATGTGATGAGTAAGCTCATCGACAACATCTACTCTCGGGTTAGGAATGGTCCCAATAAATCCATTCACTTGGTGGAAGCCAGGTCTAGCGAGATGTGTCCTCGCCCATCAAAGATATATGTGGGGATGTCGACCAAAGCTGTCCAAATAAGCGGAGTGGATAAGCCCGTGCTGATAAGAGATCTCGAAAAGAATTCGGGGGAAAGAAGCGGCATTGTAGGGCATCCTCGTTAGCGATGCTCTTGACTTCCGGCAACCTCGGGAATGATGTCATGGAGATATCTGAGCATGTTGTTCACTGACGATGAATTTGTGTCGATGGCATGGCGCCGTAATGCGGGTTCCAACGTTGTTTTTCATGCATTTTTTACATTTGGGAAAAATTGAAATTAATATTACATAAAAAAAAGATAATAAGACAAAGCAGTGAATACTCTTATAACACTTTTTTAGATGCTACGAGAAGATTTTACTATGGTTTAACACCATCAGTAATTATTTTATTAGGATTGTACCAGCTGCTTGTAAACTTTAATATAGCCAATTTTAGCCCATCTAAATAAACTAATTTCAACTGGGTCAATCTCCTGCTGTGGTTTTGGGCCCAACTTGGTTTAGGCCCATCATTTCGGATTTTTTCTTTGTACGACCCATTTTGATAATTATTCTCCATTTGATTTTGTTATCAGTCAGGCCCACATGACTTGTCCATAACCGCTATCTGTGACACGTTCTCTCCATCGCCGCCTAAATCCTGATTTCTGGGCCCACTTGAATTATTACGCCTAGGGGAGCTGACAAATTCAAATTGTTCCTCTGGTACTGGAACAGTTTTGGCTATTTTCGAGGCGAGTGAGCCGCCTTCTAGATCTTTCACGCTTTTCGATGTCAGCGAAGCCCTAGATGCGTTCTGATGTTGGCTCCGCCGTAATTCCGCCTCTAGATTTCCCGGCGAGGAGATTTCCGGCTGCTTTGCATCGGAAATGAGCTCTGATAGTTCATCATCCCGTATCTAACCGTCTTGACCCATCACAGACTCCGGATATAAACTCTCGTCCTCTGAAACCTCCGACTTAGTTTCCTCTGATCTTATGTTTACGTTCATCTCCTTCTTATTGCACATGCATTCGGTCTCCTCCATGATACGGACCGTGAAGGATTTCCCATCAATTTGTACCTGCATGATATTATCGATTTTCCTCAAAATAGAAGTAGATATCAATATCCTTGCTGTATCCAACCTGTGTTTCTGTTCCGTGTCTTGGTCCATTTTCATGAACAATCCCAGAATGGCACAAGCCAATGAGAAATTTTTTGACGACCATGCTTGTTGAGGAATCCCGAGCCATCTTGTCCATACGAGATGGTGTTGATTCACATCGATATCTTTCCATGGTCTGAGCCAGTCGAACCAGAATTGCACCCATTCATCGAATCCTTCAACTAACTCTTGCATTGGCATTTCAGAGGCCGATTGTACCAGAATGAGATTGCCTCCCATTGCTCGAAATTTCATTTTGCCTCCGCATTCTCCTTCCAATTCACCCTTATACTCCTCCCATGTATACTCCCTCTTCAGGTGACCAGTAAAACAACTTTTGAGCCATTCTCTTTCTGACTCAGAGGTCTGGTATTTGACATTCGGTAGAATTTCCAATCCCGAGTCTCCCTCCTTCTTTTTCCCATTGACAGCTTCAGCAAATGACACATTCTCCTTTCTAACTCCTGATGTTGTTGGAAAGTAATGTTGCGTGTCGCTTTGTGCTCTAGTTTTTTGTGCCTGCTCCGCTTTTCTGATGGGATCTCTTTCGAATCTTGGAATGAAGGCTCTCATCTTATATGTTCCAATCCAAATGCTGTTTAAATCTCGGAGTAACTCCGTCGCCTCATATCTTCCTGGGAACCTAACGAAGCCAAAAAACTTGCCTTGTTTGTCCTTCTTATTGGGGAGAAAGATATCACTTACCTCTCCAATCTCCCTGAACTTATGGATTAACTCCTCCCTGGAACAGTTCTTCGGAAAGTTCTTGAAAAGAAAACTATGCGTATTCTTCATGCACGAATCAAGATTCACCCAACTAGGGTTTATGTCTGATTTCATCTGTTCACGGTTCTTCCACACTGCCTGCGATCTACCAAAAAACCTTCTCGGGTCCTATGGGTTAGGGTTCATCCTAGAGTATGGAAAATTTTTATGCCTCACCGGTGGTCTCTTGGAATCTTGGTTAGCCTGTACTACCCTTTTCCCCCTCCTCACTACTCTCCACTCTCCTTCCTCTCTCATTTTAACGTTTTTAAATAAAATAGACAAGTGTAGATAAAGAATTCGTTGCTACTAAAGGGATTCGAACCCTGGTCCTGTAAATATCAAAGTTTTGCTACCGGGTACAAATTGGAAAAGTAGTTGAACTGTGGCCCAATTGTGGGCTAGCCACACATTTAATTGGAAAAGTAGTTAAATTGTATTATAAAATTAATAAATAATGTGAACAATGGGACCCTAAACAATAATATTTGTATCTTGATGATTGGGAAATAGAGGTACAATTTTAATGGGTATAAATTAACAATAATGCGGGGTTGACATGGCAAAATTTGTTAAATTTGGGTACACAATTCGAGATGCTCTGAGTTCGTGAGCTGAACAAACAACCAATCGTGATTAAATACTAAAATCGAAAAGGAAATTGAGACCGATTTACGTGATTGGATCAATTGATTTATTACATTCATGGAGGATCAAGATACTAGAATGTATCACTGTCACCAATCAATTGTAGTTTACAATTGAGATGAATTCATCCAAATTCTAAAAAAAAACCCCGAAAAAATCCCTAATTCTACAATCTCTGTCCAACAAATTAAAGCCCAATATTCGTTCGAAAAAAATAATAATTAAAGCCCAATACAAATTAAATCACAATTCTAGCACCAAACGGATTGATCAGCTCAACTACAACTCAAAGTCGCGACCGTTATTTCTATTCCTTCTTCATAACTGTAGGTCCGGGCCGGTTTCACTTAAACGCGCGTTTTGACAAATTTAAACCTCCGCTTTAGACTTAAACTTAAAACATTCAACTGATACTGTTTCCATGTGAACTAATACTGCATAGCTAAAACTTGAGCATTGACACACAACTAAACATATGAAATATGAAAAATGAGAGTTAAATTTCTTTTTGGTCATGAAAGGCAGTCTCGCGATTTTGATCTCAATCTTTGGTCTCAAAATTATTTTTTTCATACAGTTTTGGTTTCGCAAATTCGTTTTAATTAAAATACATTGCGAGTTTTGATTAGCATTCTGAGTTTGAGATCAAAATTACAATTTGAATTTAACTGATCAAAATTTAAAGCCTGGGTTCTATAGGACAAAAAATGAATATAACTCGAAAAATGACAAGGAATCTGATGAGACCATTGACTCTTCTCAGGTACCAGCAGCCTCACAAGTTATAGCAGAAATCACTGACTATTCCACAAAAATGTCAACTATCAGAGTTGCTATTTCTCTTCTTAACCCATAATTGGTTGCATGTGTTAGAAAGAAAACGATGGGAAGAATCAGCTCGAACCACCGCAAAAAGAAAGTACGACCAGCCATTTCAGCCACCCACATCCTCTCAAACTCATCAACTACGACCAATCTCTCAACCTCATATCCCCTTCTTGTTCCGGATGCAAGCTCAAGCCCTCAGGTATCATCTACACGTGCACACTATGCAACTATTTTCTCCACAAGAAATGCTTCGAAATGCCCAAAACAATCTCCCACCCTTTCCACAAGGCCCACCCTTTCACCCTATTTCCGACCCGGCGTACGACCAAGGCCTCTTTAACTGCGACGCCTGCGGCGAAACGGAACAGCTTATTCTGCCACTGCAACCCCTGCGGCATTGACCTGCATATACTCTGCGCTGCGGCGCCGCTAACGTTAACGACTGTGCATCACCCGCATAAGCTCGATCTAGCTTTTGGATCACCGTACGATACCAAGAATTTCGTCTGTGATGTATGCAAGCTTCAGGGGTCGGATCACTGGCTTTATAGGTGTGGTCCGTGTGGATTTGACGCGCATTTGAAATGCGCCAGTGGGGCTTCGCCGCCTCTGCCTCAGGGACACGGCGTTCCGTATTATGCTGCGGCGGCGCCGCCTCCTAGGCAGCAGGGTTTTGTTCATAATATTAATAAGTATTCGATTCCGGTGCCTCAGGGACACGGCGTTCAGTATTTTACGCCGCCTCCTATGCAGCAGGGTTTTGCTGCTCATAATTTTGTGAATGTTAATCCGGCGGTTGGTTTTGCGGCTGGAGTGCCGATGGCAACTCCGGCGTCGTTGAAGTGAACAGAGGACAGAATGAGATGTTCCTTGAGGCGTTACAGCAAATTATTCAGAACCAGAATGCTATGACTCAGGCGGTGATGGCGGGAGGCGGAGGTGGCGGCTTTGGTGGGGGAGGTGACAACAGAGTTCAACAGCTGATGCAAATGATTTCTAGCATGAATGGTCATGCTCTATATAAGAATATTATATTCAAGGGAAGAAAAAACGCAGTTCTTCCGCATTGCCCCTCCACATTCCGTGTTTTACTAAAAAGGTATTAATTGCTCATTTTGAACAATATTAGTTGTTTTTTCGTGAGCAATCTTAGGCGACCTTGCTTCTCATCGTGACATATAAGAATAAATCAAACAATCAAACGTAATATTACAATAGGTGTAGCATGCATCATTTAATATTAAAATGGACAAACTGGTATCTCTTAACCAGAGTGCTTTTCGTGGGAAGGAGGAACATCATGGATGGGCGATGATCAACGACGCTTTCAATCTCAAGTTCTCTAATGGGCTGGGCCCATATATACCAAGGGGGTCGGTACTATCTGCACTTGGGAAGTTGTTGTATGATTATTAAATTTACTAAATTGTTATGTTATATGCGTATAAGCTATTCCTTCGAGTTAAACTCCTAAATAGTTTTGCTGTTGACTCCTTTCTCCTTATGACCTCTTCCTCGTCAAGCCCAAAGGTATCGTCTATGATGTCTGAGTTCATAAATCTCCTGCTTAAATAGCTCCACTTTGCTTTCTATGGACCCAAATACCTCTTTGTTCCACTTCTTCAAGTCTTCCTTCAATTTCTTGAGCTTCTCTTTGATTCTAAAACCGTACCAGCCCTCGAACTCATATCCATTCCACACAGTTTCGATAAATTTTTTGAAGTCGGGTTGTGAGCACCAAGCATTGATGAAGCGAAATGGCTTCAGACCCCAATCCACAAGCTTTGTCTCCAATATAACCGGAATGATCTGAAATGGTGCGTTTTAATCCTCTGATAACCACTGAAGGCCATCTGGTCGTCCACCGGTCGCACACCAGTATTCGGTCTATCCGACTCTTACAGCTTCCGTATGTTCTGTAGTACGTATATTTCCTGCCCTTTAGGGGAAGATCCAAGAGATTGGATTCCCTAATGAATTCGTCGAACACCCTGATATCCCTCTGGTTAATGTTATCACTCTGACCCACCCTTTCATTTGCGACTCTTATCGAATTAAAATCTCCAGCCATACAAATACAACATTCACTATTTTGGTCTGAGATTCCCTTCAAACAGTTCCACAATTCTACTCTATCAGTTAATTGACAGGAAGCATAAACGTTAACAATACAGCATGCCAATCTATCTATTCCCCAGTGTCCCTTTATGATAACGACTCCATCTACTTCCCAAAAACTTGAAAAAACAAATTTATTAGAATCCCATAAAGTGATAATACCTCCCGATCTCCTGACTGAGGGTTTTGCTAAGTTTTCCGAACCCCATAAGCCTCTACAAATGTTGGAGTTTACCGCTTCCATCTTTGACTCCTGGATACAACAAACATACACCTTGTGTGTATTGATTAGGTCTCTTACTTCTTTGCTTTTCAATTTACTCCCAGCCCCTCTGATGTTGTAAGAGAGGAGCTTCATTAAAAACCTCTTTTTTTTTTTTTCTCTCCCATGCCCTTCTTTCCTTTTGAATTCTCTGTTTCCATTACGACTAGCGAGTCAATCATCTGATTGTCTTTGTCCTCGCTAACAATTCTGATTTTTCTGCCGAAATTCCAAGTGTTTATTGCCACGTCTCGAATCTTTTGAGAGATTATATCCTCTGAGACGTTATCTGTTTCTTCACCATTTTGTTGATTCATCTGCGCCCTTGGTTCCATATCTTGAACAAAATCCGAGAACTCTTGGATTACCCTCTTCTTTTCTCTTGTTTTTTCCTTCCCTTTTAATTTTTTCTTTTCTCCCACCTTTCTTTCCTTCTTCTTTCCTCCCTTCGGATTTTTGGACTCCATTACAGACAGCGGTTTGGGGTTAATTTGTGGTTTAGTAGGTTGATTTACGGTATTTAGGTGTGGCGATTTTGGGGATTTTGGGGAGAGGGGTGAGGAATGTTTTGGTTGTTGGCTTGTGATATGGGTTTGATTCTGGTTCTGGTTTTGAGACTTTGGTTGGCGATAGGTTTAGGGTGAAATTCTTTGGGTTTGGGGAATTTTGGTTGTCGGCGATTGTTCTAGGCGTTAGGTTAATGGCTCCTTCTTCTATTGCTTCTGTGAAGTTTTTCTTGTTGCGGTTTGCCCGCAATATGTTCTTACACATGAATGATAATTTGAACGAAAATGATCGCTTAAGTCATGTGGAAAGAGCATCCGTTACTATATCTTTTCTCTCGTGAGATTGTGAAGACATAACTATCTCTATTTGCCCGGACGTACGCGAGCGCCACATGAACCACCCGGACTACTATGCGAACGCTAGCGGCCAAGACGCACCACGAGGCGATAACGCGCGGGGCATATACGGACGCTGCTTAGGGCGCACTGGCTGCAGGCATCGAGGTCAGACTTTCGGCGCGATCTTTGGGCGTCCACAGAAGCGCAGAACAAGCGGGCTTTATTTCATGACGGGGCGCTGACCGGTGACTGGTATTTGTCACAGGCGATGCTTCATGCGCAGCGCAAGGCTTTATGACGTGAAGGTGGGATGGCCAATCCGACGGGGCTGCGGCGCCTTTAGGCGACGCGACTCACGGTCCCCGTCGAGCTACTATTTTTGAGGGCGTCATCCTAACCCAAAGCGGAGGGCGCGAAAGAATTATCGAGATCCCGGTGGGGCTTTTGGGGCGAGCGACGAAAGCAAAAAGATGGGACGATTTCTCAAGATCAAGATTTGGAATTTAAACCATGCCGGTTGGATATATGTACCCAACGTAGTTTATTTAATCTTGATGCTTGTTTTAAATTCGTTTGCATGATTTGGAATTCTAAAAAAAAATCTCACTTTTCGAAAATTACTAAGTATGATTTATTGACAAATTTTATTAGGATAATAAAATTAAGTCAAATTGACCTCCGTGATTTATTTATTTGTGAATTCTTTTGTATAAATTTCCCCAGCGCAGACCCGAAAAGGATGGATTCCGCGTGAATAAATTCCCAAAAGGATGATTGTGAATTATTATTAGTGGCGGCGATGATCCTCCCAGCGAGGCTCGTACACAAAGCGAAGTAATAGTGCATTTAATCATGGTTATTACTTAGGTATAAAATTGATATCATATCTTCTATAGAAGTCCTGTCAATTTTATTGGTCAAGGGGGGCCATTATTAACTTTGAATTAAAAGGTTTATGGCTGTTCTTGTTTGTAACACCTTGAATGTGTTTAAATAGGCAGTTCACTGCGTGACCTATTTAAAAAGCTGTTTTGAGATGTCGGTGATGCATGTTCATATTGTTTTGAGATTTTGATATGAACAATGTGATCGAATTATGTGATAATTTTGTGTTTGCACAATTGTTGTTTATTTGATTCGACGATGTCCAAACCTTTTAATCCTTTGTTAATATACTTAAGCACAAAAGTTATGATTGTCCTAAGCTGCGCGAAAAGCCTGAAGTGGATTCTTGACACACTGTTGTCTTTGAAATAACCCGAGCCTAATGGAGGCTTGAGATTGGGCAATCTCATGTTTAACTTGTTATCAGACTTCATCCGGTGGAGCTAGGCGGGAGGCAACTTTGAAGTCTCGTAAAGGTCATTAAGCGTCTTGACTTAGCAAAGAAGTCAGCGAGCTACTTGAAAGAATCGGACATGTGGTAGAAGAAATCGCGACTTGATTTAGAGATAAATATGGACAAGATTTGGCCGATTATGGTGGTAGTTCTTGGGATGTAACCGGGAAAGCATATCGTGGTAGCGACTTGCGAACAAGGAAGAAGGAAGCCCTAATCGACCCGAGAGAAAGCCCTGGTAGACCTAGATTTGTGTCTATAAATATAACTTGTAATGCACATTGTAAAGGATCGAAATCTTTAGTACTTTGGGCATATATTATCTTTATTTAAAATCACGGCTTGGTGCCCCAGGGCGTAGTCTATTCAAAAACGGTGGGTAATCAAATCACTTGTCATTTATTGCTTTTAGTGGTATTGATCTGAACATTACTAAATTGTTTGCTTGTTAAATCGGTAACCGCATTTACAACAATTTGGCCGTCGTAGGAAGAGACAATTCTGCAAAATCACTTTATTGAAGGAAGACCCGTCTTATCTCGATAAATACCAATGGCAAACAATCAAAGCTGACTGAGGCTGGAAAGATTTGGGCGCCCGCGATGGCGCGAGGCCTCTATGAGCTCTCATCGCTCGGCTCCCATCCTTCTCGCTAGCAAGACCCGATAAGGATTATTTGGTGGAATTTGGTGCAGAGGCCCGGACACAAAAGTGATGGCCGTCCTCAACAAAAAGCGTCGCATTTGTGAGAGAACATTGCCCTCACCAGAAGGCCGCCCGAGAGGTCGGACCTCAAAAAAAGCAAAGCGGCAAACCGAAAGGGGGGCATTCGTGACCAAGCGGCCTCACGATTGACGGGCGTACCTGGTCCCAAATCGCCAACTTCCTCAAAAAAGGCGGCAGGGTCAACAATATGTATTCGACCGACTTGGCGTGCCTCAAAGCGGAAGGCCCGAGCCCCAGCGGAAGATGAGGCAATCTGAGCCTCGTCATCTTGGCGAGGTGGGCGCGACCCTCGCCCTCTGCGGACCTCCGCCCCTGGCGAAGATCTTGAGGTCGACCACGCATTGCGTGACCCGGCGTCACGTCTCGACCAGCGTCGCCCGTGATGTTGGTCGCGTGTTGACGGCCGCGGTCGAAGCAAGCGATGGGCCTTTATGGAGAGTCAAAAAGCGGGCGATGGGGCCAGACCAATTCTCGCCGTTCGGATTCCCCCACTCGGAACTTTGGTCACCACTGGCCCATTTACTCGAAAAGGAAAGATCAATGTCGCGACCTTGGATCGTACATTAGAAACCTTGACCAATTCCATGTGGCGTGAAATCTGGTCGTACATACCGACAATGGGGCGTAGCGTTGATGCGACGAATGTCGGGATTGTTCTCTCGACCTTTAGCGACCGGGCTCGTCAATGGTACACCTCTGCGCGCCCGTCGATGGACCTTTGTCGAACAAGCTTCCTTCGCTATTCTTAGCATTTCAGCGCAGCGCCCACGCTGTGACGTGACGATGAACTTACCAGCGGGGGGGATCTTGAATCCGTCGGTCTTACATTGAGAGGATCGACAAAGATGATTTTGGAAAGACCCGTTGGGGATGAAGCAAAAATTGATGGGAGTTGTCTGGCACGAAGGGACGAACTCTGGCGTGTATGTGTGACAGTACCCATTATTCTGTTGACTTTTCGATGGCAATTTGTGACTGCGATACACATGGTGGAGCTCTTGAATCCCGGTATCGAGGAGGCCCAGGAGGTCGTGGAGACGAAAAAGCTCGAAATGCGTCTTCGCGGTACAAGCGGAAGCTTCAGTCTTTTGAGAGCATTCCCGGTGAAATTGATCAGAATGACCCGAGAACGGCCACCCAGTTCGGGGGCGGAATTCTTCTCCGCCCTTGATAAGAACAAGGCGGTGAGAACCCGGCAAATCACTACTTAGTTTCAGCATGGCCGTATTATACCCCGGTCGAAGTCTGAATCTGCTGCCGGCTCAGGAAGCGTATGAAGGCGGCACAGCAGCCAGATTTGTCAGCGACCTCGAAAAAACAGCAGCCATGCTCGAAGGCCTTGACAGAAGAAAACGCCCGTGGAGAATAGCAACCGGGGGAGGCGGGGAGAGCGACCCGTTCCGCCCATGCCCGAGAATGCGGGAACGCGTGATACACTCTCTCCCCTTAGGATTTGTGGGGGCTAGCCACCCGACTCCCCTCCAAGCGAAGGATGAAAGCCAAAATAAAGGAGTTAGAAAACGCCCGGGAAGATGGTGTTGCCGTCCTCGCCATTATGGAAGAGTCAATACTATCGAGTTTGGGGAACGAAAGACAAGGCGGGTGATCTGTCCCCGATGTCGATCCCTTGGTGATCGAGACGACATCATGGGGACTACGATGTCTTGGGCTTAATCGACGGGGGGCTTTTACGCAACATCAAGTTGATCTGAGGTTGTTTAATTAACTCTTGCGTCTCCTTTCAATTCTACACTAGTACCTATCAAACAAGAACTTGTAATAGATACGATAAGCAGAATGAAGAATTAAGTGAAGCAAAGGATAAGCGGGAAAAGAACCCTCTGACAACCTTGACCCCAGAATAGAGACACGAACACGATGAATTCTGATTGAGGCGAAATCGGCGATCCAGAACAAGATGGCCCCCAGGCCGTCTCGGGGAAAGCTAGAAGAAAGTCAAGGTCGATCAACTTCGCCCAGGATCTGGGGGGTCATTATCGAACTCGAAGATAGAAGCGACGCTGAAGGGGAAAGTCATTGACTTTCTCAAAAAAGAACAGATGTCTTTGCACGAGGTCTCACAAAAGACATGGTGGGGATCGACCAGAGATCGCATGCCATCGACTCCGCGTTGACCCGTCAGGAAGCGGTTGCGAGGAAGAGGCAAAAATTTGTACGAGAAAGTATCGCTTTGGCGGAGGAAGAGGTGAAAACTAGGCGGATTTGATCACGATCAGGCGGACCAACCCGCGATGGGTAGCGAAATGCGGTATTAGTAAAAGAAATCCACGGGACACTGGCGGTTATGTATAAAACTCACCCCTACCTCAATGAGGCACATACTAAAGACTTCTTCAGATGCCACATGCTCGATCACGATAGATAATATGGCGGACCACGAAATGATATCGTTCATGGATGCTTTTCGCGAGATCATCACCAAATAGCCATGCACGAACGGATCGGCAACTGCCCGTTTACGACATAAAAGAACCTATATTCTTTGGAAGAGAATGCCGTTTCTCGGATGAGTATACCAATACCCTCTAAGGTATTTATTGCATCCATCATGAGATACCTAGTATCTCATAGTAAGTGAGATCTTACTACAATCTCTAAGAGTATGATGCGGATGTACGCAATCTCCATTCATCATCAATATCCCATTCTGATGATCCTTGATCGGAAATTATTTGAGAATCATTCACGAGTTCTCACAACCTCAATTCTGACAATGACTCGTGGGAACATTTGCATGAATAAATGCAAACAATAAAACATAATATTCAAACAAGTGTATTGTCATACATTAATATTAAATCAAATTGAATATCATCGAGTATTATGTCCTTTCAATAGATTGTCTCTAGGATACTAACTTAACCACGTAAAGCGTGGCGAAACACTACTATGGCATCTAAGGTTGGGTCATATTAATCTAAATAGGATCGAAGGTTGGTGAAAAGATGGTTATTTGTCGGACCTACATTTAGAACCACTTCCAACTGCGAAGTCATGTTTGGAAGGTAAGATGACCAAGGGCATTTGGAGCGAGGGAATAGAGCCCGCGAAGTGTTGCAAATAGTTAACAGCGGCGTGTGTGGTCGATGTCAACCAAAGCTAGAGGTGGCTATGGTATTTCGTGACTTTCGCCGATGATTACTCAAGGTTCGGGTACATTTTCCTCATGAAACACAAATCGGAAACCTTTGATAAACTCAAAGGAGTTCAAAGCGAAGTGGAGAATCATAAGGAAAAAGTATCAAGTTTCTCGATCGTCGTGGAGGCAAATACCTCGGTATGAGTTTTTGAACTACATCGAGCGAGGGCATTGTTTCGGTTATTTTTACGGGAACCCTCAACAAAAGCGGGGTTGCGTGAGAACAAAAGCGAGAACACTTTTAGAAATGGTCGGTGTTGGGGTTATCGTGAAAGTATGCTTTTACTTTTGTATAACCTATGTATTAAACACTTATTCTTGAAATAAATTATTTATCTTTATTTGCTTTAAATATGATTGAATGTTATATATATTTATTGCAAACCATTAAGTAGCAGCGTTACATTTGTAGTTAGCGTGGTGATACGGATCACCGAAGATCACGTTAACGGTTCCTTGTAGGCGAGTCGTGTTTCACAACTTAGATAGATCCGAACAATCTATTAGTAGAAGTTGATGTGTAAGGCTCAGATTGGCTTGTCTTGACCAAGATTTACTTAGTGCATTCGATCTTATTTGGCGGAACCTCTGAGAGAGGATAAACTCATTCGCCTTTGACTTAAGGGATGAAGAGTTAGACCTCGGTGGTTGTTGATTTCTTAATCTCTGTCCTTAATAAGATTTGTGTGTGATTAATAGTTATTCTTTTTGACTTATAAATGGGAAGAGAATCATTGCGACGATACCCTATATCTTGGGCAATAATATTAATTCTTGGCGATTGCTAAATTATCTGAGAATCGTGTGCTTGCAAAAGTCTTGCTTGATTGGTCCCTTAGTGGGCGAACCTTTATCATACCAAATCTTGCAAGTGGAATTAATTTTTAGGTATGGATAATAAAAATTTTGGGTATCCCGTACTCGAGGGAAAAGATATTAATTAATATAAATCTTTTTAGTGGCTTAATTATTTAATGGACTAAATAATCTTAAACACGGGGAAATAATAATTGGGAGTCATATTGCAGTAATATGGGTTAAGATTGAATAGTGCAATATTAATTATATAGTGGTATTAATTAATATTAATGAAATTTTGAATTATATTGTGGCTCAATGTTGAAATTGAAGTCCATTGGAAGATCCATCTTAATTCTCATAAAAGGCCCCTCAAATAGCCCAATTATAGTCGATAAATAAAAAGGCATTTAAAATAAAATAAATTTATTGTTGCAATATTTCTATTATTTTTGAAAATATTAAAAAAGAAAAAGGAGAAGGATTTTCTTGAAAAGATTTTTATGGAAAGGAGATAATGTATTCTTGGAATACAAGATTATCCCATAAATTCAAAAAACTCCCACTTGAAACTTCTTTAATAGGTATTTTTGAAAATTAGTATAGAAAGGGAAGAAAGATTTTCTTGATTTTTCTTGGAAAGATTTTATGGAAGATATGTATTCTTGGAATACAAGAATATCTCATAAATTCAAGAAAGATCAATCTTGCAAATCTTCTTTATAGTTTTTTGAAAAAATAGGCCAATTGAGGGTGTGAGATTTTTGTGGAAAAATACACATGGAAATAAGAATATATTAGATAAATTCAAGATTTCTTGGAGATCGAAAAAGATCTTTCCTAGCCCTAAATTGCCTCATAATTTTCAAAACCCCTCCACTTATATATAGGGGATGAATTTTGCATTCCCAACAAGTGTTCCATGTGTTGGAAATATTAGAAATCCACAAAGGTGGTGCAACAATATTTTTTATTTTCCTTGTTTTACTAAATCGTTCATTGAAGGACCTTCCCCGGGGGGTTATTGGGCGAGGACTTGGGAATACTTGAGAAGAACTTTGGTGGGTATTCAGATACTTGATCTGTCTGTCTCTCGGATCGTCTCTCCAGCGAATGCGTTTCGTAAACTCACTGCAGAAATTCATCTTTAGGATCTTTTCGTGAAATATTATTTGCATGTTGTTGTTGGTTAATTATTATTTGAATTCATTTAGGTAAATTCATGCTAGTAATAATTGTTAATTTAAATTTGTGTTTATGAGATCATCCAGATAGATCTGGCGTATGTTATCGATAAGCGGTATCGAGTCGGTTAGAACTCGATCTTTTAAATATAATTTAAATTGTTGTTCATTAAAATTGAAATTAGATAGTAGAAGCATTGAATCACATTTTTTGGTATCAATTGTCATGGTATTTTAATGTGCTTATTTACATGAAATAAATTGTTGGTTTTTAATTGATTCGTTCGGATTCATTTTGCCTCGTGAAAAAATCCTTTAGTAGATTATGATTTGTTTGATTTGATCAATGTAATAGACTAGTCTAGATCTAGGTTTATTTATTTTTTAAGTAAATAAATTGTAATCGGATCGTGAGCGAGGATGGAGGCGATTAATTAAGCGTCAAAGTGCGGGGCGTGTCGAGCAAGCGAACCACAGGCTAAGCGAATACTAGTGACAGCAGCGCCGCCACGGGCAATTATGAATGGCGAGCAATGCCTTGCGGGCATATTAGCGTCGAGGGCACGCATCGGCATATCTTTAGGCGTGCGTAATTTGGGACATCTGAAATTATTAGGAAGGCGAAAGCGGGACCCGGATGCGAATAGCGTCTGGGTGGCGCCTCAGTAGCGTAAACCCGTCGATAGAAGCGGATGCCGTCCGGACGAAGCGTCGCCTAAGCGCATCTTGACTTCGGTTAGAATTCGTGAATTTTCTCATTTTTCGGACGTCGTCACAACGAAAATGGAGGGCGTTTTAAAAAGTATTCTTGATTCGATGGGGCTTTTTTGAGATGAGCGATGAAAGCAAAAAGAAGGGACGATTTATCAAGATCAAGATTTGGAATTTAAACCATGGCGGGTTGGATATATGTACTTAGCGTGATTTATTTAGTCTTGATGCTTGTTTTTAAATTTCGTGCGATTTTATTTGTTAAATGTGTTTGCATGATTTAGAATTGTCTAAAGAAAATCTCACTTTCGAAAATTACTAAGTATGTATTGTTGACAAATTTTATTAGGATATTTCGTCACATTGACCTCCATGATTTATTTATTTGTGAATTCTTTTGGAGAAATTTCCACCCGCAAGCGGCCAAAGATGATCTTCGCGTGAATAAATTCCCCAAAAGGATGATTGTGGATTATTATTAGTGGCGGCGATGACCCACCAGCGAGGCTCGTTCAAAAGCAAAGTAATAATTCTATATTTAATCATGGTTGTTACTTAGGTATAAAATTGATATGCATATACTTCTCGAAGTCCTGCCAATTTTATATTGGTCAAGTGGGGCCATTATTAATTTTGAATTAAAGGTTTTATGCTTGTTCTTGTTTGTAACTTTACTTGAATGTGTTTAAATAGGCAGTTCACCCAGCGTGACTGTTTAAACTATTTTTGAGATATGGTGATGCATGTTCATATTGTTTTGAGATTTTGATATGAACAATGTGATCGAATTGTGTGATAATTTTGTCTTACACAAATTGTTATTTATTCGATTCGACATGTTGTAAACTTTTAATCCTTTGTATTCTATACTTAAAGACCATCAATTATTTGGTGAAAACTATGTTGATTGGAAGCGTAAACTTATGATTGTCCTCCTTTGCACAAAAGCACAAGTGGATCCTTGATACTCCAAAACGATGAGCAGTGGCGAATCGAGTAAGCGGAAATGAAAAAAAATATGAACTTGGGAGCATTGCAATGATATGGCTAAGTGTACCATCTTGGCATCTATAACCGGATGTGTTTGCAACACCAACACCGAAATTTGCAAGCTATCTGCGGAAATCATGGAAAATCTTAAGAAGATGTTTCAACATCGAGCCCATATTTCGTCGGATCACCTGCGAGAAATGCTTTTATTTGAAAATGGTGGAGAGCACGCCCGTAAAGGGACCATGTCCTCAAGATGATGGCTCGTCTAAAGCAAACTTGAGGTTACGGGTGCAGTTATGATCTAGGGACTTCAGATTGATTTGGTCTCTCTACGCCCAAAAGTTTTGAACAATTTTCGGTAGAACTATCGGATGAATAATCGAAGTTTCTTGCTGACTTATTTGCAAGCTTTGGTCTCTGCGAGAAGCGTTGATGGGACATCAAATTCAAGCTTTGGCGGCAAGTGGACCATCATCTTCTTCTAGGCCAAAGGAGGGTAAGAGAAGAAGAGGAGGGCCAAAGGCGAAGCATTCGAACTCAATTGTTGCAAGGGTAAGAGCAAGATGAGGATCTTTGGGGGTGTCAAGAAGGATCCAAAGGAAAGTGTTTCAAGCTGCGGTGAAAAGGGACATTGGAGTCTGCACATTCCCAACCAAAATGGAATGGAAAGAAAGGTAATTCTCACTAGTTGTTGAAACTTGTTTAGCGGCGTATCTTTACCCATTCATGAGTAATAGATCTGGGATCGATGATCATGTTTGTTTTCACGTTCTGAGGGTTCAAAGTTGACCCGACAACTTAGTGGAAGTGAGGTCCTCATCACCTTTGGCGTCTTCTTCGAGTAGCTTATTTGAAAGCGATGGGAGGCGTGTACTTTGTCTTTTGAAGACAAGTATTTAGTTTTAAGAGATATTCTTTATGTTCATTTTTTTTTGCAAAAACCTTATTTTATTTTGCTAAACTTATTAATGATGGATATTTTGTTCGTTTTTTCTAAGCAAATTCTTTTTTACGTAACGATGTGTTTATCTGTCATGGAATTTTCTTGGAACAATCTCTATCTTAGCTTGTATGCGCACACTCATAAAATCGTCTTATAACACATCGACTATTTCATGTAATAAGAAAGCGTTGAGCGTGGGCAGCGAGACACTTCTATGGCATCTAAGATTGAGTCATATTAATCTAAATAGGATCAAAAGGTTGGTGAAAGATGGTTATTTGTCGGACCTACAATTAGAACCACTTCAACTGCGAATCATGTTTGGAGGGTAAAAGATGACCAAGAGGGCATTTGGAACCCGAGGGATTAGAACCCGCGAAGTGTTGCAAATCGTTTCTGCTTGACTTGTGTGGTCAATGTCAACCAAAAAGCTAGAGGTGGATATGAGTATTTCGTGACTTTCGCCGATGATTACTCAAGGTTGGTACATTTTTTCACGATGAAATACAAATCGGAAACCTTTGATAAATTCAAAGAGTTCAAAAAGAAGTGGAGAATCATAGGGAAAAAAAGTATCAAGTTTTCGATCGATCGTGGAGGTGAATACCTCGTGATGAGTTTTGAACTTCTGTCGGACGAGGGCATTTGTCCCCGATTGGTACGCTGGGAACCCCTCAACAAAAGCGTGGTTGCGAGAATGAAAAGCGAGAACACTCTTAGAAATGGTCGGATCCATGATGAGTTATTGGATCTATCTAAGTCATTTTTGGGGTCATGCCTTGGAAACATCGAACTACGTTATGAATCTGGTGCCATCAAATCGGTTCCCAAAACCCTAAAGAGTTGTGGACGGGCGCAAGCCCGATCTGAACACCTGAGAATTTGGGGGTGTCGGCATCGTCTTTGAATAAGGAAGCCCGGTAAGTTGGATGCATGATCGAAACTAAGGTTGTTTATAGGATATCCATTGGGAGCGAAAGGTGCGTGTTCTATGGTCAAAAGATCAAAAGGTGGTAATAAGTGCACTTTAGATTTTTGGAAGAAGACTTTATGAACAATTGAAAGCCAAAAGTGAGATTACCTGAAGGCGAAATAAGAGGGCAAACTCATATACCAAGCATACAAGTAGATATACCAAAGCGTCGCCTGACACCAATCGGAACCTCGTCGTAGTGGGAGGGTTGTTTGACAACTTTGAGAGATTCATGGGGATAGGAGAATCTTGATTTGGTCGAGGATAGTGAATCGGACCACAGTCTATAAAAGGCGGTCAAGATAAGGATTGAGAATCTGCAAACCCGCGATGGAAGGCTGAGATGGGCTCAATGGATCATGTCGGTGTGGGGAGCTAGTTGAACCATGATGATGGGGTAAAACCCATTGGATGCAAGTCAGGTCTACAAGAGGAAAAAGAAGGGCCAGGACGGGAAGGTGGAAACCTTTAAAATTTAGGCTTGTGTGCAAAGGATACCTTTCGAAGAAGGGGTATTGATTATGAAAAAACCTTTTAAGCGAAGCCGTACTTAAGTCCATCCGTATTCTCATGGCTATAGTTTGCATCTAGATTTTGAGATCGGCAAATGGATGTCAAAGGCGGTTTTTCCTTGAAGTCTTGGCGAGAAATCTATATCTGGCTTATTTCGAAGGTTTCATCGAAAAAGGCGAGAACACCTTGTGTGCAAAATATGAGAAATCCATTTATGGACTTAAGCAATCATCTCGGGCTTGGAACCAATGTTTTTTGATCATGTAATAAAATCTTATGGGTTTGATCAAAAGCGATTAGAGTTTGTGTTTATAGAAAGTGTGCGGAGCGCCTTGGTATTCCCAAGTACTATCGTAGACAATATTACGCTCATCGGAAATGATGTAAAAGTTTTTGTCGGGCGTAAAAGGGTATGTTTGTGAAAAGCGGGTTTGATATGAAGGATTTAGGGAAGCCGGTCATATTCTAGGGATCAAGATCACTTTCGAGATCGAAAGAAAAATAATGGCTTATAAAAAGCCGATACATAGATAATTAGTTTTGAGCGTTTCAACATGCGAAGATTCGAAGGGTTTTGTACCTTTCGGGGCACGGAATCCATCTATCGAAAGACATGTGCCCTAAGACCGCGAGAGAGAGATAGATGACATGGAAAGGATTTCTTATCGTCGTGATGGGAAGCCTCGTGTATGCTATGTTATGTCGAGACCCGGATATATCGAAGCATGATAGAAAATCAACATTGAATTTGAATTTTGTTAAGAACATTAAAGTATCTTAAAAGAACTTCGAGATAGAATCTTTGGTTTATCGGTCGGATAGTTTATTTCGATTGGGATACGGCGGTTCGGATTTCAATCGGACCTAGATTCAAAAAATCTTCCTCGGGTAGTGTGTTTTGTCAGGGGTGGAGTTGTAACATGGAGAAGCGTAAGCGAAATGCAATTCCGATTCTACTATGGAAGGCCGAATATGTAGGCGTGAAGCGCGTGAAAAAAGCGGTGTGGCTCAAGAACTTCCTAGTGGACTTGGGCGTTTTTTTTGAATTTGCCCAACACAATCGCGGTCTTTTGTGATAATCCAAGCGATTTGCAAATTCAGGAGGCAAAGCCCACAAGGCCCGACAAACACATTGAAAGGAAATACCATCTTATCGAGAAATCGTTAAGAGAGGAGATATAAATTGGCAAAGATGCGTTGGAAGAATGACCTGGTGATCCGTTCACAAAAGTGCGCCTCGGTTAACATTCGAGAGACATGTGGAAGGAATGAGTTCGAGGCGTTGCCCAATCTGCTTTGAGTATAAGTGGGAGAAATGTTATTAGGTTGATGTAGGTGACATTAGATGTCACGGATAATATCAGGACATGTTGTAGTATGTTCTTAAAAGCGGACTTTGAGTATAAGTAGGAGATTATTGGGGTTATCATTGAAAGTATGCTTTTTACTTTATATAACCTATGTATTAAACACTTATTCTTTGAAATAATTATTTATCATTGTTGCTTTAAATATGATTGAATGTTATATATATTTATTACAAACCGTTAAGTATGCAGCGTTACATTTGTAGTTAGCGTGGTGATACGGATCCGCGAAGATCCGTTAACAATTCCTTGTAAATGAGTGTGTGTTTCACAACTTAGATAGATCGAACAATCTATTGGTAGAAGTTGATGTGTAAGGCTCGGATTGACTTGTCTTGACCAAGAGATTACACTAGTGCGTTCGATTATTTGAAGCGGACCTCTGAGAGGATAAACTCATTTGCATTGACTTAAGGGATGAAGAGTTAGACCTCAATGGTTGTTGATTTCTTAATCTCTGTCTTAATAAAATGTGTGTATTAGTAGTTATTGCTTTGACTTATAAATGGGAAGAATCATTGCGACGATACCTATATCTTGGGCAATAATATTAATTGCGGCGATTCTAAATTATCTGAAGAATCGTGTCTTGCAAAAGTCTTGCTTGATTGGTCCTTGGTGGGCAGGAACCTTTATCATCTACAAAATCTTGCAAAGTGGAATTAATTTTTCGGTATGGATAATAAAGTTGAATTTGTATCGCCTCAAATAAAAATATATTAATTAATATAAAAGCTTTTCGATTGGTTTAATTAATTAATGGACTAAATAATCTTAAATACGGGGAAATAATAATCGGGAACCATATTAAGTAATATGGGTTAAGATTGGATAGTCAATATTAATTATATAGTGTTATTAATTAATATTAATGAAATTTTGAATATATATATTTGGCTCAATATTGGAATTGAAGTCCATTGGAAGGTCCATCTTAATTCTCTAAAAGGCATCTCAAGTAGCCCAAATTATAGTCAATAAATAAAAGGTGTTTAAAATAAAATAAATTTATTGTTGCAATATTTTCTATTATTTTGAAAATATTAAAGAAAAAGGAGAAGGATTTTCTTGAAAAGATTTTTATGGAAAGGAGATAATGTATTCTTGGAATACCGCGATTATCCCGTAAATTCAAGAAAACTCCACTTGACTTCTTTAATAGGTATTTTTGAAAATTGAGTATAGAAAGGGAAGAAAGATTTTCTTGATTTTCTTGGAAAGATATTATGGAAGATATGTATTCTTGGAATACAAGAATATCTCATAAATTCAAGAAAGATTCAATCTTTCAAATCTTCTTTATAGTTTTTGAAAAAATAGGCAATTGAGGGTGTGAGATTTTTGTGGGAAAATTCACATGGAAAGAAAGAATATATTTAGATACATTCAAGATTTCTTGGAGATCAAGAAAAGATATTTCATACTAAATTGCCTCGTAATTTTGAAAACCTAAAAAACTTATATATAGGGGATGAATTTTTTCATTCCCAACAAGTGTTCCATGTGTTGGAAATATTAGAAATCCACAAAGGTGGTGCAACAATATTTTTTATTTTTCTTGTTTTTATAAATCGTTCATTGAAGGACCTTTCCAGGGGTTATTGGGGCGAGGACTTGAGAATACTTGAGAAGGACTTTTGGTGGGTATCTAGATACTTGATCTGTCATCTCGGATCGTCTCTCCAATGGAATGCGTTTACATAAACTCTAGAAATTCAGCATCTTTAGGATCTTTTCGTGAAATATTATTTACATGTTGTTGTTGGTTAATTATTATTTGAATTCACTTAGGTAAATTCATCTTTAGTAATAATTGTTAATTTAAATTTGTGTTTATGAGGTCATCGGAATAGATCACGGCATATGTTATCGGTCGGATCCATGATGAGTTATCGAGATCTATCCCACTTACGAATCTGGTGCCATCAATCGGTTAGAGTTTTAGGGAAGCCCCGATCTGAGACATCTCGGGATTTGGGGGTGTCAACAATACAACAAAGCCGTAAAGATTGGATGCGTTAGGAACTAAAATTTGTTTATAGGATAATAGGAGCGAAAGGGTGCAATGGTCCGAAGATCAAAAGGTGGTAATAAGTCATACTTTAGATTTTGGGAAAAGACTTTTATGAACAATCGAAAAGCCCAAAAAGTGAGATTACCTTAAATGAAATAAGATAAACTCACATACCAAGTATGCAGGTTGATATACCAACGTCGTCACCAAACCAATCGGAACCTGCGTCGTAGTGGGAGGGTTGTTCGACAACTGAGAGATTAAATGGGGATAGGAGAATCTTTGGATTTGGTCCCGGGGATAGTGAATCGGACCACTGGTCCTACAAGGCGGTCGAAGATAAGGTTGAGAATCTGGCAGCAAAGCTGCGATGGAAGCGAGATGGGCTCAATGGATCATGTCGGTGTAGGGGCTAGTTGAACCCGCGATGGGGTAAAACCCATTGGATGCAAGTGGAGTCTACAAAGAGGACCCGGACATGAAGGTGGGAAACCTTTAAAGCTAGGCTTGTGGCGAAGGGATACACTTTCGGAAAAGTTATATCGATTATGAAGAAACCTTTTAAATGCGTAGCCATTTAAATCATCTGTATTCTCTTGCGATAAATTAGCATCTAGATTTTTGAGATCGACAAATGGATGTCATGACAACTTTCTTTACTTGGGAGTCTTGGCGAAATCTATATCTATAACAACTTTGAAGGTTTCATCGAAAAAGGCGAGAACACCTTGTGTGCAATTTGAAAGAAGTCCATTTATGGACTTAAGCAAACATCTCGGGCTTGGAACCAATGTTTTGATCATGTAATAAAATCTTATGGGTTTGATCAAAATTATTTTGAAGTTGTGTTTATAGAAAGTGTGGCCAGGCGCCTTGGTATTCTAAGTACTATCGTGAGGCGAAATTCTACTAATCGGAAGCTTGATGTAAAAGTTTTGTCGGTAAGGGTATATTTGTCAAAATAGTTTGATATGAAGGACTTAGGGGAAGCCGGTCATATTCTTGGGATCAAGATCACTCGAAATCGAAAGAAAAAGAATGATCGAACATCATAAACTTCATACATGAATCTTTGTTTTTGAGCGTTTCAACATCTGAGATTCGAAAGGGTTTTGTACCTTTAGGCCATGGAATTCATCTATCGAAAGACATGTGCCCTAAGGCCTGAAAAGGAGATAGATGACGTGAGAGGCATTTTATCGTCGTGATGGGAAGTCTCATGTATGCGATGTTGTAATGCGAGACGGATATCTCTGCTTCTGTAGTAGGCATGGTATGAGATATCAAAGTAATCCGAAATCAACAATGGATTGTTGTTAAGAACGATACGAAGTATCGAAAAGAACTCGAGATATAATCTTTGGTTTATAAGTCGGAACAATTTATTTCGGTGGGATACGGACTCGGTTCCAATCGGACCTAGATTCTATAAAATCTACCTCGGGTAGTGTGTTTTTGCGGGGAGGGTTGTAACATGGGAAGCGTTAGCGAAATGCATCACCGATTCTACCATAGAAGGCGAATATGTAGCTGCTTGTGAAGCTTGTGAAAAGCGGTGTGGCTCGAAGAACTTCTAGTGGACTTGGGCGTTGTTACGAATTTACCAGCACCATCACGGTCTTTTGTGATAATGCCGGAAGCGATTGCAAATTCAAAGGGCAAAGAGCCCCTGAGGCCCGCAAACCACATTGAAAAAATACCATCTTATCTGAAATCGTTAAGAGGAGATATAAAGGTGGCAAAAGATCGCGTCGGAAGAGCAACTGGTGATCCGTTCCTGAAAAGTGCGCCTCGATTAACATTCGAGAGACATGTGGAAGAATGAGTTTGAAGCGTTGCCAATGCGCTTTGAGTATAAGTGGGATAAATGTTATTAGGTTGATGTAGGTGACATTAGATGTCACGGATATCCCCATCGAGACATGTTGTGGTATATAAAAGCGGACTTTGAGTATAAGTGGGAGATTGTTGGGGTTATCATTGAAAGTATGCTTTTACTTTGTATAATTTATGTATTAAACACTTATTTCTTGAAATAAATTGTTTATCATTGTTGCTTTAAATATGATTGAATGTTATATATATTTATTGCCAAGCGGTTCATATACAGCGTTACATTGTAGTTAGCGTGGTGATACGGATCGAGAAGATCCGTTACCGGTTCCTTGTGGCGAGTGCATTTCACAACTTAGATAGATCCGAACAATCTATTGGTAGAAGTTGATGTAAGGCTCGGATTGGTTTGTCTTGACAAGAGATTACACTAGATGCGTTTGATCTTGTTGAAGCGGACTGTAGAGAGGATAAACTTCGTTATTTGACTTAAGGGATGAAGAGTTAGACCTCGGTGGTTGTAGATTTCTTAATCTCTCCGTCAATAAAATTTGTGTGTGATTAGTAGTTATTGCTTTGACTTATAAATGGGAAGAGAATCATTGCGACTTTGATACCCTATGTCTTGGGCAATAATATTAATTACTGACGGTTGCTAAAATATCTGAGGTTATTATTGCTTCAATGTCTTACTTGATTGGTCCCTTGGTGGGCCCGTAACCTTTATCATACCAAGTGGAATTAGTTTTTCATTATGGATAATAAAAGTTGAAATTTATTCTTACTCGAGGATAAATATATTAATTAATATAAAAGCTTTTCGGTGGCTTAATTAATTAATGGACTAAATAATCTTAAACACGGAAAATAATAGCAGGGAGCCATATTACGTAATATGGGTTAAGTTGGATAGTGCAATATTAATTATATAGTGACATTAATTAATATTAATGAAATTTTGAATATATTGTGGCTCAATATTGGAATTGAAGCCCATTGGAAGATCTATCTTAATTCTCACTAAAGGCCCTCAAAGTAGCCCAATTATAGTCTAATAAATAAAAAGGTGCTTAAAATAAAATAAATTATTGTTGCTTATATTTCCTTGAAATTTTTGAAAATATTAAAGAAAAAGGAGGAGAAGAATTTTCTTGAAAAGATTTTATGGAAAAGAGATAATGTATTCTTGGAATCTGAAGATTATCCCATAAATTCAAGAAAACTCACTTGGCTTCTTTAATAGGAAGTTTTCGAAAATTATAGAAACGATAATAGGAAGAATGATTTTCTTGATTTTCTTGGAAATATTTTTTATGGAAAAAGATATGTATCTAGGAATCTGAGAATATCTCATTGTTCTTGAGTCGTTTTTTTAAGAGAATCTTATGTGGCTTTTCTTAGAACAACTCACAAACAAAACAAATGCGTGTGCAATATTACGATAAATAACAAAAGAAATTGTTGACCCGGTTCATCAATAATGACTACTCAGGGGCATTCAAACCATGAATATTATATTGCGAGGTTCAAGTATCTGGTACACAATCTTACTTGTGGCGAAACTTGGTTACATGAAGGTGGTGATCGGAGAATATATGTGTGTACTTGGGAATTTTTCTGAACTCCTTTATTGCTCTTTTTGAACCTACTTATAGTACTTTGACAAGCATGTGCTGGTTTGGAAGCATGAGATGGAGATTTGTGTGTCTTGTAAGAACTCATGTGATCTTTGCCCGCGTTTTCAACCTAAATCTCCTGGTTAACATTTGGATTTACTTGCTTATAAAGCATTCTACTTGTCGTCCAGATGGTTTAGTTGGTGATTTGACTTTTATGTTATATGCTCTTATTATCAACTTTTGCTCGACTAATTCCTCTGCTCGCCCGCTTTGATCATATCCGAATTTGTATAGGGTCATTACTCTTATGAGCATACGGAATATTATTGTGCTTTCGCCCAGTTAAGCGGTACACTTATATAGTTGTACAGCGAGCACACACTTGTATGATCGGCAAAGCGAGCATGCTTATGCAGTTGGCAATCAACATCTATCTGTCGAACACCTCTCCGCCGGACATGGTTATTTTAATAATTTATTGATACGCGTGTCCTCTAATGTGTCAAATAAATCGAGGTCAAAATATCGATCACAACAATACCCCATTAGTAGGGCCGCTTTGTATTCATCATGGGGGCCATTTGTTAGATATATTGGCGGATACTCGTAAGTGTAATAAGCGCAAATCTTACATGTGATGGGTGTCTCGAGATTAAATCTTTTCTATTGGATCAGAAAAGACTCCAATCTGCCTAGTCTGAAACCTACACAATCGAAACCTCTTTTTGAATTTTCAAAATTTTGAAAATTAGAAAATTAGGAATCTAAATAAAAATCACTTTCCGCCTCGGCCCTTTTTCTTTCTCTTCATTCTCTCTTCTTTCTTTCTTCACATTCCGTCTAAAATTTTTCGGCAAGAGCATGCTCGTTTAAATGAAAAGATTTCTTCAGGTAATTATTTACGTACCATGCTTTCGATTATGACTTCGTTTGAGTTCTACCCGATTCAATAGAGTTAAACCATTATAGTTCCTCTTATCATCTTATAAATGCGATCACCGGTAAGCGATTGCCAATCGTCGGAGATGAGCACCTAAAGTCTGAAGATCCGGCAAATTCGTGACCATTTGCCATTCTTTCGTGAATTAAAGCGATGCCCTCAGCGATCTAGATCGGGTTTAGCCGCCCGATTTTTTTAGATGATTGGGATGAAGATTCTTTATCTCAACCCGAATAGGTTCTAGGGTTGTAGGTAATCGTGATGTAAATAGGGCGCGATCATATGAGGGAGGAAAACCCGATGGCGAAAATGTTAAAGAAGTCGAGCGGAGGAATTGATGGCGAGCGAATATGGTGCTTTCGATCGCTGACCATCAATCTGGCGAACATTCTTTGAATCCACTCAAAGACATTCTATTGGTCTTATCCATGACCCAATATATGCGAGTATAAGCGCTCCTTATGATCTTGAATGGCGAACAACCTCGCGGAATAAAGATCGAAAATGAATATCGGTGAGCAAAATTGAAGTGTGATCGATGTAGATATGCTCGATCGATTGTATCGGAATTATGAGACTCCAAAAGATGTATTTTTTAAAATTATGCGGTCGATGAAGCGGCGAATCGGCCTCACGAAGGTTGTGTTCTTTGTGAATTTGAATCTGATGGGAAATTTGGTCTTGATTCCCCGTCGTCCGACAATTACGAAACTTGCTTGTGGAATGGAATATCACTATTACTGGCCCGATCTTTGAATGGGTGGCATATGATTATGAATTTTTTAACTTTGTTTGGCAAAACAAAACGCGTATATTATCCTGCTATTTGCGGAACTCCTTTCGGTTAGTTCATTTGTCGGAAACCCCCGCAACACGGGTGGTTGTTTATGGCGGCGAACATAAAGTGCTAAGTTATAGAGGGCGTGCTCAGCAAGATTAAGGATTGGAAAAAATTTTTTGGTTTATCGGGGTGATTGGAAAAGTCTGCCTCGGGATGTGAACGACAGCTTCGTTTAGACATCCAGCTGATTTTGGAATCTATCAAAAGTAAAGTAATTTTGTTGTTTTGCTTTCTCTCGATTGGTGATTTTAAACTTATTTCCTCAATCTCGGGACTTCAAGCGACGAGACAAAAGAAACAAAAAAGATGGTTATTTGGTAGTATCTAGCAAATCGACCTTGAGCCATACTTTCGAGCTTTCGGTGAAAATATTGAACCTTTGTTGACCAAAAAGGAAAAAAAAGAATTTGTCGTGTGCCTCGCCCATTTAGTAGACCTCAATCCATTTGGTAAAGATTGGCTTTTTCTTTGTGAATATGTTGTGCCTTTTGTTTTTTTTTTTTTTTTTTATAAATTCTTTTGTCTCTGACTTTTCACTGTCGTCAACTATTGCCGTAACCGCGGTATGAACTTATCTTTGAAATGGCCTGAATCGGGAGACCCAGAGCTAGCTGTAGGATTAATTTGAAAAAGATGCTCAAAGTCAATTGAAATTGAAGCGGCGGTAGGGAAAAACCAGCCGGCACCAAGGGCGGATCGAGGCGGTCGGCGCAAAAGATCAAACCGACTTTTGCCGAGCATGAATCGGCGACCGGGCTCTTCACTGAAAAAAATCTAAAAACTCTTGTCAGACATACTCTGCGCGACTTCACGAGCATTCACGTTACTATGGATGTGGGCGCGATGAGATGACCACAATCACTCGCCCGGTGATTACTCCGATCATGAATATCGCGAAATGGAAATTTGGCGGATCTACTCGCCTCGCGGGACCCCGAGTCTGGAGTTCGTCGAGCTCTCAAATCGTTCTCGAAGATAAGTCATTTTGCGGGATGGGACCTATTTCCGGGTGAAACCGGTATGTCGCTTTCGGCTTATCTCCGCGATAGCTCTTTGCTTTATCGGCTTTGATAAGCAGAAATTCCTAATCATTTCTACAACTTGTAGGTTGAGTAGGTTGTCGCTATGATGCGAATTGAAAGACTATTTTTGCTCCCTACGGTTAGCCACATTCTTGGCACCGAGGCATGTTCGGAGGCGTATGAAACTCCCGTTCGGGCGTGGACTCTGAGGCTTGAAGAAGCGACCAAAGATCAGCGCCTTTAGAAACCGTCTGTTAGGCTGGTGCGTCATGGCGATCTTTAGTTCTCTTGGGAAAGCTTATCTTTGGGAATGCTTAACTTCCCTCAATACTTGAAACTTCATCCACGAGTTTCGAAAAAAAAAAAAAAAGTAGTCGGTGACCAAAGCCCGAGGTGAAATGGGTCGATGACGAGCTTCCTTCGGGGAGGATGCTTTCGTTTGGCCCGGAAAGAATTACGTCTTTGCTCAAGAGGAGTTACATCATGCTTTCGGGAGGGCTGCGTTGTAATCATGAAGAAGTGGATGGCATTAGGAAAGTTCGGGACAAGTTGAATATCGAGCTCGGAAGAAGCTTAGATCAAGTATTGAAACGGTAGAAGCGAAGAAAGTTACGCTTGCTCAATAGCTCCTCAATTTGAAAAGAAACAACTCTCGGCGGGGGCCTTGAAAATTCAAAAGCGCACCTTGAAAAGTATGTTGATTCAATGTCAATTTCTCACTATATATCGCCTTTGCAAATGTCATTAGATTACTAAGACAAACTCTTCTTGCCGACCCGGATTACCCTCTCGAAGTCTATCTCAAAAGTACGATCGACAATCCCCGGATCGCAACCGCCAAATATCGATTTGAGTGATCACGTGTGATTTTCTCAATCTTCTGATGGGATCAAGATTGATGACCAATCTTTGGATGAAGAGGATGGTGGGATGATGATGTTGAAGGTTCGCAATGACCTTGTCAAAGCCGACCATGGAGTGGATCAGTCTTGAGGCGGCAAGATGGTCATCGATGTCGGCGGCTTTGGCCTGTCGAGGAACTATTGTCGAGAATAATCTTGAGGAGATCTCGAAAAGAAAAAACAAGGTGATAATGTCGGTGCTCGACCGTCGGCTTCTGGGACCCCAAACAATGAATTTTTCCTTAAGCTTTTTCATGTATAGTTTTTCTTAACTTTTGAACAATTTGTTGTTTTAGTTGTGCTTGTTTGTTAAACAATTTCTTTTGATTCATTTGTGGATGGCGATTTTCTTTGATGAATGGATGATGTTTGTTTTGTTTCCTACTTTATGCCATTTTGTCTTACGAAGTTTGAACATGATATGTCTATATGTTTACCCTGACTTCTTTGGTTTTTCAATCATCTTATTTAGTTGCGATTGGATTAGTGCGTCTTATTTCTTTTGCATGACAGACGGGTTAACTTATGTCTGACCCGTTTTTCTTTTCATGATTGTCTTATGTTTTTTTGCAATCACTAATACCTTTCGAATTCGTCTTATTTAATTGCGACCCGTATGGATACTTTCGTTTTTTTTCTTGGGGTGTCTGTGAAATACAAAGTGTTTCGTCGGTGAACATAAACTTACGCTCATTCGTCTTTGTTAAGATTCGTCCGGCTTAGGTGCGACCATTCATAAAACTTTAACTAGAAAAACTTAACAAACAAAAAGCTTTACAATAGCAATGTTTCTTTATACTATTACAACTTTTTACACTTAGAAGACTTATTTCAATTACACGTCTTTACAAATTTTAAACTATTACAATCATTTGGTGATTAGTAATTGTTTTTATTCGATTCAAAACCTTGGTTTTTTGATTTGAAAGCGAATATAATACTTGAGCTTCTCGTCGAGCTCTTGATGTTGACAAGTTTGAGTGTGGGTCAACCCTTTGTCCCTTTCAAATAACATGCTCAAGGGCGGCGGACCCGACATCGGCGTTTTCCCCTCTCGCAGGGCAAGTTGTGATTATGTGAGTTCTGCTACATGAAGCATATAAGCGAAACACGTCGTTACTTTATGTCGAGTCGCGGGCAAAAGCCCACCTTTCGCACCATTCTATCCTTCTGCGGATGCTGAGCATCGGCGTCATGTAATCGTTCGTCAGCGTATAAACGTCCATCCCGCCGGAGGAGATTTTTGGGATGCATAGGGGACCTAGTGATTTACTCTGCGTAAGCGATGGATAATATGGAGTAGCGACCATGACTCGCGAGAGCATCTTGAGGCAGTATGCGAGGCACTTTGTGCCGGGTGAATACCCGTTTAGAAAATGCTTTACGATTTGGATTAGCTTTCCCCAAATCGAAGGAAAGTATTTTCGCCGTGGTGAGATCAGGGGTATGGCTTCGTCTGGAAAGCGGCAAGACACATGATTGATTTAGCAAAATGATTGGGATGCGGTGTCAAAAAAAACTATGTGCGGGGCATACCAAACCGGTAACCGATGTTGAATTTTCTTCTAATGTGTTTTGCGGTATTTTTTCCTCTTAAATACATATTTTCCTCGCTTCTTTGGCTATCAATATACTACTTATACTACTATCCCAAACAAGTCTTTGGCATATTTAGTTGGTCTTTGGCCTTCTTTGGCTTTAAATCCTCGTTTTCGACATCATCCTTGCCTTTGCAGTTCTAATTCAAGGATTGACGTATACTTCTTTTAGTTGCCACAACCTAAATCTTGTTTTGACCGTTTCTTCTATCTTTTTAATATTCTTTGACAAAATTCCTTCAAAAGATTCCAAAATCGTGTCGGGACACTTTGTGTTCATCGCCGTGTTCATCACCCTTTCGTCTGGTGAATGGTTGATTATGCTCGATTTTTTTAACAACCATTCATTTGGCTTTGACCTTTGATTATCGGTTGTGCTTTCGTAATTCTTGATAATATTTTTAGATTTGCGCGTTTCACGGATGGGGAGTGACGGGCTCGTTCAAATCTTCCAAATCATATGCTTACAATTTGACAAGCGTTACATTTACTCTGAATGGATCTTCCACTTTTTCGGCCGAATACACCACTTGGTACCCCGTTCTTTCGTCTTAGAACATTTCCTTACATTGAACTTGCGTGTTCGGACTTTGGAGTTGTAGAATTTTTCGACCTTTTTATACATATCATTCTGAAATCGGCCCTCCATCGTCTCTCTTCCAGCGGATCGTAGCAAGGCGAGCTCACGATGCGTTAATGTGCACACAAAACTCATTGTTCGATGGCTCGGAATCTTTACCTGCCCGGTATACTTGACTTCCATTACAAATGCGAAACAAGCGGGGTTTCATGAGTTGATGTTTTGAAAGTAGTACGATATGCCCGTAAAATTTCGGTAACTCTTGACAAATCCTCCCCCCCTTGGAATTATCAAGTTTACGCCGAGGTATGCTTGATAATTTTATTAACAACTTCAACTTTTTGGATTTGATTGGGGTATCTGAGTAGAATAATGTTTTTATCTAGCGAGCCGCTGCTTTCTGTCGAATTCACTTCCATCGGTTGTTTGCCATTATCTGTTACCAGCGGTTGGGAAGCCCAAAATGACAAATGATATTCTTCAAACAAAATTTCCACATTCTTTTGTTAGGTGGCTTTGTGATGGCGAACCGTTATTTAGTGTAATAATCAATGGCGACCGACATATTTTACTCTAAGGCGTGCACGTAGGAGCGGGCCAATCAAATCGATTCCCCATTTAACCAAGCGACCCGTACGTAAATAGATACTAGTTCTTGAATTGAAATTTGTGGATAGAATTAGGCGTATACGACACTTATGGCATCTTGTGGCATCTGTGAATGAATCTTTTCTTAAGTGTAGCCCGATAGTATCCTATCGACTATTTTATATGGGACAAGTCCACCATATGGTTTTCATACCCCCATCATGAATCGTTCTAGAATCACATGACCTTCTTGAGAGTAAGACATTTCAATAATGGAAGGGAAAAAACTTCTTTTATACAAATGTCCATCTAGAATAGTGTCTTAGGCAACTTATGTCGAGGCGAGTAAACGTGCTTTATTTTTGGGGAGAAACACATTTTGTAGTAAGCTTAAGAATTAGGTAAATCCATGTGTTTCTTGTTACTTTTGTAATATGGGTGACCACAACTCTGGGGGGCGATGGCGAACAAATTGGTGGCGACCCAATGTCGATGCGTGTTAAATCGCTCTCCTTGATGTTGCCAATCGTGCGAGGCATCGGCAAATGAATTATCGATCGTGGTAATTATTCGATATAAGCTTGTTGAATTGCTCAGCACATTCCTTTCTTTAATTCGCGATATTGTGCCATCTGTTAGCCGGGCTTCACGCTCGCCTAAGTACTTGGTATCGATTATTTGAGTCATTATAAATCATCGACCTGAATTCCCATTACCATAGCCATATGTAATCGACAATCAAAGCCACCGTGCTAGGCCGTTATTTGTGGTATGGTGAAAAGAAGCGAATGGGTAGATCGTGAAAGTTTGTCAAGTTAATTTGATGAGAACCATGCAGCTCTCGGCTCTTGAGCTTGTTGATGCGAATCTACATACATATGCCATGGTTGATCAATACCTTTTTTGGTATCTGCGTATATGTCGATTTAACCATGAAATCGGCCCTTCTTTGGCCCCGTTATTGTTATTAGAGGCCCGAGCGTAATGCCAATTGGCTTTAACTCCACCAGCAGGTAATACGCCGATTAATGTCGGTCGGTGAAAAGAACTCAACAATGGGAATGTGGTTAGCACCTCTGTTGAGTGATTGAAAAAAATATAGGTTGCAATTTTTAGGACTTTTCATGCTTGAAGCATCGCATTTTTTTCAATGGAGAATGCGGGAGTTCGACCTCTTTTGAGTACGACACATAATAAATAGGCAAATGTGTACCCCATACGCTCGAAAGAACTGCTCTTGGAGATACGTGCTCAAAAGCGGCAAGATCTGAGATAAACCTGGAGCAGGGGCTTAGATAATGTTTGGTATCGCGGATATTGCTTGATGATTCAAATGCATTTTGGCAATGCTTTCATCACTGAAATCTCCATTTCTTCAATCGTCAAAAAAAAGGTTTGCATTTATCTCGGTTAAGTGATATAAACCGGTTTACGGAAACAACGTCCGATTAACTTTTGAACTTCTTTCACAACTTGGTGACTTGCATATCGGCGTAAGCAGATCTTGGATGAGTTCGCCTCAATCCCGCGTTGTTGACCATATGTCGAGAATTTTCTGAATGAACTCCAAAGCGCATTTCTTTGGGTTTAACCCGTATTATATGCCGGAGAATATCAAGCGTCATGTCAATTGGGTAATATGGTCTTCATTATGCTCTTTTTTTTTTACCACAATGTCATCAATGTATACCTCAACCGTCCGTCCTATGTGTTGGTCGAACATCTTGTTCACAATCGTTGATACTTTGCTCCGGCGTTCTTTAATCAAGAATGGCGTCGTTTCCAACAATACGTATTCTTTCACTGCGGAATGTTGTATTCTTACGATCGTCGGGATCGTGGGAATCGATGATATCATAAATGCATCCGTAGAAAGTCGTGAGCTCGTATCTCTTTGGGAAGTTGTCTTTTGGGCATGCTTTGTTTAAATCGGTGAAATCAATGCATAATCTCTAGGTTCCGTTTGATTTTTGAATGATTTGAGAGTTAGCAAGTCCATCTCGGTACTTAACTTCTCGAATCGACTTGTTGTCAGCAACTTTTTAATTTCAATATCGAAGCTGGCATCTTCTCTGGTGAATTTTCTTATTTACGGATTATTGGAATTTGTGTTGGATCAAGGTTAAAGAGAATGACATGCATGTTTAGGATCAATGTCGACCATGTCCTCATGTGACCAAGCGAACACATCGAATTTGCTTTCGAAGATCTCGATCATTTCGATTCGGGAATTGTTCGATGATACGAAACGATGAGCAGCTTCTAATTTAATCGGCCCGAATTAAACCATGAGACTCAATTATTCCGAGCGTTGCTGCGCCTTTTTTTCCCCTTCCATCGAGGATCTTCAATCGACACCCGGTGCTTTCGTCTTCTACCTCCATAGGATCAAAACTTTATCTGAGGTTATAAGTCCGTAGCTCGTTTGGTGGATCAATACTCATTTAGATCCAGGAACATGAGTAATCATTAGGGTTACGTGTTTGCGAAGTGGAGATGTGCTCAGAGAGGAGAATATAAGCGTCCTCGGTAATGTGTTTACTGTTGGCTTGATTCTCGGTCTCCCGTGTTTTGTTCCGTCATCTTAACGATATTTTCCTTTTAAAATGGCATGATGACAAACAATCACCGAGCTTTTTTAAGCCTTTTACGCTACTCGCCCCTTCTTGGGTTGGAAACTTAACACAATAGTAATAAGTTGAGCAGGCGACTTTGAATTCTTTGAATAAATGGGCGACCTAGAAACTGTTATAAGTGACGGACATCGGCGATTACGAAAGTCTAGCATTCTAGTTAAATCGAATCTACGGATTATCAATTGACTCTAACTTTCGACTCTAACCTAATCATTCCATATGGTCGGGGTTATAGACTCCCAAAAACCCATTATGGTGTGATCACAAGGCTCGATATAACTACTTAGATCACCCATTTTTGTTTCTCCATCGGGTGTAGAGTGTTGGCCGAACAAAATGTTAGCATATGCCGGTATCTCAAAGGGGTGATCGTGCTTTCAACCCGAAGTCGGTAACTTATGGTTAGTGAATCATTGTGAGGGGTGATGATACCATCAAGGTCATCATCTGAAAACAAAATTTGGTGAGAAAGTGGTGTGCTTGTTGAGGTGCTTCGCCCGCGTTAACGATGTATACTTTTGCGTGGTACGTATTTTCATCTTCTTCCGCTGTTTGATAGCGTCGATTGCACGATAGCATCCACCGGCCCATAGTAGGCGAATCATATTGATTCTTAACTCTCGACCTCTGCTCATAGTAAGACTCGCTTTCTTAGGTAATTCCAACTTTGCGAATTCCTCGGGATCCTTCTCGGATATTTCTTACATCTTTCAGCTTACCCGCCCGATCCCCGATTTTTCAATTAGGAGTCTCATTCGATTTTTTTGAGGCCCGAGTAAGATGATTCTCTTCATATAACTTCCAAAGTTTGAAATAAATCACTACATTCATCGGTATTATGTCGATGTACTCATGATAAGTACAAAACTTGGAAGCATTAAGCGATTTTATCTCTTATGATTCTTAAGTGGCTTATCCAACATGTCCGATCTTTGATTTGATTAAATATTATTATTTATTTGAAGCCTTTAAAGACTTCGTAGTGCATGCAACCTGCTCCTTCTTGAAAGGTTTAAAAGATCACAGGGGGTTTATACCCTCGCCGTTAAATTACTTTTTTACCAACTTCTTCTCTTTTTGTTTAACTCTTCTTGGCTTTTTAGTGATTGGGCAGCGATCTTTAGCTATAATCTTAATCTTGCTTTCATTTCTCGAAATTGACATATGTGTTGATTGATCGTCGTGACTTAACTTTCCATCTCATATTTAAAATTCGAACCCCCCCGCAGGTGAGGATTTGGCGATCTCTTCAGCTAGAGACTGTCGTACAAACAACGTCAAATCTCTCCGATATATGCTCGATCGATTACCGCTTTAATTTGGGGAAAAATGTGCAACGACCTTTGGTCTTTGAAGAGCACACATAGATGAAAAAGTGGGATTGGATTTTTGTCCAATTTGTGAAGGATGTGATGGACCTGAGGGCAAAGTTGAAAACCACCGTGCCCGGTCACCCAAGGTCATGGAAAAGGCCGAAGCCTTGAGTTGCGTCGATGGCACCGTTGCGATCATATAATCCCGGAATATTTACTAAGGTGAACATAAGGATCGACTCCGCATCGAACCGGTATGGGTGGTTGATTTTTTTGCCTGCTTTTAACGTATTTACCAGCGACATGATGGGCGGGGCAGTGGGGGGGCATGGGATTGCGCTCCTTTCGAGGATCGCTTTTAGTAGCGACCCGGTCGGCACCGCAAACTCTCTGTTAAGCCTGCTCTGCCCGACTTTTCGGAACCTAGCGGCCGGGATCCGGATGGATTCCATCTTGAGGACACAGTCGATCATGTTCATAATGGGGCGGTCCCCTTTTCGTATTGATTCTCGATTACCCGTTCGATGATGAATGGACAATTTAATTCCGTGAACTTTTCAAGTTCATGAGTAAGATTCACGATGTGAAGCGATCATGATGTTCCCTTGGGGATCTTGAGGTCATTTATGCAATGGGCGATCACAATGTTCCACTTGGGTCATTGTGTTTGCATGATATTTCTTTCGGGATCTCGGCGTACATGCTCCATGATTCGTTCTTTTTGCTAATACTCAAACGTTGACGTTGATTGCACCGGAAAGCTTGTGGTTGTTTCTCGTCCGTGACTTCACGCCTCTTTTTCAACTTTGCGTTTGTTCGGCTCTCTTTTTGACTTGATCATTATCAAAAAGTTTTTTAGATTGCCGATCATCGTCATCTGAAACTTTTTGTGACTCTTTATCGATTCTTTCTTTTCTGCGCTTTTAGCGAAAAAAGTAATGGCTTTTTGTTGTTCTTCTTTGGATCAACTTTATTTCTTCCGACTGATGGTTTCCAAATCTCGTTTTCTTGAGGTTGTCTTGAATTTCTTTAAAATTGCAAAATCGGTTGTGTCGATTTTTCCATTTTAGTATTCTGGATTGAGGCGTTATATTTCTTTTTACGCGCATTTATCTACCCCCTCATTCTAGCGCCCGATTATTTGAGTCGTTTTTTATAGAGAATCTTATGTGGCTTTTTCTTAGAACAACTCACAAACAAAACAATGCGTGTACAATATTCTGATAAATAACAAGGAAATTGTTGATCGGTTCATCAATAATGACTACTCTGGGGGCATTCAAGCGAGAATATTATATTCTTGAGGTTCAAGTATCTTAGTACACAATCTTACTTGTGTGAAACTTGATTACATGAAGGTGGTGATCTGGAGAATATATGTGTGTACTTAGGAATTTTTACGAACTCCTTTATTACTTTTTTTAGAACCTCTTATAGTACTTTGACAAGCATGTCTTTGGTTTGGCAAAGCGTGAGATGGAATTTCGTGTAATCTTGTAAGAACTCGTTGTGATCTTTTGCCACGTTTTCAACCTCGTCTCCGCGGTTAACATTTGGATTTACTTGCTTATAAAAGCATTCTCTTGTCGTCCGGATGGTTTAGTTAGTGATTTGGCTTTTTTATGTTATATGCTCTTATTATCAACTTTTGCTCGACTAATTCTCTCTTTACGCTTTTGATCATGTCGAATTTATGCAAGGGGTCATTGCCATATGAGCATACCGAATGACTATTGTGCTTTCGCCCGGTTAAGCGGCACACCTATATATGTTTTACGGCGAGCACACTTGTATGATGCGGCAAAAGGCGAGCATGCTTATGCAGTTAGCAATCAACGTCTATCGAACACCTCTCCATCGGACATGGTTATTTTAATAATTTATTGATACGTGTCCTCTAGCGTGTACAAATAAATCGAGGTCAAAACATCGATCACAACACTCATAAATTCAAGAAAGATCCAATCTTGAAAAGATCCCCCATTATTTTTCGAGAAAATATTAGGCTAAATAAAGGGTGTGAGATTTTTTTGTGAAAAAAATACACATGGAAAGAATAATATATGGGATATATTCAAGATTTCTTGAAGATGAAGAAAATATATTTTTCAAACCCTTTCTTGGCTGATTTTTTCGTCCCACTATGTATAAATAAGGGGATGAATTATTTTCATTCCCTTAGTGTTCCATGAGTTGGAAATATTAGAAATCCACAAAGGTGGTGCAACAATATTTTATTTTTCTTGTTTTATAAATCGTTCATCGGAGAACCTTCACGGGGTTATTGAGCGAGGACTTAGGAATACTTGAAAAGGACTTTTGGTGGGTATCCGGATACTTGATCTTATGCGCTTTCCGGATCGTCTCTCCGGCGAATGCGTTTCGTAAACTCTAGAAATTCAGCATCTTTAGGATCTTTTCACGTGAAATATTATTTGCATGTTGTTGTTGGATTAATTATTATTTGAATTCACTTAGGTAAATTCATGCTAGTAATAATTATTAATTTAAATTTGTGTTTATGAAATTCGTCCAGGAGTAGATCACGGCGTATGTTATCCCAATACAAAGCCCTCTATACTGAACTCTCATTACTCTTACCCAAAGACTCTCCCTCTCATTCAAAAAAACGTCACATCCATTTTCTAACAAAACTCTATTAAAAAGCATCAAATCCCTCACCCCAAGGCCCTCCCGAATTTTAGAATTGCAAAATAGTTTTTCCTCGATCCATACAATCTTTTTGAACTCTTGAAGTTGAACAATTTCTCTCACACCTTTTTTTAGGTATAAAAAGACTAGTAGATAGATAGTGAAGATAAAACCGGGTTCAAAAGAGTAATTATGCCGCCTAGAGACACCATGTTGTCATCCCACCGCTCTAATCTGTTATTTAATTTGAGTAACACGCCTTTACATTCCTCCCGCTCTTCGGTGGTTCATCCCCACCTTAATACCAACATAAAAAGCCCCACACCACAACCCATAATTTCAGTCATTCTTCTCAATCTCTCTTCTGCCGTTAACCCCGAAAAAGACTACACTTTTCATAATTAACCTTCAACCTCAATAAAAGCTCTATATTCCTTAGAATGCATCTCATTGTCCATGCATTTTCCTAAGTTTGCAGCTCCATGAGGATGGTGTCGTCAACAAATTTGATGTGTGACACTGTGATATTGTTTCTACCGATTCGAGCAGCTAAAAAGCCCCCCAAATTAGTTGTTTTTCCATGAAAAGACATAGAAAAAAAGAAATGGGATGAAAATCACCATGTCTTAAACCACGTTTTAACATTAGTGCGCAATTACGTTTTTCCTTTTACTACTTTTGTAACATTATGTAAAAGTGAGTAATTAAAAGACAAAAAAATTGTATGAGGCAGGTCTTGCTCGTGAAATGTGATAAGAACTAACACAAATCAACATTAAATCTCTTTCAAAATCATGTTAAAATGGTATGTTTAAATTATATTAAAATCTTTATCGTAAAGACATCTCAGCATAAGTGTGTACCAATTAAAAAAACGGGAATGATATAATCTATTAATATATTTTTTGTCATTCTATATTTGATATGTTTCATCTAACTCCTATTTTCCTATCACAAAATTAATCTATATATATCTTCAATATTTAGTACTCATTTTTACTATATCATGCCCAATTTAAAAAAAATATGGATAATGATCCTATCATTGACGATATTTAAAAGCACAGCTAGGAATTAAATTATAGGCATACATTAGTATATGCAAAAGTTTCCCCTAAATAAATGATGAAAGAATTTGAACTAAAAACGTATAATAAGATAAAGGCATGATTTAGTATTCATTAAATATAACTAAATTTATGGGTTAATGCTCTCACTCAGCCCACCCTCCCAATTTTTTTGAAAATTAGGGTTAGGGGTTTAGGGCTTTGAGCTTGGCGCCCATTGTGCGATCTATGAACGATTTATATGTATTGATCCGTGTTAAATGCCACCCACCGTATTGGAACATTCTATTGAATCTGCGTTATTTCCTTTTTTGCTTTATGCGTTTAGATATTTTCTCATCTTACACGTTCAGGCCCCTCGTCGGCCCTAATATCTCCGCTTGATACGGCGGAGGCAGGCTCTCATCCGGAAGAACCTCTCTCTTTCTTCTGCAGATGTAACTTTGAGCGAACCTCCCATTTTGTACGTACTGCGTTCACTCAACTCTGCCCCCGTTCGATGTCGAAACAAACCTCTGAGGCCCTGGCACAGAGCTAAAGCCAGCGTCTTTGGATCACGTCTCTAGCCCCCAAAAGCGGAAAAAAAGCGAGCGATGAAACCCCAAGATCAACAACACGACTCCGAAACCCGAGCTACTTTCGATCGGGTGGAAGCAAGACTCTTATTTCGATATGTCTGGACGGAGGTTGGCTCGAGGCCACCCATTGAGACCATGAATCACATTGCTTGGAATGCTTTCATGAGCTCGCGAAGCATTCAAAAACCTAGCAGACGATAGCGGACTTCTTCCCCGATCTCGCTTTTTCATTTTTGAGCTAAAATTTCCGATTTTGTTGCCTCTTATTGGCGTCTTTATTTTGAACTTTTAATTTATTTTTGTGTTGATGTTTGGGGAAGTAGTGGTGGTCTCTTGTTGTTTTGGAATGAAAATGTCGATGTTTCTGTTTTGTCATTTTGAAGGCCATATTATTCTTTATCCTTACAATAATCTTAGTTGGTATTTTTCTTGGCTTTTATGGAAACCTAATAATAATCTTATTAACCCGTTCTTGGGAGCTTCTCTGCAAAATTGCAAAAACACAC